>CM033472.1:140401015-141001015 GCA_019447015.1 Hymenochirus boettgeri
CTCTCTCTCTCTCTCTCTCTCTCTCTCTCTCTCTCTCTTCTCTCTCTATCTATCTATCTCTATAGAAACCACTGTACATGGTAATGATTGATCGCATAGTCAGCGGGTGCCTCTCTAAAGAACGCATGGCACAATAATCAGGTTGCTTTGCCAGACCATCCCCATAGGGGTACATTTCCCAATGCAGGTGGGTCCTACCCAATCCACAAACAGGTGGATGTTGATACCAGGCAATAGACAGGACATTTCCTGGGGAAGCAGGTAATTCCCCAGACCCAAGTCTTCCAGCCTCCTGTCCTAATCCCACTGAACTGTGTGTTCTCCCCAGACTAAACCTGCTAATTGGCATTTAATAGCTCCCTTCTGTCTACTAGGAAATCCGCTGACCTAGTGGTTAGGACACAGATCAGTCCTTGGCTTTTGGCCTTTTGGGATTTGGGTCGGTTCATTTGCTGACTTGCTCTCTTTAGATCAGTATGAACAGAACCACAAGGGAAGCGCCTTGGCAGCTCCTTCATTTACTTTATAGCAAAGCGGGAAGATAACCGATTTATTCATTTCTGTAAAAGGAGAAATGGTATTTAAAACCATACCTTCCTTATTTAATGGTCTTATTGCAAGTAGACCATTGAATAGTAGCATTACTATATGGAGATGGTATATCAACTAACCCTAATTATTACTATATGGAGATGGTATATCAACTAACCCTAATTATTACTATATTGGAACATGGTATATCAGCTAACCCTATTATTACTATATGGAGATGGTAATATTCCGCTAACCCTAATTATACTATATGGACATGGTATATCGGCTAACCCTAATTATTACTATATAGACATGGTATATCAGCTACCCTAATTATTACTATATGGAGATGGTATATCAACTAACCCATTTTATATTACTGGTATATCAGCTATACCCTAATTATTACATAGGAGATGGTATATCAGCTAACCCTAATTTACTATAATGGCCATGGTATATCGGCTAACCCTAATTATTACTATATGGACATGGTTATCAACTAAACCTATTATTACATATGGACATGTATATTCGCAACCCTAATTATACTTATAACATGGTATATCAGCTAACCCTAATTATTACTATATGGAGATGGTATATTAACTCATTCTAATTATTACTGTATGGACATGGTATATCAAACTAACCAAATTATACTCATATGAACATGGTATATCCACTAACCCTAATTATTACTATATGGAGAGGTATAATCAACTAACCTAATTATACTATAGTGACATGGTATATCGGCTAACCCTAATTATTACTATATAGACATGGTATATCAGCTAACCCTAATTTACTATATGGAGATGGTAATCAGCTAACCCTAATTATTACTATATGGACATGGTATATCGGCTAACCCTAATTATTAACATATGGACATGGTAATAACAACCTAAACCTAATTATACTAATGGAGATGGTATATTAACTCATTCTAATTAGTACTTGATGGGATTAACACTAATCTAAGTATTACTTCTATGGGATGGTATATCAATAAATCCAATTATTACTATATGGAGATGGTATAATCCAATTATTACTTGGTTACTTCTATATTATTACTATATGGAGATGGTAAATCATTATTCCTAATTATAACTATAATTGAGATGGTATTTGAATAATCCTAATATTACTATATGGAGATGGTATATCGACTAATCCTATATATATAATGGAAATGGTATATCGACTCACCTAATTTTACTATATGGAGAGGTTATTCAACTAACCTAATTATACTATATGGAATGGTATATCAACTAATCCTAATTATTACTATATGTAGATGTATATCAACTAATCCTAATTATACTATATGGAGATGGTATATCAACTTAATCCCAATTTATGTTCTATGTAGAAGTTATACAAACTGATACTACAGTACTTTGTACTAATGTAGATAGTATATCACCTACAGTAATTCTAACCTTGCATATCTGTTGTAGATGTGCCATGTGAACAATCCTAATGTTTACTATACTATATGTTGAGTTATATGAGGTGGTTTGTAAACAGCACTCATCTTGCTATTGGTACACACACTGCACAATACATAACTGCTTTGTCTTACACAGGGAACTGAACATTCTCGATTCTCCCTGTTTGATGTTTAAATGATTTCTGTAACTGCTTTCATAGGATATAAACTAACCAGTCCTTTCTGTTAGCAACATTCTTAAAACACAAACTTTCTACTTCATATAGCTGCTTTTTGATCTCACTTTAGGTTAATGAGGACCGAGAAACTAAAGGCTTTCTGCTTGAATTGGATTTTACAATTCGTGGGTATAGGTGAGGTTTGCCCTGCTTGTTAAGGATCCAGACCTGGGAGAGTTAATACAAAAACAAACAGAGTAAAACTGCCATTCGCCCTTCCACACTTAGCTTAAAAACTGTCAATCAGATTCTCAATCACTGAGAGGCAAGGGGTAGGAGGTGGTGGTGTTAAGTTGTAATGAAGCTGTGTCCAGCTCTATTGGGAGTGTGAAGACAGGGGATGTAAGTAACTGGAATCTCCCAAAAAAGTGATTAAGATGGTTTTGTTTGATAATAATTGCAGCCACCCCATACCCAGTACAGTGATGATCCTAATTCATCAGCCACCACATCCCCTGTACAATGTTCCAATTAACCACCACATACCCTTGTACAAGGTTTGCTCGAATTAACACCCCCTACATATCCTGTAACACAGTTTGTTCCTAATCATACAGCCACAACAGCCTGGTAACGTATGTTGTCCTAAACAACAGCCCCACAATCTACATATGTTCCTTCGTCACACAATTCCCTGTACAGATAACAGCATACTCCCTTGTTCCTAATTACAACCACTACATACCCTGTACAGTATGTTCCTACACAGCACCCACAGATCCTGTACCAGTTATGTCCTAATACAGGCCACTACAAACCCTGGTACATAATGTTCCTAACTACGCCCCACCACAAATCCCTGTACGTAATTTTTCCGAATTACAAAGCCACTACATACCCTGTACCAGTATGTTCCACCTACAGACCCACACAATACCTGTACAGTAATGTTCCGAATTATTCAGCCACTAACATACCCTGTACATAAGGTTCCTAACTACAGCCACCCAAATCCTGTACAAGTATAGTTCCTATTACAAGCCACCCACATACCTCGTACAGTATCCTATTACAGCCACCACATACCCGGTACAGTATGTTTCCTAACTACGCCCACCACAATCCGGTACAGTATGTTCCGAATTACAGCCACCACATACCCTGTACAGTAATGTTCCTAACTACAGCCACCACAAATCCGTACAGTAATGTTTCCAGAATTACGCCACTACATACCCTGTACAGGATGTCCTAATTACATGCCACCACATAGCCCTGTACAGTATGTTCCATATTACATACAGCCACCACATCCCTGTACAGTATGATTCCTACTACACGGCCACCACTATACCCTGTACAGTATGTTCCTAACTAAGCATCAGACATAACCTGTACACAGTTTGTTCCTAATACAGCCACAACCATCCCTGTACAGTATGTTCCTACACAAACAAGCCCTCACATAACCTGTACACAGTTTTGTTCCTATTGACAACCACAAAACCCTGTACAGTATGTTCCGAACTACACCACCACAAATCTCTGTACAGTATGTTTTCCGATTACAGCACCTACATACCCTTTACAGTATTGTTCCTAATTACAAAGTCCACCACATACCCGTACAGTCATGCTCCTAACTACAGATCACACCACATCCCCTTACTATGTCCTACCTACACTACAGCCACCACATACCCTGTACATTAATTGTCCTAACTACTGCAGCCACCACATATAACCCTGTACAGTATGTTTCCAATTACGCCACTACATACCCTTGTAACAGTATTTTCCTAATTACGCCCACACACTAACCCTGTACAGTATTTTGCCGAAATTAAAGCCACCACATACCCGAGTAATACATATTTCCTAACTACAAGCCATCCCAACACATAACCCTTACCAGTTGTTTCCTAATTACCAGCCACCACATAGCCTGTACAGTATGTTGCCTAACCTAACACAAAATACAGCCACCACATGACCCTGTACAGTATGTTCCTACGTACACCACCACATACCCTGTATAAACAGTATGTTCCTACTACAGCCACCTCCCTACAGTAATCCAATTACATAAAGAAATACCTGTAGTGTTCCTAACTACAGCCACCACATACCCTGTACAGTATGTCCAAACGAACGTCATATGTCAAGCCACTACTACCCGCCAGATGTTTCCTAATTACAGATACCCACCACATACCCTTACAGTATGTTCTCGTAACTAACACCACCACATACCATGTACAATAGTTCCTAACTACAAGCCACCACATACCCTGTACAGTGTTCCTAACTACGCCACCACATAACCTGTACAGTAATGTTCCGAATTACACGCCACTACATACCCGTTCAGTATGGTTCTAATACAGCCACCACGACCACATACGGTACTGATGTTTCCTAACTGACAGCACCACCATACCCTGTACAGTAGTTCCGAATTACAGCCACTACTACCCTGTACAGTATGTTCCTAACTACAGCCAACCACATACCCGGTCAGTATGTTCCTAACTACATGCCCACCACTACCCGTACAGATGTTCCGAATTAGCAGCCACTACATACCCTTTACACAGTTTTGTTCCTAATTACAGCCACCACATACCGTCATATGTTCCTGAATGTACAGCCCACTACAATACCCTCGTAACACATTTGTTCTTCATTACAGCCCACGATACATCCGTAACAGTAGGTTCCTAACTAATCACACCACAATCCTGCATATTCCGAATTACATGCCGGTTAGCCCGGGCGAAACTTATCTGTGAGCCACACATACCCTGTACAGTATTTCCTAATTACAGCAACAAACCACTACTACCCTGTACATATGTTCTCCTATACACCAGCTACTACCTGTACAGTATGTTCCTACTACAAACTAGCCACCACATAACCCTGTACAGTATGTCTCCGACAACGCCCTCACATACCCGTACAGTCATGTTCCATTACACAGCCACTCATACCCTGTACAGCTATGTTCCTATAACGCGCCACCACTCACCCTGTACAGTATGTTCCTAACTACACAGCCAACCCATCCCCTGTACAGTAATGTTCCTATTACAGATAATACCCTATAGTCTAAGCTCAGCCCCACATCCCTGTACCGTAAATGTTCCTAACTAACAGCACACAAACTACCCTGTACAGTATGGTTTAACCACTTACAGCCGCACCTACCAATACCCTTACCGAGTTCCTTATATGTTTCCTCATTCCTACTACGCCCCACATACCCTGTACAGTATGTTTCCTAAACAACCCACTACATACCTGTACAGTATGGTTGCCTGAACTACAGCCACACATACCCGTCCATAGTTTCCTACATTACAGCACACATACCCTGACAGTAGTTCCGAATTACCAAGCCACTACCTAACCCTGTACAACAGTTTGTTCCTAATTAGCCACAACATACCCGTACCGTATGTTCCCGTTACAAGCCACACTACACCTGTCATACGTTTTTTCCTAATTACAGCCACAACATACCCTGTAACATTAATGTTCTCGAACTTACAGCCAACCCAAATCCTGTACAGTATGTTCCAATTACACGCACTACATCCACTGTACAGTATGTGTCCTATTACAAGCCACCACTACCCGTCCAGTATGGTCCTAATCATCAGCCTACCAATACCCTGTTACCATAATTTTCCTGAATTTACAGCCCCACCTACTACCCTGTACAGAGTTCCACTACAGCACCTTACAAGTACAGATGTTCCATTCAGCACTATACCCCTGTACAGTATTCTTACACATCCTGTAAGTATGTCCTAATTTACAAAGCCACAACATACCCGTCAGTAGTTCCGGGAATTAAGCCACCACATAACCCATACAATGGGTCCTAACTACAGCCACCACATACCCTGTACAGTAATGTTCCTAATTACAAGCCACCACATAGCCTTACAGTTGTGTCCTTAATACAGCCACCACATACCCTGTTACAGTATGTTCCTAATTAACGCCAACCACATACCCTGTACAGTATGTTTTCCTAACTACAGCCACCACATCCCTGTTACATATGTTCCTAATTACAGCCCAGCCACCACATACCCTGTAACAGTTGTTCCCTAACTAACCTACACGGCCCCACATAAACCTGTAACGCATTAAGTTCCAATTACAGCCACCTACTACCCCTGCACAGTAGTTCCTAATTGACAGCCACACATACCCTGTCGTATGTCCTAACACAGCCACCACATAACCATGTACAATATGTTTCCTAACTACATACAACTACACACCATACCTGTACAGTATGTTCCTACTACAGCCACCACATACCCTGTACAGTATTTTCGCGAATTAACAGCCATACACTACCCTGTACAGTATGGTTCTATTACAGGCCACCACATACCGTACAGTTAGTTCCTAACTCACAAGCCACACATACCCTGTACAGTATGTTCCGAATTACCAGCCACTACATACCCTGTACAGTAGTTCCTAAACTAAGCCACCACATACCCTGTACATAGTTCCTAACTAAACGCCCACCACCATACCCTTACATATTTCCAATTAACAGCCCTACATACCCTGTCACCGTTTTGTTCCTATTACAGCCACAACCTACCCTGTACGGATGTTCCTAATTACAGCCACTACTACCCCCTGTACAACAGTTTTGTTCTTAATACATGCCACAACATACCCTGTACAGTATTTCCGTAACTACAGCCACCACAAATCCTGTACAGTATGTTCCGAATTACAGCCACTACATACCCTGTACAGTATTGTTCCTAATTACAGCCATCCACATCCCTGTACAGTATGTTCACTATTACAACCCACTACATACCCTGTACAGTATGTTCCCTAATTGACAAAGCCCCACATACCCTGGACAGTTTTTCCTAACTACAGGCCCCACAACCCTTACTTTCGCAGCATCCGTACAGTATGTTCCGAATTACAGCCACTACATCCCCTGGTACGTATGTTCCTATCCGCCACCAACACCAGCCCTGTACAGTATATGTTCCTACCTACAGCCACCCATACCCTGTACATCTGTCCTATACCACATACCTACAGTCTCATACACTACATACCTGGTACAGTATGGTTCTAATTTACAGCCACCCACTACCTGTACAGTATGTTCCTACTAAAGCCACCACATACCCGTGTACAGTAAATGTTCGTTACAGATAACAGCCACTACATACCCTGTACATATTGTTCCTAACTACAGCCACCACCATACCCTGTACAGTATTTTCCTAACCTACCAAACTACAAAGCCACACATACCCTGTACAGTATGTTCCGAATTACACCACTACATACCCTTGTACACAGTTTGTTCTAATTAATAGCCACACATACCTCTGTACAGTATGTCCTGAACTACAGCCACCACAATCCTGTACATAGTATGTTCCGATATTACAGCCACTAACATACCCTGTACATATGTTCCAATTGACAAGCCACACATACCCTGTACAGTATGTTCCTAATTACAAACAGCACAACAGACCCTGTACAGTAATGTGTCCTCATTACAAGCGCACCACTATCCGTACAGTATGTTGCCTAACACTCAGCCAGCACATACCCTGTACATATGTCCGAATAACAGCCACTACATACCCTGTACACAGTTTTGTTCCCTAATTACAAGCCACACATAACCCTGTATCATATGTTCCTACACTACAGCCACACCACAATCCTGTTACAGTATGTTCGATTACAGCCACTACATACCCTTACGTTGTTCCTAATTACAAGCAGCCACAATACCCTGTACACGTATGTCCTAATTACAGCCACTACATACCCTAAGGGGGGGGGTTTACAGTATGTTTCCTAATTACATCACAGCCACCAAACCCTGTAACAGTATGTTCCCTAACTATACGCCCCACATACCCTGCTACAGTATTTCCGAATTCCTTAACAGCCACGACAATACCGTAAGTATGTTCCTAATTAAGCCACCACATAACCCTGTAAGTATTTCCAACTACAGCCACCACATACCCTGTACAGTGTTCCTACTACAGCCCCCAGTACCTGTACAGTCATGTTCTAATTAACAAGCCACCTACATACCCTGTCTTTGTTCCTAATTACAGGCCACACATACCCTGTACAGTATGTTTCCTAATTACAGCCACAACACACCCTGTACAGATGTTTCCTAATTACAGCCACCACATCCCAGTACGTATGTTCCTAACTCCAGCCACAACATCCCTGTACAAGTATTTTCCAATACAGTCCACCCATACCGCGTCCTATGTTCCTATTACAGCCCACAACACACCCAGTACATGACCCTACTTACAGCACAACAATACCCTGTACAGTATATGTTCCTAGTTACAGCCAACCCACAATCACGACAGTATGTTCAATTACACGGCCACTACATAACCCAGTACGATTAATGTTCCTATTACAAGCCACCACATACCCTGTACAGTGATAATCCCATTACAGCCACCACATGACACTACAAGTAGGTTCCTAATTACAGCCACTACCTCCCAGTTACAGTAGTTCCCTACTTACAGAGCCACCACATACCCCTGTACCAGTAGATCCTAGTTACATACAGCCACCACATCCACTGTACAGTATTTCAACGAATACAGCCACCCATACCCGTACAGTATGTTCCTAATTGACGGCCACCTCATAACCCTGTACAGTATTTTCCTATTACATAGCCCTACATACCCTGTCAGAATGTTTCCTAATTACAGCCACCACATACCCTGTACAGTAATGTTCCTCAACTACAAAGCTCACCATACCACTCGTACAAGTATGTTCCATTACAAGCCACTACAATACCCTGTAACAGCTTTTTTCCTAATTACAACACCACAACATACCCTGTACAGTAAATGTTTCCTAACTACACAGCCACCACAAATCCTGTACAGTATGTCCGAATACAGCCACTACATACCCTGTACAGTAGTTCCGTAAATACAGCCACACATACCCTGTACAGTATGTTCCACATTACAGCCACACATACCCTGTCAACATATCGTTCCTAATTCACAATCCACCACCACTACCCTGTACAGTACGTTTCCTACTACAAGCACCAATCCCGTACAAGTATTTCCGATTACCAAGCCACTACATACCCTGTACAGGTCTATGTATACAAGAGCACCAATACCCTGTACAGTCGTTCCCTAACTACAAGCCACCACATACCCTGTACATTATGTTCCCTAACTACAACGCCATACAGCCCACACAATACCCTGTACAGTAGTTCCTAATTACACGCCACATCATACCCTGTAACAGTATGTTCCTGATTACAGCCACAACCTATACCCTGTACGTATGTTCCTAATTACAAGCACACCCCCAACTCCCCTGTAACAGTAGTTCCGAATTACAGCCACCACATCCCATACAGTATGTTTCCAACTACACGCCACCACATACCCTGTACAGTATTTTCCCTAATTACAGCCACCACATACCCATTACAGTATGTTCCTATTAACAGCAACACACACCATTACAGTATGACCCTCATTACAGCACACCATACCCTGTACGTAATTTTCCTAGTTACAGCCACCACATACACTGTCAGTATGTCATAAATTACAGCCACTACATACCAGTACAGTATGTTCCTAATTACAGCCACCACATACCCTGTACATTATGATCCTAGTTAACACGCCAACCACATACACTGTCGTATGTCAGAATTACAGCCACTACATACCCAGTACGTCTGTCCTAATTACAGCCACCACATAACCCTGTACAGTATGATCCTAGTTACGCCACCACATACACTTACAGTATGTTTCAGAATTAAACAAGCCACTACATACCCAGTACAGAATGTTCCTCATTAAATTACAAGCCACCTCACTACCCTGTACCGTATGTTTCCTAATTTACAAGCCACCATACCCTGTACAGTATGTTCCCGAATTACAAGCCCAAACATACCTGTAAGCGTATGATCCAGTTACAGCCACCATACACTGTACAGTATTTCAGAATTACAGCCACTACATAAACCCAAGTACAGTATTGGTTTCCTATTACAAAGCCACCTCATACCCGTACAGTATGTTCCTAATTACAGCCACCACATACCATGTATCGTAGGTTCCTTATTACAGCCACAACATACCCAGTACATTAGACCCTAATTACAGCACAACATCCCTGTACGAATTATCCTAATACAAGCGACACCATACCCTTACATATGTTCCTATACAAGCCACCAATACCCTGTACAGTATGTTTTCGCGATTACAGGCCACAACTAACCCTGTACAGTATACCCTAATTACAGCCCCAACATACCCTGTACCGTATGTTCCTAATTACAGCCAAACATACCACTGTATAGTAGTTCCGAATTACACGCCACCATATACCCATTCGTATATTCCTAACTGCAGCCACCACATACCCTGTACATATGTTTCCTAATTCAACCACCACATACCATGTACAGTATGTTTTCCTATTACCGCAGCCACAACGACCTGTCAGTATGATCCCAATTACAGCCACGACACCGCACATACCCTTAACAGTATGATCCTAATTACAGCCACTACATACCCTTTACGTACTGTTCCTAATACAGCCACCACATAACCGATGTACAGTATGTTCCTACTTACAGCACCACATACCCTGTACAGTATGTTTTAATTACAGCCAAGCCACCACATACCCATAAATATGACCCTAATTACGCCACACCATACCCTGTACAGAAGTATCTTAATTACAGCCACCGACATACCCATTACAATATGTCCCAACTACAGCCCCCACATATACCAGTACAGTTTATGTTTCCCTGAATGTACAGCCACCACTACCCTGTACAGTATGTTCCTAATTACAGCCTACCCACAGACCCTGTACAGTATGTTCCTAATTAACCGCCACAACTACCCTGTCATTATAATCCCATTACGCCACAAATACTCCTGTACATTATGATCCTAATTACAGCCACTACATACCCTGTCCAGTAGGTTCTAAATTACAACCACCACATACCTTTACAGTATGTTTCCTAAATACAAGCCACAACATACACCTGTACAGTATGACCTATTACAGGCCACCACATACCCTGTACAGTATGTTCCTAATTCATACAGCACCACCTACCCTGTAACGTATGTTCCTAATTTCAGCACAAACGACCCTGTCGGAATAATCCCAATTTACAAGCCACAACCTACCCACCGTATGATCCTAATGATTACAGCCACAACATACCCTGTACATAATGTTCCCTAATTCCAGCCACAACCGACCCTTTTTAGTAACGTTCCCGATTCAGCCACCATCTCCCCCAGTACAGTATCTTCCCTAACTGCAGCCACCACATACCCTGTACAGTATGTTCCTAATTACACCACCACATACCATGTAGCAGTATGTTCTAATACACCGCCACACGTACCCTGACAGTATGGATCCCATTACATAGCCACAACATACCCTGTACAGTATGATCCTAATTACAGCCACTACATACCCTGTACGTTGTTCCTAATTTACCGTCCACCACATACCCGTACAGTAGGTTTCTAATTCCAGGCCACCCATCACCCAGTAAAGTATGACCCTACTTACAGCCACAACATACCCTGTCAGAATTATCTTAATTACAGCACCACATACCCGTAATATGTTCCCAACTACAGCCACACATACCCTGTACAGTAGTTTCCTAATTACAGCCACCCCATACCTACCCTGTACCCGTATTTCCTAATTACAGCCACCAATACCCTGTCCAGTAATGTTCCTAATTACAGCCCAACGACCCTGTACAGTATAATCCCAATTAACAGCCACAACATACCCTGTACAGGATGATCCTAATTACAGCCACTACATACCCTGTACAGTATGTTCCTATACAACCACCACATACCATGTACAGATGTTCCTCATTACCGCCCAAACGTACCCTTAAGCAGTAGTGATCCCAATTACAGCCCAACCATACCCTGTACAGATGATCCTAATTACAGCCAATACATACCCTGTAACAGTATGTTCCTAATTACACAGCCACCACATACCAGTTACAGTATGTTTTCCCTAATTAACAAGCAACCACATACCTGTACAGTATGTTCCTAATTACATCCATCACATCACCATAAAAGTTGACCCTAATTACAACAGCCACAACATAACCCTGTACAGAATTATCTTAATACAGCCACCACCATACCAGTACAGTATGTTCCTAACTACAGCCCAACCACAATACCCTGTACAGCTAATGTTCCATAATTACAAAGCCACACATACCCCTGTACAGATGTTCCTAATGACAGCCACCACTACCTGTACAGATGTTTCCTAATTATCGGCACCAAATACCCTGTACATTATGTTTCCCTAATTACAAGCCACCACTACCCTGTACGTATGTTTCCTAATTACAGCCACAACGTACCCTTAACAGTATGATCCCAATTACAGCACAACATACCTGTACCGTATTATCCAATTACAGGCCACGAATACCCTGTACAAGTATGTTTCTAATTACAACCACCACCTATACCATGTACATATTTTTCCTATGACAACCAAGCCACCAATCCCTGTACAGTATTTCCTAAGTTACAGCACCCCATACCCTGTACAGTATGTTTCTATTACAGCCACCACATACACTGTCCAGTAATGTTCCTAATTACCAAAGCCACCACATACCCTGTACAGTATTTCCTAACTTACAGCCACTACATAACCCTGTACACAGTATGTTCCCTATTACGCCACCACCATACCCTGTACAGTATGTTACTATTACAGACACAACATACCTGTACAGTATATTCCCTAATTACGAGCCACCACATCCCCTTTAAAGTATATTCCTAATTACAGCACAGCCGTACCCCTTTACAGTATGATCCCATTACAGCCACTAATACCCTGTACAGTAGGAGTCCTAAGTACAGCACACTACATACCCCTGTAACGTATGTTTCCTAATTACACACCACATACCCTGTAACATATGTCCTAATTCCAGCCACAACTACCCTGTACAGTATGATGCCCATTACAGCCCAGACATACCCTGTACGTATGATCAATTACAATACAAGAGCCCTACATACCCTGTACATTCATGTTCTAATTAACAGCCACCACATACCATTACAGTAGTTCTAATTACAAGCCACCACATACCCGTACAATTATGTTTCCTAATTACAAGCCACCACATACCCAGTACAGTATGACCCTAATTACAGCCACAACATACCCTGTACAGAATTATCTTAATTAACAGCCAACCACATAGCCCATTACAGTATGTTCCCCCCATTACAGCCACCACATACCCTGTCGACAGTATTTCCTATTACAGCCACCACATACCCTGTACAGTCATGTTTTTCCTAATTACAACAGCCACCACATACCCTGTACAGTATGTTCCGAATTACAAGCCAACAACGGACCCTGTACAGTATAATCCCAATTACAGCACAAACGTACCCTTACATACTGAATCCCAATTAGCCGCCAGCGACATACCCTTTATACAGTATGATCCATAATTTAAAAGCACTACATCACCCGGACAGTATGTTTCCTCATTACAACCCCCACCATACCAGGACAGTATGTTTCCTAATTACAGCACCACATACCCTTTACAGTAATGTTCCTAATACCGCCACACAATACCCTTACAGTAATGTTCCTATACAGCCACCACATACACTGTACAGTATTTTCCCTATTACAAGCAACCACATACTGTACAGTGATGTTCCTAATTACAGCCACCACATACGTACAGTTGTTCCTAATTACAGCCACCACATACCCTGTACGTTGGTCCTAATTAACAGCCACTACAATACCCAGTACAGTATGTTCCTAATTAACAGCCACCACATACCCTGTACAGTATGTTCCTATTTACAGCACCACATCCCCTGACAGTATGTTCCTAATTACAGCCACTACATACCTGTACAGTATGTTTCCTAATTACAGTTCCCCACAAGACCCTGTACAGTATTTTACTAATTCAGACACCCACAGTGACCCTGTACAGTATGTTCCTAATTTACAGCCACCACATACCCTGTACCATTTGTTCCTATTACAGCCACAACGTACCCTGACAGTATTTTTCCTACTTACAGCCACACACCCCCTGTAGTAGATGTTCCTAATTACAGCCACACGTACCCTTGTACAGTCATGTTCCTATTACAGCCACAAAACCATGTACAGTATGTTCCTAATTACAGCCACAACACCCCTTAAGTATGTTCCTAATGACAGCCACAACGTCCCTGTCAGTAATGTTCCTATTACAGCCACACCAACCCCTGTACAATATGATCCTAATTTAAACAAAGCCACCACAACCCCTGTACAGTAGAATCCCACAACACCACAACAATCGCCTGGACCGTATATCCTAATTACCGGTTTCCCAGACCCTGGATATGTGTGTGCTGTAACCTGGATGTGGTTCTATTGTGTACAAAAATCCAAAGGGAAGAGTCCCTCTCTACATAACATTTAATAGTTTTTGTCAATGTTTATTGTAAGAAGCTGTCCAAAGTATACAATCTACATTCCTCTTTTGGCAATATATATATTATCGGTATGGAAAAACAAACCTGGGGCTGTTTAACTGATAACATGTAAACAAATGTTGTTTGTATTGGAACATAGGGGGATTGGAATTGTTTAATTGATTATATGGATTTTCCAGTGTCTTTTGTGCTGGAGATAAATATAAAATATTATTAATATTTCCTTGGATGCTGAAGCGACTTAAGCACTCCTTTCCCAGATGTGAAAGTGAAAGTCATAGAAACACCAACCAGAGTTCCATAGGTGTCACTGTTTTGGGAGGTCCAATAGCATATAATGAATTGCAGGGGGTTGGGGAGGTTTGAACAGTTAATAAACCTGGCAGTATCTGAGCCTTAACCATTGCTGCACCGCCTTTCATTTAACTAGCCTTAACATCCCCTCAATAAAGATCCAGTATCACCATTTCCTTGGTCTTGTTCTGCCGGCAGACAAGGAAAGATGCACAGTGGTACTCAAACCCAGCCTACCATCTAAGGGGGACCACACCTCATGGCTGATAACACACAATACTATGAGTCTTTAACAAGATTCCACCAGCCTTGCTACAAGACTTACTATGACGAACGTTTCAAAGATAGGATCAAGCATGTATCATTTCCTCTTATCCTAGTGAGGCACATCCATCATATATGGACTCCAAAATCCACAAGGAGGGGCACACTAAGACCTATAGTTCAGCATCATAACTTGTACATACAAGGTGGCAATACCTAGCCAACATCTTAGGGCTAAGTCTAAACATCACATGCAGATTTCACCACAGATTGAGATAGAGTACTTGGTGTCAGAGAACTATGGTGTCCTAATGATGTTACAATCTCTGTTTCACTCTGTATATACCCACCATGAGGCTGTTGATATGGTGAGAAAACGGCTAGGCCACAAGACACACGCACCCTTACCAGCAGAACAGATCTTAACCCGACAGTGTGTTCCCTACGGGACTTGTGCCTGAATACCACCTATTTCAGAATACAGGGATAGGTTCTATAAGCAAAAACATGATTGTGCTTATGGATCTCAGTTTCAATCCAATCACTGCCATTGTCAACATTGGATATATTAAAGGCAACTAAGCCAACAGAACAACACTGACCCAGAAGGCAGAACCCCTTGAATAAAACCAGTAATCTTGTCGTACCTCTCGATTTTGTTACGGGCACTGAGAAATTTACCAAAAAACATATGGTTTTGTGCTTCACTTCACAGCCTTCTATTATCAACACAGTTTGGTCACGACCAATATGTTCTGCACATCTCAGTCCGTAGCTAATGGCAAAACTTGTTACAGTTTGGTCACAGACAAACCCATTAATAATCTCTACCAATTCCTTTTACAGAAAAGATAAATCAAGAAGAATTTGCCTGAGTCAGGAGGTGTTGGTCTGACACTGCCCATACACACAGAAACTTCCATCCGTTCTGAACCTGTTTAAGTTATAAACGCTTGTTAATATTTTTTAATTTCTAGTTAAAATGGTACAATTTTAACTGAAGTGTATCTTATAGCTTATTGGTTGTTTTTTATGGGGATTGTTTTTCAGATTCTGGAGTATAAAAAATTTGGGTTTTAGTTCTCTTTAAAGGGCATAGCACCCACCACCGGTTCGATAACGTGGATGACACCCTTGTTTCAAAATCCCTCCAGTAAAGGTAAGTACAAGACTTCACAACACATCAATTCTGTAGACCAGAACATCAATTTAACAATGAAGAGTTTTTTTTTGGACTGCTTTGTATAAGTCAGGGAGAATGGTCAACTGGAAGTAGAGGTTTTACGAAACCAACACACACGATCAGTATTGATCTTTGACCTTTAGATCACAAGCTGGGTGTCATCATAACCCTGCAACCCAGAGCAGAGAACACCCCACTAGCACAGAGGCGAAGGCAAAAAGTTAAATCATCTCAGAGGAGACCTTAAAGGGCCATTTCCACCCATTTTCAGAATTTCTTGCACATATAATAGCTTTCTTTCCCCATCCCCGCACACAATAAAAGATTTTTTAACAGGACGCCGCCACCGATCATTACTTACCTTACCTTTTTTCCGCGGTGTACTGTACCGGCCCTCCTGCTTGCATGATACTGCAAGCAGGGGGCCGGACCGGCAGCCGCGTCCGTGATTGGCTGCCGCTCTGCACGAATGGCTGGGGAGAGAGGTACAGTAAGTAAAGATCGGGGATTCCTGTAAAATCTTTTATGAGCGTTTTGTGGCTTGGGGGAAATAAAGCTATATATGGCAAGAGATTTTATGGTAGAGGGATGGATTTCAAACAAGAGGGAAATGGGAGGGCGGGAGTGGGTGGGGAGGCCTGCAGTTGCGCAGGACAAATTCTCAGGGAGGGGAGACAGGATGCAGTCCTTAGGACTCTGCCACCCATTCCTCCTGGTGGCCATTTTTTGGACTTGGGGGGGATTACAGGAGAACCATTTGGAGCTGAATGGTGAGGTAAGGATTTTTACACATTACATAGTAGGGGCCTTAGTGGGGAAATTATAAGTTTTTGGGTGGACATGCCCTTTAATTTAAAACTTGTGGATATTCAGACTGGGCCTTTGTTCACAAGAAGTATAAGAAAGAAAAGAACACCAATACCACAGTAAAAAGGGAAAAACAAGACAGAGGAAGAACATGGTCATCCCATACATAGCAAGGGTCTCCGAGAAATTAAGAATAATTTTCAAAAATCACCATATCCCTGTCTGCTTTAAAACCAAACAACACACTTGAGGCAGCAAATGGACATCTAAAGACCCAATACAGAAACACCGAAAAAGCGACATCATATACCGCAGTGCCTGCACGTGGAAGAGTGCTCTGATTGTATTGTGGGAGACACACGCAGCTGCTCAACGTATGGCCCAGCACAGAAGAGCCATTCCTCTGGTCAGGACTCCAGCTTTGTACCTGCATCTTAAGGAAAAAGGGACATACGTAACCTTTGAAGTTTGTAATGTCAACATCCTTTCAAGGAACAGGATGGTTCAAGAGAGGTATCAAGGAGGCCCTTTACGTGAAAATGAAGAAACCAAGCCTGAATAGAGGTGTGTGTGGTGTGTGGGGGGTTTTCGACAACAACTGTCTGCCATGTATATGCTGTTTTTTGACACCTTCCCTTGGCGTTCCTATACCACCTATTGCCACAATGCAATCCCGTCTGCATTCATATTTCCTACCACATCTTGCTGTGATCAGGGAGGACTGGGCGTTTTATATGGGGGCAAATCAACCAAGTGGCTTTTCACGGTAGATTACAAAATGTTTTTGACCACGACCCACTTTATACCAAGTTCACACAAAACAAATTTTGTTTCAGTACAACAACCCATTTTTAAGACTACTATTCTCATTTTTACATGGTTGCCTGCAACATTTTTAGTGTATGATGTGGGTAAATGACTAATTGAACTATGACTAGCTAAGGATTTGTAGGACTATTAACACTGGGTAATGATCTGGAGGGCTGACAACACTGACTTATGATCTGGAGGGCTGACTAACACTGGCTAATTAAACTGGAGAGATGACTATCGCTGGCTAAGGATCAGGAGGCTGATATAAACACTGGCACGGTACTGAGGGCTGACTAACTGGCTAATGATCTGGAGGGCTGACTAACACTGGCTAATGATCTGAGGGCGCAACACTGCTAATGAGTGGAGGCTGACTCAACACTGGCTATGATCTGAGCTTGACGAACACTGGCTACTGGAACTGGAGGGCTGACGTAACACTGGCTAATAAACTGTGGGCTGACTACACTGTGCTGCTGCTTCTTTTTATTGACATGAGGAGAGGTCATCTGTTCCGTGCCATGTAGTAAAGGCATTCACGTGCCATTTCAACCTTTTAGAGGCCGAGTTGCCAAACTGCAAACCAAACCCCCCACTCTTTTTATTGGATAAATGGCAACCTGTCATTTAAAGGGCAGTCCAGCCTAAAACTAAGTTTCTGTGAAAATAATTATTACCCCCCCCAAAACCGCACGTCGCAGGTTCAAAGATCAGAACTTACCCATATGTGCACTGTAAATATTGCTAGACTTGTATCTATTGTGGCACAGCAGGCATTCTAAAGGAGCCCATACACCTTTGAATACTCGCATGGGTTTCAGGCAGATCCATTTGAAATCAGGGGGCGTAAGTACAATGTATGGTGTAACGGGCAGACACGGCTCCAACTGATCCCTCTCCGCAAAGGAGATTGGTCGCAATGTGCCGTACACCGGTTGGTATGTGGGAAAAGAGTCAGGTTAGTGGGTCAAAGCTTGGGTTAAAACAAAAAAGTATTGTATTGAAGTCATGCAGTCAAACACAACCCTTTAAGTAAGTGCTACTTACATAATATTTATTTATATGTTAACATGACACAAAGTCATTTTTTTCAATATACATACGACTTTAAAGGATAGTGTTCACATTTTGTTTGAACTATTCCTTAAATTCCTCACAAAACATCACCTATTTACACATTACATGACCAGGAAACTAAATGTTCTCTTCACAGTAAACACCAGAGACCCTAAAACACCCCTTTGTCCAACACAACACAGAAATTACTTACTGATTAGTTAAGGGTGAATGAGGTGCTGAAAGAAAAGGGCATAAGAAAACTTTCCCTTCAGCACTGTACCCTGTTTTCCTTTTCCTTTTCTTTTAGCATTGCGACCATCTTCCGCAGAATGCACATTAAGTATTTTTGTTTTTTACTTTCCTTCAAAGCACTCTGTTTCCATCACATTGTTTTATTAAAGCTTGCTCAGGTCAACATGTCATAAAGCATTATGTCCATAGAATTTTTTTACTATTTACTATCCTGCATCTATGTGTAGGAGTAACAGTAATTAGCTTGAACAGAGACCCGTGTCTATTATGCAGCGGTTTGATACACATTATCCTGAGACACTTTAAAAGAACCCTTAACACAAATTTTATACCCCCATAAACTGTTGACAACATTCCTGGAATAATAATGGCGTGGATGATACCACTCGTAGCATTATAATCCTGCAGTAACTTGCAATTTACCAATATATTTAAACCAATATATTTACCAATAATTTACAAAAACTATTCGTGCCAGCCAAAAATGCCAACCTAGTGCCCCAATCACAACTATTAGTGCCACCAACCATATTTCTTTCTTCTTTTCCCAGTACAAAACAAAGCAAAGAAGAACAACAACACACCTTGAACTTTAAACAGACTGTGTGTATGTGTATTTTCTGCCTGCAATGCATTCTGACTACAGTCAAACAATCCCTACAAAATAACTTTCTTTCTTCACGTGGTCTATAACATAATTTGGCTAGAGAAAATTTCAGTCAGCGTTGGATCCGCAGTAAAGAAAAAAGCTGTCGATAGTTTTTCGATCACCTTGCGCTGCCAATCTTCAGTAGATGTCAGCCCTTTTAAAACTTGCTCGATCTTTGTTTTTTTTGATAACCAATTGCTTTCACTTATCGGCCTATCAAATCACAGGATTTATTGGAATATGCCGGGTAGGGGGGGGCTTTTAGGAACAGTCTGTGAATATAACCATTGGGTGCCCCTTTGAAGTCAAAAGTAAAACTTAAATTAAATAGATAAACCTCGTTTGCTTTAAGGACTGCGTAGGGGAGAGAAGCTATAATGTATCTCTATTCCCACTTTTATTTGTGTAAAACCCACTCACAAGGGCCTTAGCTCAAACGTGGTGTGTAATTGGTGTTTTCTGCACAACTAAAAGTTGGGAAAAAGATTACCCCATTAAAGGCAACTAAAGACTTGACAGCCCTATCTTTTTTCATTCAGGATATGTAATGAAATATATTGGGGCGGTGAGGAGAGCCAAAAGAACTAGACACCTAGAGGTCCCATTTATTAGGAGACAGAGGAGGATTTAGTACCCGGCAAGATCGCCCTTCCGAGATTCAAATTGCGTAGTGCACGTTATTTTAACGCAGGCTTTAGACGGTCTTTAAATCAAGTGCGTAAAAGTAGCACAAACTCGGTTATTGAATCGCGAGCCCGATCGCAGGCTTTGTCAGTACCTGCGCAGGCTTTGCATTACCTGCGCATCCGTTCGCTATAGGAGTTAAGTCACTCAAAAAAAAGAACCATTAGCAATACTTTTACTCCATATTATTGCTCTGCACTCTTGGTAAATGAGCTGGATAAGTATTGCTTCAACAGGGAAAACACTCTTTCTATAACTTTTACCACCAGAACCTTTCCCTGTAACATTCCATAAAATGTTTTCTATCTGGGAGAGGGGTCCTTTTTATTATTTATAGCCAAACCATGTTCCATATATGATTTTTTTTTAATGTAATGGTACTTGTGTTCTTACCACATGGTTTATTAAAATTGCAAGGTAATTACATCTATGGTAAGCCGTCATTTTTCAGACAAGTGGGAAGTTTTATTTGGGGTGCGTTGGCTGAAGTATAACCAATGTAGCCTCTTTTAGACACAATTTTATTGGGCATTCTTTAAATAAATGTCTTTAAACATTATATCGCACAAAACTAAACTGTCAAATATTTTTTTTAACTATGCCACAAAACATATTTTTTCAAAGTCTAAACTATATTGGGTAGAAGAAAGACAATATCTCTCTTTTGGGTGTATTTTAGCACTCTTGATCTTCTACATTTTCTTTGGAATTAAAAGGGTGTCTCTTGGTCATGATATGAGGCCCTTGTGTGGTAATTCTTTAGTATTCTTTGAGAATTAGTCTCTTACCAAGGGGCATATTTTATAAGGAAACGAAATAGCGCAAAAAATTACCGCCGGCACATCGCGGCGGCTAAATAGCGCTAAAATCGCCGTATTTATAATGGCGAGCGCCATTCCCGCGATTTAGCGCGGCCGCGATGTGTTCGGTAATTTTAAGCCCCTTCTGCGGCGATACTGTTATATCGCCGCGAAGGGACTTAAAATCCCCTTCCCGCCCATCTCCTAAGGGGGGCGGGGCATACGCCCACAACCCCCCTTGGCGGCAGAGACACGCCGCCGACTCTTCCCCAGCATCCACCCTCGCGCACCCCCTCCCCCCTGCAACCCCTCCATGCCCCCCGCCCCATCCGCTCCCGGGTAAGGGAAGGGATGGAGGCCTCTGGGAGGGGTGGAGTGCTCCCCTCCATCGGGTCCCTGATAATGGCCTTTTGGGGCTTAAGGGGGTCCCGCAGCTCGACCGGGCCCCCCCCCTCCCCGGCCCTTGTAGGCCTTTGCGGCTCTGACCAGAGCCTTTGCGGCTCTGATAAAGCCCTTTGGGGCTTAGGGGTCCCGCAGCTCGAACCGCTTCACCCTCCCCGGCCCTATCCGCCTTTGCGGCACTTACAAGTGCCCTTTCCGGCTCTTGCACAAGAGTCCTTTGTGGGCTTAAAGGGGGTCCGCTTCGAACCGGACCCCCCTCCCGTCCTTATTAAGGGCCCTTGCGGCCAATTCAGATTGCTTGAAAGTTCTGAAATCTGATTGGTTTAATGTAAAGCATGTAAAGCAAGTATTAAAAAATTGACCATCAGAAACGATTATGGATTCTGCAAACCTATATAAAGAGGAGCTTTCCGCACGGAACTCAGATGCCATCGCAGTAGATGGCTGAAGAAAGAAGCGGCCTGGCAACCTCGTCTTCCGCGAGGCGGCGGTTGCCATCGGGCTCACTGTCGGCCTCAGTTGATTCTGCCTGGCATTCGGCGACCTGATTGGGGTTGGTGTCGCCAGCCCTAAGACGTCGCCCAAGGGCTCTTTTTAATAGCCGCACACTGGGGGTCCCGGTTCGAGCTGTCGGGACCCCCGCCAAAGCACTTGTCAGTGCCCGCAAGGGCCCTTCCAAGGGCCGGGAGGGGTCCTGGTTCTCGAGCTGCTGGACCCCAAGCCCCCATGGCACGTGTCCAGTCCGCAGGGCCACTATAAGGGCCGGGAGGGGGGTCCCGGTTCGAGCTGGCGGGATCCCCTTACCCCTCACAGGGCTCTTGTTCAGAGCGCAAGGGCACTTGTAAGTGCCGCAAAGGCCTGATAGGGCCGGGAGGGGTCCCGGTTCGAAGCTGCGGGACCCCTAAGCCCCAAAGGGCTCTATCAGAGCCGCAAGGGCTCTTGTCAGCCGCAAAGGGCCTTCCAAGGGCCGGAGGTGGGGGTCCCCGTTCGAGCTGCGGACCCCCTTAAGCCCCAAAAGGCCCTTCTCAGGCCCCGCTGGAGGGAGCCTCCCACCAACCTCCCAGCGGCGTCCCTCCCTTCCCCTCCCCGGGAGCGGCCGGGAGCGGGGGCTGGAGGGGTTTGCCGGGCATGGGGTGCCGGGCGGGTGTGCCGTGACCAACTGCGCGGCCCCCTTCCCGGCAGCACCCTCCTAGCCTTCCCCGTTCCGAGATTGCCGCGAGCGGTGGGAACGGGTTTGGGGTATGTGGTCTGCGAGTGGTGGAAGCTTCGGGTGGGTGGGTCTCCGCCGCCCGGGGGGTTGTGGGCCGGGGGGGGGGCGTGTCTCCCCGGGGCGGGTGCACCACCCCCACGGTTTGCCTGCCCATCCCCGCCGCAGGAGGTTAGTATCGCTGACTTCGCCACCTTCAAGGTGGTGAATTAAACATGCCGATACTACAGAGCGAACCAGTACCGCCGCTTTATAACTAGAACGGCGGTAACAGTGTAAGTTATCGCTGCAAAGGGTTTAACGCTTTGTTAACTTTTTCGCGGAGCCGTTTTCGTGACATTAAAATCGCGTTAAACGCGATTTATTCGTTAATTGTCAGCGAAAACGTCTGCCGAAAAGTTTAACGAACCTTTAATAAATTATGCCTTATTCTAAAATCTCCCGGTGTTGAAATCCTCTGTAATGGTCCAAATTCGTTTAATATGCATACGAAGACTGAAGGAGTGCCACGAATAACCTTCTTTCGGGTGGCAATGATCCAACCTTAGTATAGTGGTTATATATCTCCGAAATGATTTTTTTATATACAGAGGAACCATTCTCGTCCCACAACCAGGTTTGATCTTTCTTCTTCTATACTAGATGTCCAATAAGTAAATTATGTGACTAATGCACTGATAATATGATCAAACTTCTCCAGTTTCATTCGCTTTAAAAGGTAACCATTTCTCTTATTTTTTTCCTGTCTATTCACGTTAATTTCTAATGGACATTTTTTAATTTGTAGTTGAAATAGAATATATGGAAGAAGTGATATAATACTAGGGAGGAGAAACTGGCTGAATAATGTATTATAATTGTAGGCCCCAACCCTGGCAAAGCTACTGTCTTATGGGCTCAATTGGCACAATTCAAGGTCTGGGTCCCCTTTTCCACACCCCAAACCTTCCCCACCACGGTACCGTTCCATGCAGGGACAGTCACACAATTGTGGTACTCTGGTCAATCACATCAAAAATGATCTGCCTTACCACCATATACCCACAAAATTCTCCCTATACCTCCTGCCTAACCTAATATAAATTTAATAAAAATGAGGAAAGTATGAACAATTACAAAAAGACAATACAGGACCCAATCTTTATTTCTATCTCTTTTTTCCTCTCTTGTTTTCCTACTTCCCCCTTTATCTCGTCTATTCTGCACCTTTCTCTCTCCTCAATGCTGTTTCTAATCCATTCTGTGTTCATCTCCATTGTCACTCTGGGCTTCCCTTCCCCTCACGCAAGTTAACTTAACAAAATACCTAAGTTTCCCCATCCCCATGTTCTGCTGTTTCCTCACAGCAGTTTTCCTTTCTTTCCTGAGTGAGCGACTTGATTGCGAAGAACTGGTAACTGACACCCGAAAGATGTTTTAAAAATAAATCTTCCACCCAACACCAATCTGTTTTTGCTGTCTCTCTGCAATCATGCAATCAAGTCTGTCTCCATAACGAACTCGGAAGAAGGAACTGCTGTCAGATATGAAAGCAGGCTATTAGCACACACATTGTCGGACTTGGCATTTGGGGCCCTCCAGGAAATCATTGGGCAAGGACCCACCAAACCACTCGAACCACTACATGAGCTGAAAAACTAAAAGCACTGTTAGCAATACTTAACAATATAAAAATATTACCTGTACCACAACCCAATAAATGCTATATTGTGTTATAAATATTAGCCAGTATTTGTGTTGAGTCAATACGGGCCCACCAACTGATGACAAAATTAGCAGTATTAAGCTAAAATACACTGCACACAGTATATTTTTTCTTTCACATCCCCTCTTACTCTTTTCCTGCAGTCTTTCCATTTCTCTTATTATTTTAAGCTGCTCCCAATGCCTCCAACTATATGGACATGGTATATCAACTAAACCTAATTATTACTATATGGAGATGGTATATTAACTCATTCTAATTATTACTGTATGGAGATGGTATATCAACTAATCCTAATTATTACTATATGGAGATGGTATATCAATGAATCCCAATTATTACTATATGGAGATGGTATATCAACTTATCCTAATTATTACTATATGGAGATGGTATATCAATTATTCCTAATTATAACTATATGGAGATGGTATTTTGACTAATCCTAATTATTACTATATGGAGATGGTATATCGACTAATCCTAATTATTACTATATGGAAATGGTATATCGACTAATCCTAATTATTACTATATGGAGATGGTATATCAACTAATCCTAATTATTACTATATGGAAATGGTATATCAACTAATCCTAATTATTACTATATGTAGATTGTATATCAACTAATCCTAATTATTACTATATGGAGATGGTATATCAACTTAATCCCAATTTATTGTTCTATGTAGAAGTTATACAAACTGATACTACAGTACTTTGTATCTATATGTAGATAGTATATCACCTACAGTAATTCTACCTTGCATATCTGTATGTAGATGTGCCATGTGAACGAATCCTAATGTTTACTATACTATATGTATGAGTTATATGAGGTGGTTTGTAAACAGCACTCATCTTGCTATTGGTACACACACTGCACAATACATAACTGGCTTTGTCTTACACAGGGAACTGAACATTTCTCGATTCTCCCTGTTTGATGTTAAATGATTTTCTGTAACTGCTTTTCATAGGATATAAACTAACCAGTCCTTTCTGTTTAGCACATTCTTAAACACAAACTTTCTACTTCATATAGCTGCTTTTTGATCTCACTTTAGGTTAATGAGGACCGAGAAACTAGAGGCTTTCTGCTTGAATTGGATTTTACAAGTCGGTGGGTATAGGTGAGGTTTGCCCTGCTTGTTAAGGATTCAGACCTGGGAGAGTTAATACAAAAACAAACAGAGGTGAAAACTGCCATTCGCCCCTTCCACACTTAGCTTAAAAACTGTCAATCAGATTCTCAATCACTGAGAGGCAAGGGTAGGAGGTGGTGGTGTTAAGTTGTAATGAAAGCTGTGGTCCAGCTCTATTGGGAGTGTGAAGACAGGGGGATGTAAGTAACTGGAATTCTCCCAAAAAAGTGATTAAGATGTTTTGTTTGATAATAATTGCAGCCACCACATACCCAGTACAGTATGATCCTAATTACAGCCACCACATACCCTGTACAGTATGTTCCTAATTACAGCCACCACATACCCTGTACAGTATGTTCCGAATTACAGCCACTACATATCCTGTACACAGTTTGTTCCTAATTACAGCCACAACATACCCTGTACAGTATGTTCCTAACTACAGCCACCACAAATCCTGTACAGTATGTTCCGAATTACAGCCACTACATACCCTGTACAGTATGTTCCTAATTACAGCCACTACATACCAGTACAGTTATGTTCCTAATTTACAGCCACCACATACCCTGTACAGTATGTTCCTAACTACAGCCACCACATACCCTGTACAGTATGTTCCGAATTACAGCCACTACATACCCTGTACAGTATGTTCCTAATTACAGCCACCACATACCCTGTACAGTATGTTCCTAATTACAACCACTACATACCCTGTACAGTATGTTCCTAATTACAGCCACCACATACCCTGTACAATATGTTCCTAATTACAGCCACAACGTACCCTGTACAGTATGTTCCTAAGTTACAGCCACAAACAACACCCTGTACAGTATGTTCCTAATTACAGCCACAACGTACCCTGTACAGTATGTTCCTAATTACAGCCACAACAACCCATGTACAGTATGTTCCTAATTACAGCCACAACGTACCCTGTACAGTATGTTCCTAATTACAGCCACAACAACCCCTGTACAGTATGATCCTAATTACAGCCACAACAACCCCTGTACAGTATAATCCCAACAACAACCACAACATAGCCTGTACAGTATGATCCTAATTACAGGTTTCCAGACCCTGGATATGTGTGTGATGTAACCTGGATGTGGTCTATTGTGTACAAAATC
Source organism: Hymenochirus boettgeri (assembly GCA_019447015.1). Lineage (NCBI taxonomy): Eukaryota > Metazoa > Chordata > Amphibia > Anura > Pipidae > Hymenochirus > Hymenochirus boettgeri. Next base: position 140,428,220 of record CM033472.1, read on the forward strand.
CAAAGGGAATAGTCCTCTCTACATAACATTTAATAGTTTTGTCAATGTTTATTTTAAGAAGCTGTACAAAGTATACAAATCTACATTCCTCTTTGGCAAATATATATATTATCGTGTATGGAAAAACAAACCTGGGGGGCTGTTAACTGATAACATGTAAACAAATGTTGTTTGTAATTGGAAAATAGGGGGATTGGAATTGTTTATATTTGATAGTATGGATTTCCAGTTGTTCTTTTTGTGCTGGAGATAATATAAATATTATTATATTTCCTTGGATGCTGAAGCACTTAAGCATCCTTTCCCAGATGTGAAGTGAAAGTCATAGAAACACCAGAGTTCCATAGGTGTCACTGTTTGGGAGGGTCCAATAATATAATGAATTGCCAGGTGGTTGGGGAGGTGTTGACAGTTATAAACTGGCAGTATCTGCAGCCTTAACCAGTGCTACACCGCCTTCATTTAACCTAGCCTTAACATCCCTCAAGAAAGATTCCAGTATCACCATTCTGCCGGCAGACAAGGAAAGATGCACAGTGGTACTCAACACCTCAGACTACCATGCTAAGGGGACCACACTCCTGGCTGATAACAACACATATGAGGCTTTAACAAGGGATCCCACCAGCTGCTACAAGACTTACTATGACTTACAGTTTCAAAAGTATATGATCAAGCAATGTATCATTGCCTCTATCCTAGTGAGGCACATCCATGCATATATGGACTCCCAAAGATACACAAGGAAGGGGCACCACTAAGACCTATAGTCAGCAGCATTAACTCTGTAACATACAAGGTGGCAAAATACCTAGCCAACATCTTAGGGCTAAGTTCTAAACATCACATGCAGGATTTCACCAACAAGATTGAAGATATAGTACTTGGTGCAGAAGAAACTATGGTGTCTAATGATGTGACATCTCTGTTCACCTGTATACCCACCAAGGAGGCTGTTGATATGGTGAGAAAACGGCTAGGCCAAGACAGCACCCTTACCAGCAGAACAGATCTTAACCCAGAACAGGTGTGTTCCCTACTGGACTTGTGCCTGAATACCACCTATTTCAAATACAGGGATAGGTTCTATAAGCAAAAACATGGATGTGCTATGGGATCTCCAGTTTCACCCATTGTACATTGATATATTTAAAGGGCAACTAAAGCCACAGAACAACACTGACCCAGAAGGCAGAACACCTTGATATAAAACCAGTAATCTGTGTCTTACCTCTCATTTTGTTACGGGCACTGAGAAATTAACCAAAATAACATATGGTTTGTGCTTCACTTCACAGCCTTCTAGTATCACACAGTTTGGTCAACGACCAATATGTTCTGCACATGCTCAGTCCTTAGCTATGGCAGAAACTTGTTACAGTTGGTCACACCCATTAATAATCTCTAGCCAATCCTTTTACAGAAAAGATAAATCAAGGAAGCATGTGACTGAGGTCAGGAGGTGTGGTCTGACACTGCACATACACACAGAAACTTCATCCAGTTCTGAACAGGTTTAAATTTACTTAAATACAATTTACTGAAGTGGTATCTTATAGCTTATTGGTGTTTTTAGGGGGATTGTTTTCAGATTCTGGAGTATAAAAAATTGGGTTTAGTTCTCCTTTAAGGGCATAGCACCCAGCCACCGGTTCAGATACGTGGATGACACCTGGTTTAAAATCCGCCAGAAGGAAGTACAAGACTTCACAACACATCAATGCTGTAGACCAGAACATCAAATTTACAATGGAAGAGTTTTTTTTTGGACTGCTTTGTATAAGTCAGGGAGAATGGTAAACTGGAAGTAGAGGTTTACAGAAAACCAACACACACAGATCAGTATTTGATCTTTGACCTTTAGATCACAAGCTGGGTGTCATCAGAACCCTGCAACACAGAGCAGAGAACATCCCCACTAGCACAGAGGCGAAGGCAAAAGAAGTTAAACATCTCAGAGGAGACCTTAAAGGGCATGTCCACCCCATTTTCAGAATTTTGCCATATAATAGCTTTCTTTCCCCCAGCCCCGAACACAATAAAAGATTTTACAGGAACTCCACCGATCATTACTTACCTTACCTCTTTCCCGCGGTGTACTGTACCGGCCCTCTGCTTGCATGGAACTGCAAGCAGGGGGCCGGACCGGCAGCCGCGTCCGTGATTGGCTGCCGGCTGCACAGAATGCTGGGGGAGAGAGGTAAAGTAAGTAAAGATCGGGGGAATTCCTGTAAAATCTTTTATAGCGTTTGTGGCTTGGGGAAGTAAAGCTATTATATGGCAAAGAGATTTTATGGTAGAGGGAGGGATTGCAAAACAGGAGGGAAATGGAGGGAGGGAGGTGGGGGAGGCCTGCAGTGCGCAGGACAAAATTCTCAGGGAGGGGAGACAGGAGGCAGAGTCCTATATGGACTCTGCCATCCTCCTGGTGGCCAGTTTTTTGGGACTATGGGGGGGATTACAGGAGAACCATTTGGAGCTGGGATGTGAGGTAAGGATTTTTACACATTACATAGTAGGGCCAGTAGTGGGGGAAATTATAGTTTTGGGGGTGGACATGCCCTTTAAAACTTGTGGATATTCAGACTGGGCCTTTGTCAAAAGAAGTATAAAGAAAGAAAAGAACACAAATACCAACAGTAAAAGGGAAAAACAAGACAGGAGGAAGAACATGGTCATCCCATACATAGCAAGGGTCTCCGAGAAATTAAGAAGAATTTTCAAAAATCACCATATCCCTGTCTGCTTTAAACCAAACAACACACTGAGGCAGCAATTGGTACATCTGAAAGACCCAATACAGAAACACCGAAAAGCGACATCATATACGCAGTGCAGTGCAGTGAAGAGTGCTCTGATTTGTATGTGGGGGAGACCAAACAGCAGCTGCATCAACGTATGGCCCAGCACAGAAGAGCCAATTCCTCGGGTCAGGACTCAGCTGTGTACCTGCATCTTAAGGAAAAAGGACATACGTACCTTTGAAGTTTGTAATGTCAACATCCTTTCAAAGGAACAGGACTGGTTCAAGAGAGGTATCAAGGAGGCCATTTACGTGAAATAAAAGAAACCAAGCCGAATAGAGATTGGTGTGTGTGTGTGGGGGGTTTCGAAACAACTGTCTGCCATGTATAATGCTGTTTTGACACCTTACCCTGGGCGTTCCTATAACACCTATTGCCACAATGCAATCCCGTCTTGCATTCATATGTCCTTAACATCTTGCTGTGATCAGGGGAGGACTGGGACGTTTTATTGGGGGCAAATACAACCAAGTGGCTTTTTCACGGTAGATCACAAAATGTTTGACCACGCCCACTTTACCAAAGCTACACATAATTTGTTCAATATTAGTTCATTCTTCATAATACTTATCTCATTTTACATGGTTGCCTGCAACATTTTTAAGTGTATGATGTGGGTAAGATGACTAATTAACTAATGACTAGCTAATGATTTGTAGGACTATTAACACTGGGTAATGATCTGGAGGGCTGACAACACTGACTTAGGATCTGGAGGGCTGACTAACACTGGCTAATGAACTGGAGAGATGACTATCGCTGGCTAATGATCAGGAGGGCTGATGTAACACTGGCTAATGTACTGAGGGCTGACTAACTGGCTAATGATCTGGAGGGCTGACTAACACTGGCTAATGATCTGGAGGGCTGACTAACACTGGCTAATGATCTGGAGGGCTGACTAACACTGGCTAATGAACTGGAGGGCTGACGTAACACTGGCTAATAAACTGTGGGGCTGACTAACACTGTGCTGCTTCTTTTTATTTGACAGAGGAGAGGTCATCTGTTCCGTGCCCATGTTAGAGGTAAAGGCATGCACGGTGCCATTTAAACCTTTTAGAGGCCGAGTGGCCAAACTGCAACCCAAACCCCCACTTTTTATTGGATAATGGCAACATGATCATTTAAAGGGCAAGTCCAGCCTAAAAATAAGTTTCTTTTAAAATAATTATTACCCCCCCAAAACCTCACTTTCGCAAGGTTCAAAGATCAGAACTTACCCATATGTGCACTGTAATATTGTAGACTTGTATCTATTGATCAACATGCATGATTCTAAAGGAGCCCATACACCTTTGAATACAATCGCATGGGTTCAGGCAGATTCCATTGAAATCTGTAAGTACATGTATGGTGGTAACTGCATACACGGCTCCAACTGATCCCCTATACACGCAAAGGAGATTGGTCGGCAATGTGCCGATACACAGGTTGGTATGTGGGAAAAGAGTCAGGTTAGTGGTCAAAGCTTGGGCAAAACAAGTATTGTATTGAAGGCATGCAGCAACACAAACACCTTAGAGTAAGTGCTACTTACATATATTTATTTATAGGTTAACATGACACAAAGTCATTTTTTCAATATACATACACTTTAAAGGAATAGTTCACATTTTGTTTGAACTATTCCTTTAAATTCCTCACAAAACATCACCTATTTACACATTACATTACCAGGAAACTAAATGTTCTTTTCACAGTAAACACCAGACCCCTAAAACACCCCTTGTCCAGACACAATCCAAGAAATTACTGATTAGGTTAAGGGTGGATGAGGTGCTGAAAGAAAAGGGAAGAAAAACTTCTCCCATTCAGCACTGTAACCCTGTTCCTTTTCCTTTTCTTTTAGCATTGCCGAACATCTTCCAGCAGAAATGCACATTAGTATTTTTGTTTTTTACTTTCTCTTCAAAGCACATCTGTTTTCCATCACATTGTTTTATTAAAGCTTGCTCAGGTCAACATGTATAAAGCATTATGTCCATGAATTTTTACTATTTCTATCCTGCATCTATGTGTAGGAGTACAGTAATTAGCTTGAACAGACCGATGTCTATGATGCAGCTGTTGAAATAACAGTATCCTGAGACACTTTAAAAGAAACCTTAACACAAATTTGAATACCCCCATAAACTGACAACATTCCTGGTAAGAATAATGGCGTGGATGATACCACTGTAGCATTTAATCTCAGTAAATTGCATTTACCAATATATTTACCAATATATTTACCAATATATTTACAACTATTAGTGCCACCATATTTCTTCTTTTCCAGTACACCTTGAGACCTTTAAACAGACTTGTGTGTATGTGTATTTTCTGCCTGCAATGCATTCTGACTACAGTCAAACAATCCCTTACAAAGAACTTTCTTTTCTTCACTGGTCTATAACATAATTGGCTAGAGACTTTCAGTCAGCGTTGATCCGCAGTAAAAAGCTGTCGATAGTTTTACGATCACCTTGCGCTGCCAATCTTCAGTAGATTTCAGCTTTAAAACTTGCTCGATCTTTGTTTTTTTGATAAACCAATTGCTTTCACTGATCGGCCTATCAAAATCACAGGATATTATTGGAATATGCCGGGTATGGGGGGGCTTTAGGAACAGTCTGTGAATAAAACAGTGGGTGCCCCTTTGAGTCAAAGTAAAAACTGTTAAATTAATAGATAAACCTAGGTTTGCTTTAAGGACTGCTGTAGGGGAGAGAAGCATAATGGTAATCCTTTTCCCACTTTTATTTGTGTAGAAACACACTCAACAAGGGCCTTAGCGGCAAAACGTTGTGTGTATTGGTGTGTTTCTGCACAAATAAAAGTGGGAAAAGGATTACCCCATTAAAGGCACTAAAAGACTTGACAGCCCTATCTTTTTTCATTCAGGAGATGTAATGAAATATATTTGGCGGTGAGGAGGCCAAAAGGAAACTAGACACCTAGAAGGTCCCATTTATTAAGGAGACATAGGAGGATTTAGTACCCAGGCAAATCTCCCTTCCGAGATTCAATATTGCGTTAGTGCACGTGATTTTAACGCAGGCTATTAGACGGTCTTAAAATCATGCTGTAAAAGTAGCACAAACTCGTTATTGAATCGCGAGCGCCGGATGCGCAGGCTTTGCATTACCTGCGCAGGCTTTGCATTACCTGCGCATCCGTCGCTTATATGGAGTTAAAGTCACTCTAACCATTAGCAATACTTTAACTCCATATTATTGCTCTGCAGCTCTGGGTAAATGAGCTGGATAGAGTATTGCCTTCAACAGGGGAAAACACTCTTTCTATAACTTTTACCACCAGAACCTTTCCCTGTACATTCCATAAAATGTCTTTCTATCTGGGAGGAGGGGTCTTTTTATTATTTATAGCCAAAACATGTTCCCATATATGATTTTTTTAATGTACGTGTGGTTCTTACCACATGGTTATTAAAAATTGCAAGGTAATACATCTATGGTAAGCCTTCATGTTTCAGACAAGTGGGAGTTTTATTTGGGGTGCGTTGGCTGAAGTATTAACCAATGTAGCTCTTTTAGACACAAATTTTATTGGGCATTCTTTTATAAATGTATTTAAACATTTATTATCGCACAAAACTGGCAAATATTTTTTAACTATGCCACATATTTTTTCAAAGTCTACACTATATTGGGTAGAAGACAATATCTCTCTTTTGGTTTTATTTATAGCACCTCTTGTATTCTTACATTTTCTTTGGAATTAAAAGGGTGTCTCTGGGCATGATATTAGCCCTTGTGTGGGTATTCTTTATTAATTCTTGAGAATTAGTCTCTTACCAAGGGGCATATTTATAAAGGAACGAAAATAGCGCAAAAAAATTACCGCCGCACATCGCGGCCGCGAAAATAGCGCTATCGCCGTATTTATAATGGCGAGCGCCATTCCCGCGATATGTATCGCGGCCGCGATGTGTTGCGGTAATTTTAAGCCCCTTCGCGGCGATACTGTATAGTATCGCCGCGAAGGGACTTAAAATCCCTTCCCGACGCATCTCCTAAGGGGGCGGGGCATACGCCCACAACCCCCCGTGGCGGCAGAGACCACCCGCCGACGCTTCCCAGCAGCCACCCGCCGCGCACCCCACTCCCGGCAACCCCTCCATGCCCCCCGCCCCAGCCGCTCCCGGGGAGGGGAAGGGAGGGAGCCTCTGGGAGGGGTGGAGGCTCCCTCCAGCGGGGCCCTGAGAAGGGCCTTTTGGGGCTTAAGGGGGTCCCGCAGCTCGAACCGGGACCCCCCCTCCCCGGCCCTTGTAAGGGCCTTTGCGGCTCTGACAAGAGCCCTTGCGGCTCTGATAAGAGCCCTTTGGGGCTTAGGGGTCCCGCAGCTCGAACCGGGATCCCCTCCCCGGCCTATCAGGGCCTTTGCGGCACTTACAAGTGCCCTTGCGGCTCTGACAAGAGTCCTTTGGGGCTTAAGGGGTCCCGGCTCGAACCGGGACCCCCCTCCCCGGCCCTTATAAGGGCCCTTGCGGCCAATCAGATTTCTGGAAAGTTCTGAAATCTGATTGGTTAATGTAAAGCATGTAAAGCAAGTATTAAAAAATTGACCAATCAGAAACGGATTATGGATTTCTGCAAACCTATATAAAGAGGAGCTTTCCGCCACGGAACTCAGATGCCATCGCAGTAGATGGCTGAAGAAAAGAAGCGGCTGGCAACACGGCTCGCTGAGGGCCGGCGGTGCCAGCGGGCTCACTGTCGGCCGCCGTGAGTCTGCTGGCATCGGCGACCTGAGTGGGTGGTGGTGTCGCCAGCCCGAAGACGTCGCCCAAGGGCTCTTTTAAGAGCCGCACACTGGGGGTCCCGGTTCGAGCTGCGGGACCCCGCCCAAAGGCACTTGTCCGTGCCGCAAGGGCCCTTACAGGGCCGGGGAGGGGGTCCTGGTTCGAGCTGCGGGACCCCAAGCCCAAAGGCACTTGTCAGTGCCGCAAGGGCCCTTATAAGGGCCGGGGAGGGGGGTCCCGGTTCGAGCTGCGGGACCCCTTAAGCCCCAAAGGGCTCTTGTCAGAGCCGCAAGGGCACTTGTAAGTGCCGCAAAGGCCCTGATAGGGCCGGGGAGGGGGTCCCGGTTCGAGCTGCGGGACCCCTAAGCCCCAAAGGGCTCTTATCAGAGCCGCAAGGGCTCTTGTCAGAGCCGCAAAGGCCCTTACAAGGGCCGGGGAGGGGGGGGTCCCGGTTCGAGCTGGGGACCCCCTAAGCCCCAAAAGGCCCTTCTCAGGGCCCGCTGGAGGGAGCCTCCACCCCCAGCGGCTCCCTCCCTTCCCCTCCGGGAGCGGCCGGGGCGGGGGGCTTGGAGGGGTTGCCGGGGAGGGGGTGCGCGGCGGGTGGTCGTGACCACCTGCTGCGGCCCCTTCCCGGCAGCCCCTCCTAGCCTCCCGTTCCGAGATTGCCGCGAGCGGGGAACGGGTTGGGAGGGGCTGCTGGGAAGCGGCGGTGGGTGGTCTCCGCCGCCGCGGGGGGTTGTGGGCGGGGTGGGCGTGTCTCCCGGGGCGGGTGCGACCACCCGCCACGGGTTGCCTGCCCATCCCCGCCGCAGGAGGTTAGTATCGGCTGACTTCGCCACCTTCAAGGTGGTGAAGTAAAACAGCCGATACTAGCAGAGCGAAACCAGTACCGCCGCTTTATAAATAGAAGCGGCGGTAACAGGTAAGTATCGCTGCAAAGGGTTAACGCTTTGTTAACTTTTCGCGGCCGTTTTCGGACATTTATAAATCGCGTTAAACGCGATTTATGCGTTAATGTCAGCGAAAACGGCTGCGAAAAGTTAACGAACCTTTATAAATATGCCCCTTAGTCTATTCTCACGGTGTTGAAATCCTCTGTAATGGTACAAATTCGTTTATAGCATACGAATTGACTGAAAGGAGTGCCACGAATAACATGCTTCGGGTGGCAATTATCCACCTTTAGTATAGTGTTACCCGAAATGATTTTTTTATATACAGAGGGACCTTCTCTCCCACAAAACAGTTTGATCTTTTCTCTTCTATACTAGATGTCAATAATGTATTATGTGAACTAATGACTGATAATAATGATCAAACTTCTCCAGTTTCATTCTCTTTAAAGGTAAACATGTCTCTTATTTTTTCCTGTCTATTCACGTTAATGTTCTATGGACATTTTTTAATTTGTAGTTGAAATAGAACTATTATGGAAGAGAGTGATATAATAATAGGGATGAGAAACTGGCTGAATAATGTATTATATGTAGCAACCCGTGGCAAAGCTACTGTCTTATGGGCTCAATTGCACAATTCAGGTCTGGGTCCCTTTCCACACCCCAAACCTTCCCCACCACGGTACCTTCCATGAGCAGGGACAGATCACACAATTGTGGTACTCTGGTCAATCAGCAAAAAAGGGATCGCCTTACCACCATATACCACAAGTTATCCCTATACCTGCCTGCCTATACCTAATATAAATTTAATAAAAATGAGGAAAGTATGAAACAAAATTACAAAAAAGACAATACAGGACCAATCTTTATTTCTATCTCTTTTTTTCCCTCTTGTTTTCCTTTAGCTTCCCCCTTTATCTATTCTATTCTGCACCTTTCTCCCAATGCTGTTCTAATCCATTCTGTGTTCATCTCCATTTTCACTCTGCTTCCCTTCCCCTCACCAAGGTAACTTACAAAATACCTAAGTATTCCCCATCCTCCATGTGCTGCTGTTTCCTCACAGCAGTTCCTTCTTCCTGAGTGAGCGACTTGATTGCGAAGAAACTGGTAACTGACACCGAAAGATGTTTAAATCTTCCACCCAACACCCAATCTGTTTGCTGTCTCTCTGCAATCATGCAATCAAGTCTGTCTCCATAACTGAACTCAGGAAGAAGGAACTGCTGTCAGATATGAAAGCAGGCTAGTAGCACACACAGTGTCGGACTGGGCATTTGGGGCCCTCCAGGAAATCATTGGGCAAGGACCCACCAACCACTCACATGAGCTGAAAAACTACAAGCACTGTTAGCATACTTAACAATATAAAAATATTACCTGTACCACAACCCAATATAATGCTATAGGTTATAAATATTAGCCCAGTATTGTGTTGAGCACATCAGGGCCCACCAACTGATTGACAAATTAGCAGTATTAGAGCTAAAAATACACTGCACACATTTATATTTTTCTTTCACATTCCCCTCTTACTCTTTCCTGCATCTTTCCATTTCTCTTATTATTTTAGCTGCTCCAATGCTCCAATCTACTCCTTTCAGCTCTACTCTCATCTTTTCCATTTCTGCCAAAAGGTGTCCACAGGATTTTCTTTGCAACAATATAACCGTGACTGGGATTGGTGCATGTATGGGGGCCATTAGTTACATTGAGATCTTACAGAGCCGATCTGTGACAATTTAAAAAAAAATGCTGGTAATCTGTGACTCCCTGGGGGATTGTCCAGTGAAAAGGGCAGTATTAATTCCTTTAGCCAAGGACTATCTAATTGGGTGGACACAGGTGGGTCGGATCTGATGGTATTGTCCCTTTCTTGTTATTGTGTGTAGTGCATTTTCCGAACGATCGCTAGACCAACAAACGTTCACCATCAGTTTCTCGGTCGTTTGGAAATTCCCCAAAATTTCCCTCAGCTGCGGTCATCTTCCCTTACTTAAAGTATAGGGAGTCGGCCGCGGCTGTGGGAAATTTACAGCCCCGAGCATTCTCCCTATGCTTTACTGTGCGCGCTCGTTAGAAAATGGCAGACAGAATCTTGCAGATTAGTTATACAGTAGTTATAGGATTAGATACTATTTACAGGACAGTGTGCCTTCTTATGGTTTGGTCTAGATATCAGGAGGAATTTACGTCTTTTGATAACCATATTAATACAAATGATTGTAATATTCATCTTATTATGCTCTCTGACCCTACTAAAATATGTTTCTTGGATCTTGAATTAAGGCGCAATAAAATTCTTGGATGTGTGGAATCCTCTGTATATAGAAAACCCATTTCAGTTATCACTATTCCTTTCAGTCAATTTGCCGTTTTTCCTGTTTTTAATACTGTGCTTTCAATAAAGAAATATTGGTTTTAAAGATGTTATTTCATCTGACAGTTTTAATTTTGACCCACAGACTACTGATCAATATATTGATCGGTAGTCTGTTAATCAAATGTAAAGGGAAACTCTGGTCTCCGTACAAGTGCCCTCTATTAAAAAAGCACATTCATGCCCTCTTTTTAAAAAAATCCAGGTTAATACTTATAGCTGCAGTCTATCCAAATTTACAGCAATTTATGTGGTGGTGTTTCCTGCATACACTGTAAGCTTTAACATCACCAGCACCACTCCAAAGCCCCCTTTCCAGTGGCTTGAGTATGCCCAATTTTATCCTGCTGCTGAGGCAGAGGGACTATGCTCGATCCTCAGCAATTTTAATAGTCCCGCACCCAAAAGTCTTTATCACTTTTAAACTGAGCCACAAGCTTGAAAAGAAAAACGTGTGTCTCCTTAAAGGAGAACTAAACGTAAATTTTTTTAAACCTAATGTGAAAGTTTTACTCCCCAGAACACCTATACTGGTATGTTGCATTTAGTACATGTAAGAAATAGATTCTGTAAATAAGAAGGCTTCCATGTTGTTGCCAGTACAACCCACAGCCTTTGAAGTCATCAAAAAACCACACCCCCTGACCCCAGTATTCACTGTCTCTATGCACAGAGTGTTTTCTATACAGACGTCTTCATACCAATATGGAATTCCTGATAAGACTTTGAAAGCTGCAGTTTATTTTCCAGCAACTCACACTGACTGGTAAAAAAAACTGCAGAGTAACAAGCAGCTTTCAAAGTTGTATTACAGACTTACATTTTCCATTTTTATTATTATTCTTTTCCTAGCAAAAGATAAAGCTTCCAAATGTAGCTGGATTCTCTGCCTATTCTGTGTTGGCGCACCGGGCAAGGCACCAGGTTTAAAAATACACAGTTCAGAAGGTCACAAGTTTAATACCCCAGATATACCTTTTTTTTTGCTTCTATTGTATTCCATGCAAAAGATAAAGCTTCTAAATGTACCTAGGTTTTCAGTTCATTAAGTGGTGGCTCACCTTGTAAGATGCCAGGTTTAGACACATACATTTCAGAAGGTCATAAATTTGAATCCCCAACCGTACCTTTATTTTTTGTTTCCATTATGTTCCTAGTACAATATTCTAAATGTACCAAATGGTTTATATAGTATCTCTCTTAGCCTAGAGGTAAGAGCTCTGCTTTTAGCAAGACAAAGTAAATCTACAAGTTGCAGGTTCTATTCCCCAGACTTACTTTTATTTTTGCTGAAATGTAAGTTTTTTTCTTACATTCATGCTATCTTTGAAACACACTGCAAATATGACTTTTCTTTTTGTATGAAAAGTAAAGGATTATATCATTGTTAGGACAGGAGCCTTGAATGTGTTTGAAAACAAAAAACTGAAATTCCTGTTGTGTCAGGGAGAGGGAGGATCTCTGTGCTATAATGTGATTGGCTGTCAGCTTCTAGGAAGCAAGGCTGCAACTTCCTTGTTTTGATCTGTTGAGCTCTACAGAGCATGTGCCTGTACGCAGACACTTAGCTGGGGGTTTACCCAGCTAAGGTGGATTGTGGGAGCTGATCCCTTGTACCCACAGGTTATTTTCATAAATCAAGCAATGGCCACAGCAAAGGTAGGGGTGAGACACAGATTGTTGTATATTTGTGAATGTGCTCTGTCTATTGGGGCAATGTGGCAAGGGTGGATTTACACCTCAGAAGCCTGTAGGCACAAAAGGCCTTGTGCCTTTAGCCCCACCCCCAAACACAGACCACCGCCCCCCAAACCACACCCATTTTCAATTTTTGGGGGGAAGAAAATAAGGGATAAGGGGCCATATTTATAAAGCCGCAGTGTCGATTTTTAGCAATACCGCAACTTTAATGATCGGTATTGTAAATTTACGATAGGAGATTAACGATCGGTTTACCAATCATAAATTAACTATACCGCGATTTTTTTAGTGACCACGATCATAAATTAACTAACCCACTATGTAGCTAAAATGCGATAACATGGCTTTATAAATATGGCCCTAGGGGTCCTAGGCACGTGCCTACTATGCCTAATGGTAAATACAGGCCTGGTCTGTGGGCAGTATTTCGCTCAAATTCAGCCTGTATTTTCCTTTCTGTGATACCAGCAATGGAGAACAAAGAACAGAAATGCACATGATATTAATGTATACACATGCCAAGACCCAATATATTGCTGTCAAAATATGTACCACTATATTTGTTACTTTCATCTAAAAGTTTTGTGAAAGTATTAAAGTAAGTTGGAAAATACAATGCACTGCAATATAATTAATTGGCAGGGAACTTATCAATTGAAATCTGATTTTTTTTCCCCCATTGCAGAAACATGCTAAAATGGATCATGTGCTGGTGAAGGATCTGCAGTAGAATCCAATAGACTCTCAGTTTTCTTGGACTAATCTCACTTGTAGAATGTTTCACCTGTATACCAGGCAGCTATATAGCTTAAGATGAGGTGGGCCAAAATGAGCAAAAAGCCCTCCACAGAAGATAAAATGGAACAAAGCCTTCTTATAACAGAAGGTATCTTGCAGTCTCATGCTATATAAATACATTGCCTACAAAATTTAAGAAACAAGAAGTAATTTCTCACTCAAGACTAAGGGGTGGAGATATGCAACATTTCTCCTATATATCCTATGGCAGAACTATCCTTATGTCCAGAACAGCTGGCTTATTAACATGCAATACAGCCTATGGTATATAGCCAATCATCTGATCTGCAGACATGATATGATTCAATCTTGTTAGATCTTGTCAGTGCAAGATACAGAATAATGGCTCTATGGGGTAGGACTTGGGAAGCACAATAGACAAGGAAGCTATATAGCCTAAGGTGAGGTGGGCCAAAAGGTGCAAAAAGCCCTCCACAGAACATAAAATACAATGTTTCACCTGGTAATACACAGAATCAATTACAAGTTGGGAGATCATCAATCATGAACAACAAAAGGAAACACCAGAGAGGTGCAGCTGCCCACACACTGACTGTGATCAGGATCTGCAATGACCCATGACAGACTTTCTTCTTCTTTTGGTAATTGTAGCAATGTGAGCTATACAAACCCTCGCCATACCAATACTTGGCAACGTTTAGAAAAGATATTCACCATTACGTGGATTTGTTTATTTTAAGTTCAAAGACTCCACAGACGGAGCATGAAGTACATGGCATTTGCTTCAAAACAGATTGATCATTGCATTAAAATTATTAAAGTTTTATTTTGTGCTGATTTGATGGCCTTGTGTCAGTGGTGTAAAAATCAAATATGAATTGTATTCATTGTTTTATGTAGTGATGATTAATCACAGATATGTAGGAACTTGGTATGTTATTAAGGTTTTTACATGGTTTACATACAATTACAAATCTGAATATTAAAATAAAATGTTAAGATTTTAAAGTTGGATGCTGTAAGTGCAGTAATTTCAGTAGTTAGCAGAGGATTCTAGAAGGCTAGAAAAAGTTCATTTGTTTTAATATTATAACATTAGAGTAAACTCATAAAATCAGGGCCCTCTATTGGTTTCATTTTAGCCTCATAACATTATTGCAAATTTCTGTGTAATTTGCTGCTTCTGAATTAATGTATAAATAAAAACTGAATCTATTGGGCTGGTATGGGTAACTGAGAGTTCCATGTGTATAAAAGTATTTATTTACATGCAAGAGCTACTGTTATTATGTATAACCTTTCCTCACAAAACATTTCCTCACAAAATGTGTAATATATATTGTATACACAGTGTACATAAAATATTTTCAGGGAGATGTAATAAAAGTTCTTATCGTTGAAAATGGTGCTAATTTTGCCCCAACCAATCAGATCTTATTTAACATTTGAAAGCTGATTGGCTGGGGCAAAATGAGCACCATTTTAAACGATAAGAACTTTTATTGAGTAACCCGGTTTGTGTGCATACCGTATATGAAATGTATGTGTATATACAGTATATGGTATATATGTGTATATACAATTTATGGTATATGTGTATATACAGTATATGGTATATACCATATATGCTTGAGTCGAAATTTTAGGCTTTAAAAAAAGTCACAAACTTTAAATCCGGTAGCCGCACACTTCCTGCCTCTTCCGCATCCACTGTACTGTGCTGACGTCACTACTTGGCGCCGGTCTTACCCGGCGCTGAGTAGTAACATCGAGCACCTGAACAGTGAGTGCAGAGGAGACATGAAGCGTGCGGCTGCCGGATTTAAAGTTAGTGATTGAAGTAAGATGCGGACCTTGGCAGCCATTCAGCTAGAACAAGGAGTAAAGGCAAGTCTTAGGTGCAGTGCTGCAACTGAAGATTTTTGGAAACTACAACTCCCAGCAACTAAAGCATGCTGGGAGTTGTAGTTTCCAAACATCTGGAGTGTCAAGGAATTAGGGGTTAGTGTGTGGGATTCCTCTCCATTTAAAGGGTAACTAATGCCTTATACAATACAGAATGAGGAGGATGGTATCTCTTGTTAAAGATTGCCCTTTAAATGGACAGCAGAATTCCCATACAGTAGTCCCATACAGTAATAGCCATACTGGGACTAAAGCCACAAAACAATACTTAATCAGAAGGCAGTAGTGGTCATAATTTTTACCCTCGACTTATACTCGAGTCAATCAATTTTTACTCATTTTTCGGGTAAAAATTGGTACCTCGACTTATACTCAGATCGACTTATATTCGAGTATATACAGTATGTGCATATACAGTATATGAAATGTATGTGTATATACAGTATATGGTATATATGTGTATATACAATATATGGTATATGTGTGTATATAGTATATATGTTTATATACAGAATATGGTATATATGTATGTATTAGATTATATTGAATCAGTGTGAACCAAATACCACATTAATAGGTCCCATAAACCTCTAATATGAGGTGGTGCTTGGGACAATTACTTGATCTGCAGGTAGATAAGGGAAAGCCAAGAGTGCTAGTTGTGGCAAACTTTGGGGCCTGTCTGTGGGCCACAGATGTGTATATGTTATATATGTATGTATGTATAGTTGATTTAGCGCCACTTTAGGGACCCAGCGATGTACAGTAACAAAATACAATAAAGTCATACAAGGGGTATAAATACATAGTTCAGCATATAAATTATATAAATAAATAGAGCTTTGCCACAAGGTCCCTGCCCCGTAGAGCTTACAATCTATTTAGGTGGGTAACACACAGATACAATGGAATGGGTATAAGTGCTGGAGTGAGATATATGCAGTGCAAATAAAACAATCATATACTGTGCTGGTTACCAGATAGGTAGGATGTAAGACTAAATTTAAATCTGCTAATTGAGGTGTATTGACGTAGAGAGAGTATGTGTATGTGTATATACTGTAAATGGTATATATGTGTATATGCAGTATATTGTATGTATGTGTATATACAGTATAGGGTACATATGTGTATATACAGTATAGAGTATATGTGTGTATGTGTATATACGGTATATGCTATGTATGTGTATATACAGTATATGAAATATATGTGTATATACAGTATATGCTATGTATATATATATACAGTATATGGTATATATGTGTGTGTGTATATACAGTATATACAGTATATACAGTATATGCTATGTATGTGTATATATAGTATATGGTATAAATGTGTGTGTGTATATACAGCATATGGTATATGTGTATATACAGTGTATGCTATGCATGTGTATATACAGTATTTGCCTTAAGGTCTGTAACACATTACAATTTGCTCCAGGAAGGTTTCAAATATAAACCCTAGAAAGACTATGTTACTATTGGTGATATGAATGACATTTATATACAAATATAAACCCTGGAAAGACTATGTTACTATTGGTGATATGAATGACATTTATATACAAATATAAACCCTGGAAAGACTATGTTACTATTGGTGATATGAATCACATTTATATACAAATATAAACCTTGGAAAGACTATGTTACTATTGGTGATATGAATCACATTTATATACAAATATAAACCCTGGAAAGACTGTGTTACTATCAGTGATATTTTTTACAAATATAAACCCTGGAAAGACTGTGTTACTATTGGTGATATGAATCACATTTATATACAAATATAAACCTTGGAAAGACTGTGTTACTATCAATGATATGAATGACATTTATTTACAAATATAAACCCTGGAAAGACTATGTTACTATTGGGGATATGAATCACATTTGCAGTTATTTTCATGCTAAGAAATTTAAAGGAGAACTAAACCCAATTTTTTATTCTCCAGAATCTGAAAACAACCCCCTAAAAACACCAATAAGCTATAAAATCCCACTTCAGTAAATTGTATTAAAGTAAATGTAAGCCTGTTAAGAACTGGATGAAGTATCTGTGTGTATGTGCAGTGTTAGACCACTCCTCCTGATCTCAGTCACATGCTTCCTTGCTTTATCTGTCCTGTAAAAGGATTGGCTAGATAATATTAATGGGTGTGACCAACTGTAACAAGTTTCTGCCATAGCTAAGGACTGAGCATGTGCAGAACATAATGGTCGTTGACCAAACTGTGTGATACTAGAATGCTGTGAAGTAAAGCACAAACCATATATTATTTAGTTAAATTTCTTAGTGCCTGTATCAAAATGAAAGGTAAGACACAGATTACTGGTTTTATATCAAGGTGTCCTGACTTCTGGTTCAGTGTTGTTCTGTGGCTTTAGTTGTCCTTTAAAGCAGAGCGTCCTGGAATGTGACAACGCCCCCAGATATTGCTGTCACGGCCACACCCCCAAACATCACAGTCACGCTCTTACCCCAACCATCAAAATGCCCCTAAAGATAACTGCTATGCCCCCAAACATCGCAAACGTGCCCCCAAATGTTGTGACAATGCAAACACAGATATACCCCCCCAACACCCCCACAAACATTATGGTCCGCCTCCATACATTATGGCCACAGCACCAAATATCCCAGGGCTGTTCCCAAATCACACCCACATACACAAACATCCTGTCCATGCCCCCAAACATCACAGGCACACCCCCAAATACCACACTCATGCCCCTAAATGCCACGCCCACGATTTGAAACAACTTGGCCATGCCCCCAAATATCGTGACCACCAAATGTCACGTCCAGGACACCGCAACATCAGAAACACCCCAGACTGTCCACACCCTAGAATGCCGTGCCCCCACCCACAGCAACATCGCAGACATGCCCCATCCACCTATTCCAGCCGGGACGGTTGGTGGGTATGGACTACACAGGAATTACCTGCATTACCTGGACTTAAGAAACAGACACACACTGCCCACGTGACACACTTCACAGACAGTTACAACTAAAAGAACAAAGACATCATGGCACTTTCAATTTGGGCCAGAAGCTAACTTTATTGATTGGGATCTAATCAATAAAGTGGTCCTTGAGCAAGGATAAAGTTTTAAAGTGCAAACAAGTTGACATACTGCTAACTAATGTGCTAACTAATGTGCAAAAAATTGAGCATGCTTAACAAAAACACACAGCGCAACAGAATTAAGCCCAGCTTTAACAACGCAGACAAAGAGCCGCACGTCAACATGCTTCAGAGACACTGACAGCTGTCAGTCACTCAAGTGCTGCAATATTCAGTTGCAACCAACATGTCTTCCCAATGGCAAATTCCATGTAGCATGTTCACGAGTAGGTTCACCACAACATTTGTATATTTACGCTCCAAGTGGAAAAACTGATAAAGTTATATATAAGGTTTTGCAATAAACATATGTGCTATATGTCCCTCAAGCAATGTCACCTCCTCAACTCATAACTAATAAATACATGACGCACATTACCAACTGTGCACTTCTTGCTAGTATGGTATATATGTGTATGTGTACATACAGTATATGCTGTGTATGTGTATATACTGTATATGGTATATATGTGTATGTGTATACACAGTATATGGTGAATAAATACATGTAATTGTAAAGTGCCACACAATATGATGGCTCTATATAAATTCTTAATAATAATAATAACATATGGTATGCACGTGTATATACAGTATATGGTATGTATATGTATATACAGTATAGGGTGTATGTGTGTATGTGTATATGCAGTATATGGTATGTATGTGTATATACAGTATAGGGTATATGTGTGTATGTGTATATACAGTATATGGTATATATATGTATGTGTATATACAGTATATGCTATGTATGTGTATATACAGTATATGGAATATATGTGTATATACAGTATATGATATGTATGTGTATATACACTATATGGTATATATGTGTATGTGTATATACAATATATGGTATGTACATGTATTTACAGTATATGGTATATATGTGTTTGTAATTATGTTCTCTTTCTAT
This sequence comes from Hymenochirus boettgeri, assembly GCA_019447015.1. NCBI lineage: Eukaryota > Metazoa > Chordata > Amphibia > Anura > Pipidae > Hymenochirus > Hymenochirus boettgeri. Next base: position 140,447,476 of record CM033472.1, read on the forward strand.
TATTTGATTTAACTACAGCGTTTAGTTGAAGGACGAACTCAAACTATTTTCCGGACTCGCAGGATTATTTTAGAAAATGCTTGAACGTACGAGAATTCTTGAACATTCGAGGATTTTAGAACGTTCGGTAAAACTCGAACAGCGATTCTGAAAATCCCTGAATGCCCGGGGATTCCCGAAATTGGGCGCTCGAGAATTGTGGGGGGTCCACAAGGGCCACAAAGGCACTTATAAGTGCCAGGGAGGTGGATCCTGGTTCAAGCTGGGGGACCCATTAAGCCCCAAAAGCAGCCTGCGGAAACCGGAAGTAGCGCGTGTGTGCGTTCTGTCCATTTTTTTTGCTGTTACTCGTGCAAGGACGTGTTCCCCAGACCATCTCCCAGGTCCCAGAGGCCTGTATGGTAAGTTTACTTTGAAATTTCCGAACTATTCACCCCCCATTGACTTTAATGGGTCCATTTTCGAATTTTCGAAAATTTTTTAGAAGTTCGAAAGTTTGAAAATGGACGAACTTTATGAAGTTCGGCCATCTCTAGTTAGAACTGCAATGGAATTCACCCAGAACGGTAATGACTTTATTTAACTGCAGGGGCCTGCAAAATTGCAGCTTTAGTCAAATTTTCCTATAAGTATGCACTTGTCACACTGTGAACAGGGAGAAAGAAGGAACCAGGGAAATAACCATTTTCCTTTGGAAAGGAATAGCTTAGAAACAGGAAATACATTTTAATTTGAAATCATAGCTAAAATAAAAATTTACAGATATGGTTCTATATAAATGAAGACTGCTGAATCTCTCACCTCTGAACCCCAGCAGGATTGCAGAGAAATAATCTGTAATTCTATACATTTCTGTAATTTCCTTGTAACTGCAGCCCTCCCTGCTAGTAAGTAATAACTGGTTTTCTGACTTCTCAGTCTTGATTACAAGGAAGTCACAGGTAGGTTACTCAGTAGGTACTTACATTTTGAGGAGGCGAACTATAGACTATAGAATCCATACAGAATGTGTATTTTGCTACTGGATGTTTTCAGGGCACATTCTGAAAGATTACAGAATTCAGGACAAGACAGAATTAAATAGATTTCTCCACAATGCTGCTAAAAAAAACAAAAAGAGACAAATCTATCTTTAAGTCACCGCAAGTTGGTGAGTTTCCAGCTATCTCATAAGCTGGGTATACACATTAGCGATAAAGGGCTGATCCTGTCTGTATCAACAAGACTGGTCCCTAATCTCTAATGTGTGTAGCACAGTTCTGAGCATTCTTAAGGGCAGTCAAATGTAAACATTTAGTGGCGTTGGGATTGCTCCAAACCTTTTTTGTGTTTGACCAGCAATTTTTCGACCCAGCTGTCTGGTCAATAGCACCAACTGACCAGAGCACAGCTCTGTGCAATGCATTTCATGTACCTACCTGAAAGTAAATGAAACTTTCACTATCTGAAGAGGAATCAATCTGGTCCACAATTTTGTAATATCCCAATTTAGCATATGAACGTGGGACACTTCTCTCAGAATCCAGTTTGGTGATACTCCTTTCCTCTGAGGAAGAAAGGCTAGGTTCAGGGGAATGGCTGTGCATTGTTGTCACTAATAGTTTAGTGTTGCCGGTGGGAAAATGCGGCATGCAACGGCTGTGAACAGTACACAGCCGTTTATCTGAACCTAGTCTAAAGACTGGAAAATAGCTTAAATCTACTATTTACCAATGGCAGCAAAAAAAGAACAAGGGAAAAGAAGACTTTGAAAGTAGGAGAGTTAAAAGGTGAGTGAAAAAATGGTGTACATGCCCTTTGTGTAAAATAAAAAAAGAGTGAAAATATAGTCAACACTGCATGATCATTTCCAGCCACTTGCCATGGCCTACATGGCAGTTTTTTCCAACTGTTGCAGGTTATTTTTCTTCCAATGTGGCTGTAAAAAAAAAGAAAGAAATCACACCAATAAAGGAGCAATCTTAACTAGAAAGTTTAAGTATAAACTTTGAATTTGGCTTGAAAGACTGTATTTTGGAAGGGAATGTGTGTGTTTGTGCTGCAGATTTTAAAACTCAATAATGCCAATGATGAGGACATTGTATTTTTTTTACTTACCCTTTAAATATGTCTGTCACAGGAATTAAAGGCAGGTCAGTTGGTGTGTGTACTCGTGTCAGGTTGGGGGATAAAAGACATACTTTTTGATGATTGGCCAAAATATGTTTTTTTTTCTATACTTTAAATATGATTGCCACATGAATGAATGGGTATCACAGTTGGTATATGTACCTGTGTCAGGTTGGAAGTTAAAAAAACAAACTTTTTTGATTATTGACCAAAATTTATATTTGACTATAATTAAGCTTTAAGTATGTCTGTCCCAGAAATGGAAGAGTAGGTCAGTAGGTGTGTGTACCTGCCTCGGGTTGGGGGTTAAAAAAACAAACTTTTGATGATTAAATTGATGAAAATTAGTTTTTTGACTTTAGTTACCCTTTAACTATGGCTGCCACAGTGATAGAAGGGTAGGTCAGTAGTATGTACCTGGGTAAGGTTGGGGGTTAAAAAAAAAACTCTGTTGATGATAAGTCAAACTTGTGTTTTTGACTATAGTTACCCTTTAAATATGGCTGCCATGAAAATGGAAGGGTAGGTGAGTAGGCGTGTGTACCTGGATCAGGTTGGAAGTTAAAAAACAAGCTTTTTTGATGATTGTTCAAAATTAGTTTTTTTGATCTTAGTTACCCTTTAAGTATGGCTGCAACAGTAATGGAGGGGTAGGTCAGTAGGTGTGTGTACTTATGCCCCGTTTGTGTACCTGTGTTGGGTTGGGGGTTAAAAAAAACAATCTTTTTTGATGATTGGTCAAAATTAGTTTTTTTGACTTTAGTTACCCTTTAAGTATGGCTGCCACGATAATGGATAAGTAAATCAGTAGGTGTGTGTACCTGGGTCTGGTTGAGGGGGTATGTCTTTTTTGTGTTTACAACCATAAAACGATCTTTTATTGAGGATAAATCTAAATTAGTTTTTTTGACTTTAGTTACCCTTTAAGTATGGCTGCCACGATAATGGATAAGTAAATCAGTAGGTGTGTGTAACTGGGTCTGGTTGAGGGGGTATGTCTTTTTTGTGTTTACAACCATAAAACGATCTTTTATTGAGGATAAATCTAAATTAGTTTTTTTGACTTTAGTTACCCTTTAAGTATGGCTGCCACCGTAATGGATAAGTAGATAAGTAGGTGTGTGTACCTGGGTCTGGTTGACAGGGAATGTCTTTTTTGGGTTTACAACCATAAAACTATCTTTTATTGAGGATAAATCTAAATTAGTTTTTTTTAACTTTAGTTACCCTTTAAGTATGGTTGCCACAGTAATGGATAAGTAGATTGGTAGGGGTGTGTACATGGTTCTGGTTGAGGGGGTATGTCTTTTTTTTGTGTTTACAACCATAAAACTATCTTTTATTGAGGATAAATCTAAATTAGTTTTTTTGACTTTAGTTACCCTTTAAGTATGGCTGCCACAGTAATGGATAAGTAGATCGGTAGGTGAGTGTACCTGGGTCTGGTTGACAGGGAATGTCTTTTTTGGGTTTACAACCATAAAACTATCTTTTATTGAGGATAAATCTAAATTAGTTTTTTTTACTTTAGTTACCCTTTTAGTATGGCTGCCACAGGAATGGAAGGGTAGGTCAGTAGGTGTGTGTACCTGTGTGAGGTGGGGGTATATGTTTTTGCATGTAAGACTATAAAACTAACTTTCATTGATGATTGATCAAAATTAGTTTTTTGACTATAGTTACTCCCTAAGTATGGCTTCCATGGGAATGGAAAGGTAGGTCAGTAGGTGGGTGTACCTGTGTATGAGGGGTTGGGGGTATCACTGTTTTTATTTATGACCATGAAACAAACTGTTTTGAAATATCCACATTTGAGGGTTGTTACCTTAACTAGAAGATAGCACACTTCTCCTATATGCCCCGCACGTCTGTACCAAATTTCATGTCTCTAGCTAAAAAACTGTGGAGGAGATACAGTCCAAAAAAGCGGAAGAATAAAACAGAAGAAGAAGAAGAAATGGAAAGAACAGGAATTTTTTTTTCAAGCCAAATTAATGACCGTGGTGGGAAAACAAAGAATGGGGACCTAGTCAGCCATACCATATACCTGATGTGCTGTCATGATGATATTACCAGATAAATACTTTTCAAAAAATTAAGACACAGAGTCAACTTTATTTTGATTAAATAATTGGCCACTGCTTTTATTATTTAATATGCCATATGCATATTAATAACACCGTACACCCTTGCATATCAAAACCATACTTGTTGTTAAAAACAGTCAGTCAGGTGTTGATTTTCATTTAAATTCCCTGGAAATCTGAATGTATTATCAGATCGGAATTCTGTAAAGGTTCTTGGGAATAGAAAAGATTCTTAAATACTATCCTTATTAAGAAAAAAATACATGTTCCAATCCATTAAGTTGTTGATATAAATGTTAAATTTGTTTCAGGTTTCTTGCCTATATGATCTCAGGGGCAAGCGCAGTAGGAAGTTCATTACCAAACAGTTGAAATATTCTATTACATGTGGATTATATAGTGGATAATGTACCCCCTACTGTAAATTATAAGGATATTAGAATTCACCGAGGAGTTCCGTGACCATATAAAAGCAAGAGGCCGGAGGCCGAGTGCCTTTTATACAGGCCACGGAACTCCGAGGTGCCTTCTAATATCCATATGAATTTACAGTAGGGGGTACATTATCCGTTATAACCCACCCCACCCTCATTTATAAACAAACACATGGTTATTGTGCAGTCCACAGGCTGCTGTCCCCACACCACACACTACTGATTCTTCTTTTCTGACCCCTTCTCCTCCTGACACACACACACACACACACACCTGACACACACACACACACACTCCGTCCCCACACCACACACTACTGATTCTTCTTTTCACCACACACTACTGATTCTTCTTTTCTGACCCCTTCTCCTCCTGACACACACACACACACACCTGACACACACACACACACACACACACACAGCTGACACACACACACACACCTGACACACACCTACCTGACACACACACACCTCTGACACACACACACACCTGACACACACACACACCTGACACACACACACACACACACACACCTGACACACACACACACACACACACCTGACACACACACACACACCTGACACACACACACACACACACCACTCTTTCTTTCCTCTCCTGCCCCGTAGTTTTCTGCATATGGTCAGCTGACCCCTGCTCCTCCTGGCAGTCCCACCCACCTGCTGCTTTCAGTGCTCCGGCCGGAGTCTAACAGCTTAGACCGCACCCCTTCTGCTTCCTCCTGGATTATCTCACATAACACCGGCTTCTCATACTTGCTTCCGGCGTATACGGCTCTTCATTAGATCAAAGGTACTTTTTTCAGGTACTTCCGTGTTATTATCGGCGCGCTACTGCGTAGTAGTGCGCCGATTATAGAGATATTTTTTACAGTTTATGCCCATAGGGATCAATGGAAGGGGTGGGTTATATAATAATATTCTATATATATTGTCTTTTTGCTATGATACCATCACAGTTAGCCAATACAGGTATCACCTTTACTTTACTTTTGTTAAATTTTTTTATTTATTTACGTTCATTTTACTTTCCTTGCTGAGTAATCCATCTTTAACACCTGCACTTCGTTAATTTAGCTTAAAAAGCCAAATTCCTGTACATTTTTGTCTTCATCTTCATTATCTTCTACCCTTTTAGTCTTTCACTTTTTTGTACTGTATCTTCTCCCACAGTTATTGCGTTAGAGACATGAAATTCAGTACAGATGTGCGGGACTCATAGGAGAAATGTGCTTTTATCTTGCTAAAGAAATCTGTGTAAGTATTACTGTATTATTTTTATGTTTTATGGTCATAAACACAAACACTGATACCCCAACCCCCACACAGACACAGGTACACACACCTACTGATCTACCCTTCCAATCCAATGGCAGTTATACTTAAAGGGTAACTATTGTCAAAAATGTTTTTTGACCAATCTTCAAAAAATGTGCTACTGGCACCCTTCACCTAGGGTTTATATTTGTTATTTGATTCTATTTATTATTATTTGCATATATCCCGGGGGGTTATACTTTATGGGGTGTTCATAATGAGTAGAACTGCACTTTTTGTTATACTTGTGGGGTACCAAGGTGTGGGTTTGGAGTGGGATTTTTTATAGTGAGGCCAATCATATATACATTTGTGATATTTGACTGTGTCCCACTTCCTCTCCTGTAAGATATACCGGTATATCTCTTGATTATATTTACCACAGTGGCTCTGGGCTATTGGGTTGGGAAGTGTTTTTAATTATGTGTTTTTTTCTTGCCCTTTATGCATTATATGTTTTAACTCCCGTAATTTATAATAAAGGAGGTTTTCACTATATTTATATCTAGGGGTTGTGCCGTTTTTTGTCCACTACTGTTTCTGCTTTAGGTCATGTCCTTCATTGCTATAGCAAGAATATTGGGTTTTAAAACCTGCAGCAAAGACACACATATTCCCCTCCGAAATGTAGACTTTCAAGCCAAATTTTAACTTTATTCTTAAACTTTACTTTCTAGTAATAATTATATAGTCTTTCCAAGTCAGAGCTGTGACACTGATGGCAGATCTGACAGAATTTGCTAAATTTTGTGAGTGTGTATAGATAGGTCCTAAAGTACTGCAGTAGAGGTAGCTGATAACATTGGACCATCTATAAAGGCGAATAAAGAACAAACAGAACAATCACTCCTGTGTATTTGCAACAATTGGTCATCTTTCTATACAGTATACTCATACATAACATAGCTACACACATAATATACTACTATACACACATGAAGCTCAATTTATACTGCTAAACGCATTTACTCACATAAATTCACTACTATACATTTACATATGCTTGTTCTGCTGCACACATTTACATATGTACACTACTACCCCACACAACATACACTGCTTCACACTTGTAAAGCTACACACATACAGCTACAAACACAAACACACTGTTTCACACTCATAAATTCATACACTAGCTCAAAGTTGACCTGTGACTGTCTGCCCTCACAGTTACATGTCCCCTCGTCCTGCTCAGGACGAAGGGACGAGGGGCCATATTTATAAAGGAGCGGTATCACTTTTTAGCAATACCACGCCTTGTTATGGCAATTGTTAATTTACGATTGTTATCATCAACCTACAATAGCGATCGTAAATGTACGATAGCTATCGTAAATCTACAACCGCAATCATAGATTTGGGATCCATTTACTACCGCAGGGTATTCTACAAATGAACATTTGTAGATTTATGAACAATCCCGTAAATGTATGGAATGTACAGCTACGGTCATACAATAATGAAAACCCATGGTATCACAAACTCGGGGCACCAGCAGGGGTGCAACCCCAGGCGAGCCACGGGGGCCCCATTTTCTTATTTTTTTGTGACAGATATAGCCTCCTTCCAGAAAACCCCTGTGGATGAAGCACGGATAGGGCCCCCCAGTTATTCCTAGTTATGCCACTGGGCACCAGTATCCCCCCCTCTCCAACACGCCACTGTTTCTGGATGTGTTTAACATAGTCATAGTGCTTACTGCATCAAAGTCAGGGAATGGAATTATTATTAATGGTAATATGAGTAATGGTAATATAAGGCAAGCTAAAGTAATCTTTATCCATAGCAATTAGTGAACTGACCATGTAGTTATGGTTTTTACACCTTATATAAAACAGGAACGTTTATGTGTAATGTTTTTGACATGTTTTACTCTTTTATGTATTAACTCTCTCAATATTTATTCCTATTTATCACCATATGGCACTAGCAGCTTCATGCACTTTGGTTCTCTTTCTTGTCCTTCACTAAGCCTCTCCTGGTTCTCAGTGTTTTAGATGGGTATTTATTGCACTAGCCACTTTACCATAGTGTATTGTAATTAGCCGCTGGCCTCCTCTCTCTTTTTACTTTCAAGCCAGGGGTTGGGGCGTGCCTTTGGTGTTTGCTGTTCCTCACTTACCATTGGATAGTGTATTCACGTCACAATTGTGGGTGTGTCGGGGTTTCCGTTTTAAGAAAGTTACGTGAGTCTCCTCAGATGTTCTGACGATAGCCTGCTTGACAGGCGGAAACATGTAAATATATATATATATATTTCAAAATAATCACAAGTCCCATCAATGAGTGCACTCTGGGGTCTCATTCTTCACCCAAACCATAATGTATTGACAAAACTTGTACAGTTGACGCATTTTCAACAGTTGTTCTGAGGACAGCTCGAGTGGGGACTGAAACACGCCAACTGCCTGATAGGTCCCGATACCAGCAATATTCAGCAAATTCGGTTAAGCTGGGTACACACGATGAGATATTTCGGTCCGATCGACCGATAGTTCAGTGTATCGGTCGATCGGACTGAAATTATCGCATCCGAATGCTCCCATGTCCGACCGAGCGTTCGTCCGAATCGGACAAAAGGACGATCGGACATGGTGGAAAACTCGGACATGGTGGAAAACTCGGTCAGGAGGAAAATTCGCTAGGTGTGTACCTAGCTTTAGATCCACTGTCAGTGTCATAGCTCTGACTTTAAAAGACACTAATGATAATGTAGCGCAAATGTGGATTTCTCAGTAAAGCAGAATGTTAGGCTGGGCACACATTAACAAATTTTTTGTCTGACCATTCGCTGCTCTAGAGTGGTCGGTCATGGCAAATGTCTCCTATGGATCGCATGATCAGCTGTGATTTAATGACATGCCAGATTGCCTGTTCATCCTATCCAGGCGAACAGGTGACTGACATTGTTCACCCCCCGAAACACTTCAGATTTTTCGTCCCGACCAGCCAATATATGGAAATATCAGTCAGTTGGCCCTAAAAATCTGTTTGTTTGTACCCAGCCTTAATGAATATACTTCATAACAATTTAAAGTAATGGGGATATCTGTATTGGCTAACTGTGATGATAAATCATATAGATAATATATTTAATATTATATGAGCCATATAATCCATATATAACCTCCTTTTGGGCTTGTTCGGTGGTAACCATTTGAGACACCACCACCCCCGATAATTCGGCGTCTGCCCCTGTCTATCTTTCGTTTTAGCCATTTTCATTTCTAACATTAACTACAGCTGCAATTTTTCTCAAATGACCTGAATCTATTTTACATTTTATTTAACGCATTTATTTATTTATTCTTAAATATATTTAATTTGGCTTTACTATTCTTGTTTAAAGAAACACAGGAGCAATTGTATGCATTCGAAGTTGTTTACTTAGAAGACATGTATTTACTTTGTAATAGTTTTTATGCTAGCCAAATAATGCTATGAGGTTTTGCATACACCTGTCTGATCACTGTGAAATTTCTGCATTAATTAGCCACCTAAAGAACACAAGGAACTAGAAAAACAAACAACACATTGATATAGGAACATTTCATTCTTTATTATTGAAAGTGACTTGGACAAAAGAATTTTAACTGTATGTAACAAAATGAATGTGAACCATGCATAAAACATGGTAGACAGACAACACATATACAATAAACAGAGAGGTGGTATCTTTAAACACCAACCATAAATACTACAGTAAGTATTTACCAACTATACATACCACAGTTTTGAAAATGTACTTCCTCTGTCTACGGTTATGAAAATAATCTGGTGTTGTCATTGTAAATATGCATGTCACATTCCACTTGTGTAATATTTAAAGAAAAAATTATTATTAATGGGATCACTGAACATTTCTGAAGATATTAAAAAATGATTACAGAACTCATCTGTAAGGTGGCCCCCATTCTAGTTTTCTCATTAGGACTATGCAGGAAGATTCTATCTGTGTACCTGTAAAACTGGGTACACAACAATCAAATAATCGAATGAACAGATTCTCTATGGACTGCACTCTTGGTCACGGAGAACTGTCGACCACGGCTACTTTTGCTGCTACCTAATGGTCGGTCAGAAGGAAGGTTCTGATCATGTGTACCCAGCTTAAAACTTTAAGTATGGTTACCAGTGTAATGGATACGTAGATCAGTAGGTGTGTGTACCTGGGTCTGGTTGAGGGGGGGGGGGGTATGTCTTTTTTGTGTTTGCAACCATAAAACTCTCTTTTATTGAGGAAAAATCTAAATTAGTTTTTTTGACTTTGGTTACCCTTTAAGTATGGCTGCCAGTGTAATGGATAAGTAGATCAGTAGGTGTGTGTACCTGGGTCTGGTTGAGGGGTGTGTGTCTTTTTTGTGTTTACAACCATAAAACTATCTTTTATTGAGGATAAATATAAATTAGTTTTTTGACTTTAGTTACCCTTTAAGTATGGCTACCACAGTAATGGATAAGTAGATTAGTAGGTGTGTGTACCTGGGTCTGCTTGAGGGGGTATGTCTTTTTTATGTTTACAACCATAAAACGATCTTTTAATGAGGATAAATCTAAATTAGTTTTTTTGACCCTTTAAATATGGCTTCCATGGGAATGGAAAGGTAGGTCAGTAGGTGGGTGTACCTGTGTCTGTGTGGGGGGTTGGGGGTATCACCGTTTGTATTTATGACCATGAAACAAACTGTTTTGAAATATCCACATTTGAGGATTGTTACCATTATAGTCTATGGGAAAAAATGTCCAGAAATTCGCTGATAACGCTGTAACGCTTCAGCAGATTCCTTAGCTAGAAGATAGCACACTGCTCATATATGCCCCGCACGTCTGTACCAAATGTCATGTTTCTTGCTCTAGCAAAAACTGTGGGAGGAGATACAGTCCAAAAAAGCGGAAGAATAAAACGGAAGAAGAAAAAGAAGAAATAGAAAGAACAGTAATTTGGCTTTTTCAAGCCAAATTAATGATAACCCACATATACACCACACAATGCATATTTGGCAACATGCTATATCCTTTTTTTCACTCACTGGCCCACTCACTAATCTCTCTGCTGTGCAACCCTTACTTCCTCTGGCACTGGAAGTGAAGAGGTGGTCAAACTGGATTAGTATAAAGTCCAGTGTGGCACATTAAATTAACAAAATTAGTAGTACTTCTCATCAACAGAATGGTTTCACTGAATACTTTAGGGCCCAAATCCTTCACTCAGCTTTATGGCATACTCAAGCAGGAGGCCAAATCTACTATATGAAATATCTATTGGTAGATCCCTGAATAGGTATATGTTTTGGGGAGCACTTGTAAGTTCTTTGGGGCAAGGATTCCTAACATATCAATTTATTTTAATATATGTATTCTTAACCTATGTATGAAACTTTATTTAATTAATTTGTCTTAAATGGATCTTTTTCTTATTCCATTTTATTCTTCCGTTTTTTTTAGATTGTATCTCTTCCCACAGTTTTTGAGCTAGAGACACAAAATTTGGTACAGACGTGCGGGACACAGTGTGGTATTACCTAGCTAAGGAATCCACAGAAGCGTTACCACATTGTTGGCAAATTCCGGGACATTTTCCCCCATAGACTATAATGAGAACAATCAAATGTGGTTATTTTAGGTTCATGTGATCAAAACAGTTAGTTTCATGGTCCTAAACACAAACACTGATACCCCCCAACCCACAGACAGAGGTACACACACCTACTAACCTACCCCTCCATTCCTGTGGCAGCCACACTTAAAGGGAAACTATAGACAAAAAACTAATTTTGATCTATCATCAATAAAAGTTTTTTATGGTCATGAATACAAAAAACACGTACCCACCAACCTGACACCGCTTCATACACCTACTGTCCTACCCTTCCATTACTGTGGCAGCCATACTTAAAGGGAAAATATAGTTAAAAAACAAATTTTGATCTATCGTCAATAAAAGTTAGTTTTATGGTCATAAATACAAAATACACATACCCACCAACCTGACACAGGTACACACATCTACTGACCCACCCTTCCATTCCCCTGACAGCCATACCTAAAGGGTAACTATAGTCAAAAACATTTTGATCTATCATCAATAAAAGTCAGTTATATGGTCATAAATGTAAAAACACATATACCTCCAACCTGACAATCATATAAAAAGTTTGACCAGTGATATAAAAAGTTATTGTTTTTAACCCCCAACCTGACACAGGTACACACACCTACATTTTCATTCCTGTGGCAGACATACTTAATGGGAAACTAAAGTCAAAAAACAAATTTTGACCAATTAGCAAAAAAGTTCATTTTTTACCTCTAAAGCTGACACTGGTACACACATCGACCTACCCTTCTATTCCTGTGACAGCCAAACTTAAATGGTAACTATAGTCAAAAAAATTGTGACAAATCATCAAAAAGTGAATTCCCCCTCCCCCCCCACCTGACTCCGGTACACACCTACTGACCTACCCTTCCATTCCCGTGGCAGCCATACTAAAGGTTAACTATCATAACTATAGTATATAAAAAAAACATAGCAAGATTATTGAGTTTTAAAACCTGCAGCACAGACACGTACTCCCTAAATAGTAGTTATTCAAGCCAAATTCAAAATTTATACTTAAACTTTCCCTTTATAGTTTTTATTTATCTGTATAATTTCTTGCACTAATCCCCTTGTTTGTATACTCTGTATTTTATAATGTACAGCGCAGGGTACCCTAGTGGCACTTTACAAATAAAATTCTACATACAATAATACATAGTGAACAGCTGTACCCCTAAATAAACACAAATCTAAAGTTCTAATTGCTTGTGTTCTGCTGGGGTGATAGCACTTCCACTATGTTATAATAATGTTGCCATAGCAGAGCTCCCACAGCCCCCCTTTCTGTTTATGTAATGTAGCAGAGTTTCTCTGCAGGAAGATAGACCAAGTTTCCATGTGGTAGTAGCACCCCCGACATGTCCCTTTAATTGGAGGTTTTACACCTTGAATACTAAGCATTGGATGTCAGGCCTCTTCCCTCCTTGTTAAGCCCAGATAAATGACCCAAGGTAATTTGTTAGGACCTTCCATACTGGGGTTACCTTGACGTGGTTGGAAGGCTTTTCACTTTTATGCATAAATTTGTAACTAAACGCCCCCATGTTTTTACTTTTTGCACTAGCATAGATATTATAATATATGGGGCCCAGGAATGTGCATTGATCATCTCTTTTCTTGTTTGTTCTGCTGGGGTGATCACTATAGGTTTTGCAACTGTTTTAGATGGTTACATTTATACTCAAATCTCCGATCAAGGGCAACAATTGGAAATCCAATCGGAAGAACTGCTTGAAGTTCGCCACCTTGAGGCCTTAATATTTCTGCAGATTTCATCTTGAGATTGGGATTAGGACAGGAAACTTTGCCCCTGGCCCAATCTTTATTTTTCGATTGGAAAAACAGAAAACGTGTTCCATCATTTTGAGTGATCCAATCAAAATGTCATTGGGTGTTCATAGATTAACAAAAATGACAAATAAAGATTGTGTAGGGTAAATAGTGTGTCATCATTGAATAGGGCTAGTTTACATTCTTCATTGTCAACTTTGATGCCTTCTATTTAAGAGTATAATCTGATTTGTTGGGTATTTTGCTCCATAAGGAAAGTAAATAACACGGCGGGAAGTAAACGGGTGAATCCCATGTTACAAATCTTTGCTTGGGGCTGAAGTAAATTCTCTGTATAATGTGTATATTTTTTAATTAACTGCTGGAACTATTTCCTTGATACTGATATTCTTATCACAGAATTCTCTATGTAGAGTCAATGTTTTTAACACTGCAATTTCAGATTAATGCTTAATTTAAAACCTGTTAAAATTGGACTTTATTGCAGACCTCATTCTATGGATTATTTATTTCATCATAAGTGTGCGTATACTGTATGTTCAGTAATGACTTGTGAACCAAAAAGGAAATCTTAATGGATCTGAAATTGAGCTTTTTGAAGACAAAATGATACAATCGGCAAGGAAACAGGAAGCTGGAGCAGGAACAACTTTACATTAGTGCAACTTGTCCTACAGAAGAGCATTCCATTTATTTCAAAGGCTTCTATTAAATAACATGAATTTTATGGTGCAATTAGTAAAGTTAACTGATCATATGAAAGAAGGTGTTGAATAATACATTGCTTTTGTTTTTTGAAGTTTTTGCCTGAGACAAAAGTACAAATATAAACAACAGAGCTATGGTGACAGCTCGGTAAAGGCTGACCCATTTAAAATTATTTATGGAACCAAAATACACAGATTTTACCGGCACTTTGATTTTGGGAAGCAAATTATATTTGTAACCACATAATGGCCAGGAAACAGATAGGTTTTGTTTCATTCCATGTGGTTTAAAGGAAAAGAACATTTCAATCAAGCATTTAGGGATTTACAAAATAGAAGATTGGTCATTAAAATAAAACCACTTGGAGGTATTTTGAGAGAATTTTTACATTTTATCTACTTCTTTTGCTTTTCATATTAATGCACCACTGAACCCTAAAAACGTTCCCTCTCCTACATCTATAAGTCTAGGGGGTATTCTACCTCCTTTTTTTGAAATTTAGAAGTAATTTGCTTTGGAAGTATTGCCATGAGTGTTTGCAGCTTTCAGTCAGGTACCTGACTCCTGACAATAAGTTTAATTAAAGTCAAGTGCAAGAACTCACGGTAAAACTTCTAATTAAACTTCTAATTAAAGAAAAACAGGAGGTGGGAACACTTGCTCCTACCTTCAGTAGAATAACAGAATTAGGAAAGGAAAAGTTTTAGGCATTAGTTGCCCTTTAATGCAATATATTTGCTCAAAAAACAAAGCTATATTGATGCACCATATACTACTGTTTCCATATAGGACCAAAGGAACCATGCATATGGAAAACATTAAAATGTTGGTTGCATGATGATACTAAACTTACACTGAGTAATGCTATACCATTTCCCAAAGAATATCCATTGGTGTATTGTGATGGTTACTTCAAGTAAAACCATTCATATGACAGTGTGTCATATGATCTGGAACCATAGCTCTCTACTTTGATAGATTTGTGTTATGATTGGATCAATTTCAACTTGCATAGTAATAAAGAAGAAACTTGTTAGTTGTAACAGAGTAAGCCAAACAACGTGTAATGGTTTACTTATGTTAATCCAATTCCTTTCAGCACAGACACCTGGAGGGAGGTTACTAACAGTAAATTACTTCTAACAGTTATGTTTTTATGCCTCTGAGTGATGTCTCCATCTATATATAATTTATATATATAAAAAAAGAAACATCTAACTTCAACTGGATTTTACTTAGAAATAAAAAAAAATGTTGAACAATGGCCCTGATATCAGAAATCAAAAACCCATCGTATTACAGTAAATGCCTTCATGACTCTTATTTGTATTGGGAAACACAAAATACTGCCAGGCTAGAAATATGGTCACTTCAACTCAAACATGCCGATTTTGAAGATTGAACGTAATGCAATTAAACACTTATGTTTACGGTTCCTTATGGTTTATAAATATGGAGAAGTGGCTACCTTGTGATGTATTGCAATATGCGGTGAAAAGAGAAGTGGCAATAGGTGGTGGTAATGACTTTTTGCCCTGGTTATAAATTCTTTCTAAATTTGGTGAAAACTGCAGTGAAATGGTGGCGAAATGTTAACTAACCTTTATAAATATGCCTTCAAGTGTCCCCCAACCCACCCATAGGATATGCAATCACAAGATCTGCATCCCCTGAGAAATAACCCTGAAACAGTTTTGGAAGTGTTATGATGTATATATAAATTCTGTGTGATAATATGCAGTAGATGTTTGAGCTTAGTTATATTGATGTATTTGTGTCATCCCCTTTAAGACTCGTCATAAATATATTGAGCCTTCTAACTATTGACCATGATATGTATTAATTGTGGCTCTAATGTGTTTTGTATAATTCTGCACTTTATTATAGCAATCTATGTTCACTCTGGTGCTTGTGAAGGTTCTCAATCATCCAGGTCATGTTATATCTGTTGTATTCAGTTAAATCAACTGGACTTAAAGTTTAGTTCTTGAAGACGTTTCGCTAGTCATCCGACTGGCTTTCTCAATTCAGAATGACTTGTACAAGAATCTGTTGGCAATATAATTTGGACTTTCCAGGGTACTTATATTGCCAACAGATTCTTGTACAAGTAATTCTGAATTGAG
Source organism: Hymenochirus boettgeri (assembly GCA_019447015.1). Classification (NCBI taxonomy): domain Eukaryota; kingdom Metazoa; phylum Chordata; class Amphibia; order Anura; family Pipidae; genus Hymenochirus; species Hymenochirus boettgeri. The sequence continues at coordinate 140,463,674 of CM033472.1, forward strand.
AAAGCCAGTCGGATAACTAGCAAAATGTCTTTAAGAAATAAACTCTAACTCTAACTCTAATTGAATACAACAGATATTCACTCTGTGATTTATCCTTAGCAATGTTCAATCTATGTCCTCCATTAATAGCACCACCCACTATCTTATTAGGTAACACATGGTACCTTTAAAAGACCCACCCCTATTACGTTACTTCAGCCAAATTGAGAAGCGGACATCATTGGGGAGCATGTACAGTGTTCCCAGGAGTACCACAGAGCTAGTCCAATTGTTACTGCACCTCCGGCCCTGCACAGATTGACACTGTTCTTGGTTGATAAACCGCTGCCTGTCAGTGACTGATACCTTACCTTACCTCTAAATACTTGGAATCATGAGTACTTGAGTACTTGAATTTACGAGCCATTCACTAACCCTAGAATGTATCGTTTGCTAAGCCTTGAAGTATTGTTCGTTTTCGGTAACCCTCGAATGTATGAATTGCTTTCGCTAACCCTAGAATGTATCATTCGCTAACCCTCGAATGTAGCCTTCGGTTTTCGGTAACCCTCGAAAGTATAGTTTGTTTTTGGTAACCATCAAATGTAAGGATCATTTTCGCTAACCCTATAATGTATCGTTTGCCAACCCACGAAAGTATCGTTCATTTTCGGTAATCCTTGAAAGTATTGTTAGATGTCGATAACCCTCAAATTTATGGTTTTATTTTCGGTAACCCTTGAAAGTATTGTTCGGTAACCCTCAAATTGGCCTTAACCCTCGAATGAAGCTTGTGCAAAACCCGACAATTGCCCGCTCGTGTTTAAGAAGTGTTTAAAGAAGTTTTGGTGATAGTGACATGTTCCCCATACCATTTCCCAGGTGCCACAGCCATTTACAGTTAGTAAGCATTGTTAGTTTAGCTGTGAATCATCTGAACTTTTCGAACTGTCACTCCTCCGTTGACTTTAATGGGTCCGATTTACTGAAGTTCGAAAGTTCGAAAACGGGCCGAACTTTATGAAGTTTGGCCATCTCTAAGAGAGTGTGCAGATGTACTTTTGGGGTTTCTATCTTTCTTTTTATTGAATATGTATCCATATTCCATCCCATTCTAACACCCCACGCTGATTTCAAGGGTAGATTATTGTCAATATAATAAAACACATACTTGTGCCCTACCAACCCTCATTTTGTAACCCACCCAGCCCGCAATAGCTCAATTGCTGGAAAAGAATAACTATGTAAATTAATCCCCATCTGCATTCCATTTCTTTTAGTTTTTCTTATGTGTCGTTCCATAGGCTACGGTATATAGAATTTTGCAGCATTTTGTTGAGATATGCATAGAACTAGAGATATACATAGAAAAGCACTAACCCAGTATAAACAAAGGATTGGATGCTGCAGATTAATAAAACAGGAAAACGTTAGCAACTTTTACAGCATCTCAACCAATGTGCTTGGCTCCTGCATAGAGGAGAAGCAGTAGAAAGCCATGACAGGCACCAGAAATGCCCAAACTAAATATGGCAGCACTCAATGGACACATATCGAGAGGGGAACAAAGAAAAATTAGTAGGCAAAGAAGGTAAATGCTATACTTACTAGTATACTGGAGGGGTAAAGACCCCATACACAACATTGGTACCCTTAAAGAACAGGGAGGAACAAAGTAGCTAATTCTCTCTTTTCCAGGGTAAATCACTAAGCTAACAAGCTAAGGGAGGGAGCAGAAACTGAAGTGCTCTCTGTTCCTTGGGGAGGACTGGGGGGCAAATAGAGCCAAGTGTCCCTTTCAAGGTAGTTCGCAACGTTTTTGACCATGCCTACTTTGCTAAGGCCTATTGTGCCTAAGGGTAAATCTGGCCTAGGCTATGGTGTGTGCTTTGGCTTAGGAAAACTCGATATACATGTAAGCGCATGTCACAAAAATGGTGATCGCGTGCGCTACGATACCACATGAAAGCGCATCGAAGTGGCATCCACTAGCGCGATGGGATCGCAAATTGGGCCTAGCCCTTAAGCATAAAAAGTAAGTAATGTTAAACTCTGCTACTCTGCTATATAACACAGAAACAAACCTTAATTTGCAAGGTGGCATCATCGCAGCTGTTAAAAGATGATCTCTTTCATGCTCTAATCACAGTAAAAAATATCTGGGATTTTTCTCTCTGCAGTGAAATTGTTACCAGGGAGTAAATGAGGAAAAGCAACAGAGACAGAAGTTGAAGACAGATGAAAATCAGTAACCTGTGCAACACCAGCAATAGAAAAAGACTCTTAGGCAGTGGAGCAGCATCTGCATCTACAGGGTGGCAACCATTGTATAAAGCAGGACAGGGAGCCCTATAGTTTTTATGGGAGGGCAGGTTAGTTATAGTTATACCTCTGCTTTTATGCTGGGTACACCTGGACCCACAAAAGCCCAATCTTTTCAACCTATAGATCTACCAAGCGTATGTTTGTAGAAGTGTATCTTAAAGCAGGGATTCTCAAAAGGTGTGCCTCCAGATGTTTGACAACTACAACTCCCAGCATCAACTCAACTACAGAAGGAAGCCAGGGAACGTTGGGAGTTGTAGTTTTCAAACACTTGAAGGCACACTGCTTGAAAATCCCTGTCTTAAAGGAATAGTTCACTCGAAAAGTAAACTATTCCTTTAATGTATTGATTGAAGCCAGGGAGTTTAAGGAGCTATGCTTTTCTTCCCTTTCTTCAATCAATTGAGCAGGAGCCAAGGATGAAGGTAAGTATAATTTACCTTTCGCACAATCCACCGATGGAGGAATGAAATCTCTGACCACTTCCTGGTTCTAATCCTGTATAGCGTGCATGGGCTTTAGGGGGAGGGTACCCTCCCTGAAATTAGTTTTGTCAGGGTGGGATATCTGCATTGTATATGTACTAGATTTATTATGGAATCACTTGGTTACCTATACTGCTGATTGGAACCCTGGAGCTAGTTATTTAAACTTCTGTATCACTGAACTAGTATTTTGTTATAATAACACAACACCAGACATTATTATTTGCCACATAAAATAAAGATATTTATGCATGTTTGTGTTATTTTTGTTATTTAGTTAAGTGTAATGTGTCAAAAGAAAGTACCGAGCAGATACAAAACATACAGGTACCTCTGAGTCCCCCTACTCAGAAAGAAAAGGGAGAACCCCAAAGGGGTACAACCTAGTAACAATACAAAAAGGAATGGTACTCTGCTAGTGACACACACAACTGGAAATAACCAATAATATAAAAAATATATATTTAATATAAAATATCCCACCTATCACAAGTCAAAAGTGTGAGAAAGATGTATAAAAATAGTCTTCATATAGAAAAATATGGGGCTGGCCAGCCACAACAGGTATAATAACATGGATAATTAGCAAACAGCATAAAATATTATACATATATCCTGCATCAAAACTGCTAAAATTTTAACAAGATATCTCTATAACCATATGTAGAGATCCTGCAGGTAGAAAGTTGAAGGTAATATGTGTAACCAGCGTCTCTCGTCCAAAGGATATGTACTCCTAACAGCAAATAAGGTAGATAGGTAAAACGTCCCGTATGTGTGCACACATAAATTCCATACAAATTCGGAATTGGTGGAGCTCCCCTGCACTTCCTGCTTCCTGCTCTGAAACCTGTCAGTCAATCTGCCCTGTGTCTCCTCCCCTTTGCAGCCCCCCTGGTCCCTCCCACTCATGGACCCCATGGTCCCTCCAGTTGCAGGCCCCACTTGGCCCATTTCCCCATGTTGCCTATTTCCCCATGTGGTCCCTTACCTTCTCTGCAGCTGCAGGTCCTTCACACAGCAGAGAGGAGGAGGGACTTCCTGTCTCCCTCACACACTGAGGAAGTCTGAGGCTGTGCTCACTGGTGGCACTGTGCCGGAGAAGCCTTAGGAATGTCACATGTCGGCCTCCCACACATTAACTTTCTGGTTAGTCATTTCTTTATATCTTGGGCTGTGGAGCACGTAGAGAGGTGGTTGATGGCTCGTTTTAAAGGAAGTAAACTGGCCTTTCATTTAAACTCAACTTGTTTGGAGACCACAGTTCTCCTTTAATATACATTACTGTGATCACATGAATGATAAGCCTTCCAACCATGTCAATGTAACCCCAGTCTGGAAGGTCCTAACGTCTAACCTTTTTAAATTACTTTTACTTCAATTACGATTAGCAAAATTTGCATGCCATACCACACACAAAAATGTAAATATCTTCAAAACTATGAAAACAATGGAAATAAATTGCAAAAACTCTCAGGAGAGCAATTCCTATCTATTTACCTAAAGTCATTATTTATAATGTTTGCCAATATGCAGATAATATGATATTGTATGGGGCCTAGGAATGTGCATTGATTATCTTTTCTTTGTATATATATATATATATATATATACAAATATCTGAAATGTATAATGTATGGATTGTAAAGACATTATAAAGCATTTTTGAAATAAAGATTATGCATGTCGTTGCCCCTTCAATTTCTGAGGATGCCTTAGTAAGATAAAATGTATCCAAAAACACCCCTAGTATAACTTTAATGGATTTAGTCTGTAGGATTTCCTTACCAGTGACATTATCAGGAGGAATTAACTTATATCATTCAGACTGGTCAATAAGATTTGACAGCAATCTTTTCTGCCTCTTTTGACTATACATAAGCCAGCACGCAAATCTCTGAAACAGGAAAATGATGTCTAGACGTTACCCTTTGAAGTTTGTTTTTACCTCCATTCTCAAGTCAAATGAGTTGCACTCCTTGTATTTTCCAATGTGAACAGTGAAGTTGTAGCTGTTGTACTTGTAATAAGTATTTATTGTACTACTCAGCACTCGGGGAAAGGAAACTACTGTATGGACATGGAATTTCTCTGTAATGAACTCCATTCCAAATATGGGTGGCGTCTGCTTGAGTTTGGACTCAATCAGAATGGAATTATGTAAACTGTTCTGAACAGAAAATTTGAGATCCATTATCAAAAGAAAAAAATATTAATAATATAATTATTTTTTAAGGGAATATCCATCCCACAAACTAAAATTTAAGTTTAATCTAATTACCCCCACAAACCAGTGGCGTAGCATCAGTACCTGCAAGGCCCGCGACCGCAAGGGGGCCCGATAAGTAAGATGGCCTGCAATTCCCCCACCAAATGATCCACGAACAGCTGTTTTTAAACTTCTTTTGTTTATTAAAATGCATTTCTTATTTTCTCTTTGGCTCTGAATTTAAATATAAGCACTTTTATCTATTTCCTTGGATGAATGGGCTGTGGGCCCACTAGGGATTGCCCTGTAACCCTGCAGGCCAGTCCGACAATGCCCTCGGCTGTTTCCTGCTACTGCACTGTGCCTTTTCCGTGCACAGTAGCAGAAGAAGGGGCCAGACCGGCAGCCACGTCAGTGATTTGCTGACACATTGCATCTTTAGTTTGGGGAGTGGACAGGACAATCCCTTGAAACTTGATTTTGGATTTACTTATTTTCTCGGTACATTGATTATAGATGAACAAATTAGATCAATAGTGTGCGGGTGGCGTAAAATCAAAATGCATACTAGTTAGTAAGGAACGGTCACATCTGGAAAGTTCAGGAAAAGAGAAAACGCCACTGATTCTCGTTCCTTTACTGAGGCTACTTTAAATCCAATACTTATATAGTTATAATGTCTTCCATTATATAAATCCACAAAAAGCAGGAGTGAAAACTGACCAGAAATGTGACATAAAACCAGTTATATACTAAACAAATAAAGCCAGTTTTTTTTTAAAAAAATGATAGCCCTAACAACTGTATTTATCAAAAAAAAAACCTTGATCCATCTCAGACCAGGAAAAGAGGCACAGTCATCATCTTTAGAGCAGGACCAGAGCAGGAATGAATGTTGAGTACCCCTTGGACTCAGCAAGACTGTTACTGTACAGCCGGGTACACACAGGAAATATTTATAGCAGATGACAGATTCCTATGTAATGTTGTCAGTAAAAAAATGCAGACTTTCCTTTTAGTAATTCAAATTACATTTGTGTCTTAAAGAAACGAGTGAGGTAACAACTAATAATGACAAGGGAGGTTTTAAATAATTTTTTTAATCATATAAATAAGTAAATAACTGGGAAATCCCCAAACTAGAGAATTATTTATCTGTTTATATCTGGATACATTTTATTTATTACTTACACAGTAGTGTTTTGTTTTTTTTTTTAACACTGAGCATGTCACAAACTAGAAAGAGAAAGTTGTTAAAAAATGATTTCCCTTTACTGTACAACTTCCAAAGCATTACTGTTATAATGCTGCCGGGAAAAAAAGCCCCTTGTAGGAGACACATTAAACTAGCTAAAGTCATTTATAACTTTTATTGCCCTTTTAAAGTAATCCAGCATATCTATTTTAGAAACAAGAGTAACGCCCTTTACTTCATAAGTACTTTTCAAGGTTTTGTGTAGGTGATCTTGAAAAAAAGAATCTAAAGTGTTCATGATCTCATTCCAATACTGTTTGGGTTATTTGCATTCACCTTTTATATGCTAGCTGCATTAGATATATGAATCATACTATATATTGTCTTGTTACTTTGTTGGTGTATTATACTATATATAGTATACTATAATATATATTCCTAAAACATACATCATGGTTAGTCTTTTTGTCATCGAAGACAACAAATAATGATATATATATATATATATATATTAGTTTCCAACCAATATTTTATAGGTAATCTTATATCAGTATAATTGCCGATTTGTAAGTGGAATGTATTAATGATTTCAAGAAGTTACATGCAATGCAGAACTTTTAAGGCAAGATGATTCCAATTTTAATTGTATAGAACTTCCAAGGGTTCAAAGTGAAAGGAAATGCTCAATGGAAAACTCATAGACTCCATCCCTTCATCTGGTAGTGATTTGTCATTCACCGTGTTTTGGGCATTCTGCCAGGTCATCTGCTGCCAAACATTGGTAGACAAGGGAATAAAATGATTATCAAGAGGAGACTAGGAAATTTAGTGAATGATATAAATAGAGAGAAGCTCAAGCTAAGGATACACTGTAGAATATTATTCAGAACACAAAGTGCGGGAGGCAAAGGCCTAAATGCCCAAGGGAATTAAATCAGATGCCATTTGACATTTGTATGCTAATAAACGTGTATTATGTATTTCATAGACCGGACCACCAGCAGAGGTGGTATATGCTTTAATAAAGGGCAATTACTTAAAGCACATTTTGATACTTAGCAATTTTGCATCGTATTCAAGAATTTCATATATTATCAAATAGATGTTTTATGGCCCAATGGATTAAAAAAATCAATTGTATTGGTATTGTATTGCTTGCACATCACTATTTCCAAAAGCTTTTGGAAATTGTGCAGACAGCGAAAAATGAGTGTAAACCCCCCACTAACCTGATACTATGTAGCGTGAAACTTAAAGGGGGAGATGTAATATTTACCTCGGTGCTTCTCTTATTTTCCGTGTTCCAGCAATGTGGTAATCACTTAGCAAGAGTTACTGCATCACGGAAACACAGAAGAAGTTCCGTTGTGAATCTTCTTATTGAAAAGCCATTTTCGTGCTACAAAGTGAAGCAAAAACAAATGCTACTGTTTAAGCATTGAGGGCCTGATGCTGTTACTGGAAATGGCGCAGACCCACGCAAAGTACCCATTAACCTCACACTAGCCCACTATTACCATAGCCCAATTGTTTTCACTTTAGATCCTCCACAATGCTCTTGAATTTAGCTGTTTCTATTAGATCATTTCTTTACCGTGTACTGAAAATAATGTAGCATGATACATCCCTGAAGACCAACAATGCACCAGGGCCCATAGTGTGTAATAGAGCATATCTCAAAGCAATGCAAATTCAAGTAGAGACAAGGCCTTACTCATCCAGGTACAGCATCACTGGAATAAAGCAAGCAATTTTTAATTGCACTTTCTGCAACTCTCTGACAGTAAACCCCATAATGCCCCTTTAAGTTTTTAACACAGAACACAAAGAGAAATGAATAGCAGGAAAAAGTGCAATTGTAGTTCATTTAGTGATATCTGCGTTCTCACTGTCTAACATCTAGCTGACCTTGTTCAAATATAGGCTGACCTATTATGTGGAGCTTGCCAGATTTTTGCATGTAAGAAATGTTTGCACAGCTTTTAAGAAAATACAAAAAGGAACTTCACAGCACAGTCAACAGAAATGTTGGGAAAATCGCACATTTCTATTTACAGCTCTACATTATTGTACCTAATCTGTTTTGTGGTCTAATGATGTATAGAAATGTTGACTGTTGACGGTAATCTTAAAAATACTAATTTCCCTAACTATAAAGTAAAAGTACCCAGGGGACTGGTTTGTATTTGCTCTTGACTCATTCCTAACAATGAAGTGGTAGCACAGTACTATAATAACAGTCTTCTGTGGACACACAGTACACAATGCAATAATTCCCTCTTGCACCAATTTATCATTCTGACAAGCAGAACATATGAGAAATGTGTCTTTTAGACCCAGCTGTGAAGACAGCTAACAGTTATAAAAATGCAGTTACACATATAAATGGTTCTTCTAAAAAAAACTAGTGTTCTGGCTAAGTGACTTCTACCAACAATACATTGTTATGTGGTGCTAGAACACACCGTTGGAAAAGTTGCTTCTTGTTTCAGCAACATCCCATCAATCATTCACATTTAGTTTTGAACTATTTTTCTATCCCTTTCTGGCCTTTTTTAAAAATGGCAAATTTATAATGACACTGAATATGTGATTCCTAATTCTATATTTAATATTATATATTTATGTAATAATATCTACTGTATATTTTAATATTTTTGCTATTTACGGTTAGACAGCGGACAAATTTCACTGGTGCAAAAATATTTTCAATGCCAGAATGCCCTTTATGACATGCTAGGTCTGCTGCAACCAGTCCTGGCTGTTTTAATTTCTGCCAGCACCCTTACTATAAAAAATCCCAGATCCCACTCCCAGCAGCCATTTTTTGGATTGTGTTAGGGAGAGCAGACAGTTGGAGTAGGGAGAGACCAACAGTGCAATAGACAAGCAATGGTGGAGGTGCACTCTGTCCAACGTGTGGGTGCAGACACCTCGTGGGTTCTTCCCTTAGGAACCAGCAGTACTACAGGAATCAAAAGACTGAGGGTCGCACTCCAAATAATAAATCAATTTATTGGAGTGCAACCCTCAGTCTTTTGATTCCTGTAATAGAGACCAACAGTGCTTACATAAATTTCAATAGCCAGCCAGCCAGTCCAATAATCAGCTTGCCAGACAGTTCAGTAGCTAACATATCTGATATAAATATGTGGATTTATACATATTGGTACAAGCTGTCATACTGTCTAAGATCATATTTTAGCCATTGGTACATGTTCCCTGTTCAATTTGCCATGCAATGTTTACACTATAATTATGGCAGCTAAATGTATATGCAACAAGTGCAGGTCTGCACTTCTTTATTAAGTATCCTGTGTTTTGACATCCATCACCATGCTGCCATGGGTATATAGAACTTTTACAATAGATAACAGAAGTATCCCCACTGGCACACACATGCTTGTAAAAACCCAATATACACCAACCCCAATCGGGCTAAATATTCTATACTAATGACACCGGCTCACAAGTAAGTATTCATTATAAATATTACATTTACTGTATAAACAACCCTCTTTCTCCCATGATAAAAACATAAATATTTCTGTGTTTTCACACTGGGCATCCTCAACATGCAAACACTGGTTAGGCTCGGGCAGAAGGTAACCACGTTACAAAGCTCAGCAGATGCCAATTTGACTTTTTGAACTTTTATTATACTACTATACTTATAGACTACCAACGATACACCATGATATTGGACCAGGATGTACCAGCATAGGATGTGGTCATAGTGTGGATTGACACAAATTGTATACTGTAATTCATTTTGGATATTCTTTGTCCCCTGTGGGTACATGTGGCCTGAGGTTCTGAACTTTTTACAATGTGGATACCTTCTACCCGAGCCTAACCAATGTTTACAATGTGTTGTACTCTCTGCCTTACAGCAGTATTGATGTTTTTCTTTGACACTTTAAAAAAGTGTCAAACAGCAAAGAAATAAGTTTAACATTTTTTTCTGATATTGATTTAAAGAATATGATATCAATCAAAAAAATTAAACAGGAAAAATGATAATAAAACATGTATTTATTTTTTTAGCTTTATTTAGCAATATGATGACATCATAATCCCTGCAAATATAAGGAATTTAAAAAAAAAGTTGAATAGAAGTAAAATGCAGATGTTTATTTAAGTAGCATAATAGCTGTGTAACAGACAGCATAGGTGTTGACAGTAATCTGTGGAGTTATACACTCAGCAAGGATAACAGGAAGGTGCCAAGACAAGAATTGGGGTCTGAAACATCTTATATCCATTTCCCTCACTTCAGTGCTAATGTAAAGAGAAGAAAAACAGAAGGTGAGAACCGACAAAGCCACTAGTTGGACAATACATGTGACATCCCTTCTCCCAACATTCATCCCTTTCTTAATTATTTAAAAACAGTTTCTCCAGTAAGCTACTTTTAGAAATTCAAGGCTTGTAACTGTTCCTGATATAGATCATTACATGTTACACAAAAATTGTGTAAAATTGCTAATGGTAATTGCCTACATTATGGATTATTACGTTACACTGACAGGAGGACATGGGAGCTGGCTGAGTAAAGTAAGTGTGACTTTTATTGTAAACTAGCAGACTACCCGGTGTTGTCCGTTTTTTCTCAAGATCCAATCTGAATCTTCCTCAACAGACCCTCACCTGTAGCTTGACACATTCAAACTCACTGTGGGTTAGCTGAGCCACAAATCTGGTAAACCTTGGGTGCCCGACACGATGCAGCATTCTAGGCCATATCTCATCCCCAATTAACATACCGTACAACGTACATACCCAAGTATAAACCGACCCGAGTATAAACTGAGGTACCTACTTTTACCTGATAAAAGGAGTAAAAGTGATTGACTTGAGTATAAACCAAGGGTAGAAAATATTACCACTATTGCCCTCTGATTCTGTATTGTTTTGAGGCTTTAGTTGCCCTTTAAATGGACAGCAGTAATAGACATATTGGATTTGGCTATTACTGTATGGGACTACTGTATGGGAATTTTGCTGTCCATTTAAAGGACAAATAAATCCTCATTCCTTGGCACTCCGGATGTTTGGTAACTACAGCTCCCAGCATTCTTTAGTTGCTGGGAGTTGTAGTTTTCAAACATCTGCAGTGGCAAGCACCCTCACCCTCCCCTCCAGTTCAGTGGACAAGAGGACTTACTGGTAAGCGATAATTCCATCCATCTTACCTGTACTTGTAATCCAGCAATTCAGTCACTGCTCTCTTGCTGCCTGTACTGATCTGCTGGCTGACCTCACTACTCAGCCCCGGGCAGTGACGTCACCTGGCAGATCAGAACAGGCAGCGAGTGAGCAGCGGCCGGATTTGCAGAGTGAGTGAGTATAAACCAAGGTTGGGTAAACCTCAGTTTATACTTAAGTATATAGGGTACCTCACAACATTTGGAAACATTTTAAAATGCAAAAGAGGAAAACATTAGGGGAAGACCACGCCCACTTTGTTTAGGTTACATCCATTTTAAAGACCATTTTTCCCAATCATACATTGTTATCTGTAATATTTTCAAGTGTATGATGTGGTTAAAGATTAGTTAACTCAGAAAGTGAACTATTCCAATTTTACATTAATTGAAGAACAGGAGGTAAATGGGTTATGTCTCACCTCCCGTTCTTCAATAATGTTAACAGGAGCCAGGAACAAAGATAGAAAAGATCCACCACTGGCTCCTGTTACATCAATTGAATAATAGGTTCCTTTACCTATGCCTAAAGATTTCAGTAACAGACTAATAAACTGGAGGTCTAACAATACTGGCTAATGAACTGGAGGGCTGACAACACTGGCTGATAAACTGGAGGGCTAACTAACACTGAACTGGAGGGCGGACTACACTGTCTAAAAAACAGGAGGGCTGACAACACTGGCTAATGAACTGGAGGGTTAACTAACACTGGCTAATAAACTTGAGGGCTAAGTACACTGGCTAATGAACCGGAGGGCTGACAACACTGGCTAATGAACAGGAGGGCTAACTTACACTGGCTAATGAACTGGAGGACTGAAAACACTGGCTAATAAACTGGAGGGCTGGCTAATGAACTGGAGGGCTGACTAACACTGGCTAACCAAGTGGAGGGCTGACTACACTGGGTATGAACTGCAGGGCTGACAAAACAGTCTAATGAACTGGAGGACTGACAACACTGGCTAATGAACTTAGCACACACACAGATGCTCTTAGAGGGAATGTACAGTGTAAATCAAAGTTTAGTTGATTGCAAAGCTGTACCTTTAAATCACACACTATGTAACTCTTATTTTTCTAAGCCATTGTCTAAGCTTACTTTTCCCTTAGCTGTCTCTTCCTGCTTCACTGGAATCTCGATAAATTTATTTATTTATAAATTACATTTAAAATAAAACATGGACTGGAAAGAGGACTGGCTAAGCAGAGTTCCACTTCTATTTTTATAATGCAATGATGTTTAAAGGGATAATACTGGCAAATTAATATTTGGGACATTGAGTTGCAGTCATCTATCAATGTGTGACTATATATGTGGGTAATCTTTAAAAAGTTCCGGTGAGCCTCTTGCACACTTCAAATAAGCAGGGAGATTCAATAAAAGTTCTTATCATTTAAAATGGTGCTAATTTTTCCCCAACCAATCAGATCTTATTTAACATTTGAAAGCAAACATCTGATTTGTTGGGGCTAAATTAGCACCATTTTAAACGATAAGAACTTTTATTGACTAACCCTGAAAGTGTTTTTCTTTTGCATGTGTCATTTTGTTTTGCAAGCATTCATTTTATGTAAGTGTGGTATCTGAATTTTGTTTTCTGGAGGACATTGTGAGTCAATAATTCATTTTGGTCGATGGCAGTACTTTACTGCAAATTATGCAATATCCCCATAATAGTGACTATGTTGCACAACAATAACACCTACATTTAAAAGTTTTGCAATCGATCAAATTGAATTATTGACATGCAATTTGATTATTGACATGCAAATTGATGCACCCTAACACCAACCCCACCCTTCTGTTTCTGTGGCAACCATATCAAAAAGTTTATTGTATAGTCATAAATTCAAAAACATAACCTTACACAGACACAGACAGCATCAGACTGGGCCAAAGCCCATTCAACCAAGAAAGAAAAGTAGCAAGTGTGTGTATATTACCTGCGATCCTGCCACTGCGTATTCCCACGGGAGAGTTGGTCCGATTCCGAATAAGACCCGAAAGGTTGGGCCTTATTTGGCCGCACCCCTTATTAATTAGTACACTAGGTACACATTATTTATTTACATGGCACTACTCACGTGCACTTTTTGTTTTGTGTTGTGTGTTCACGTATTGTGGCGGGATTGCCTGGGCCCCTTTTGGGGCCTTCAGGTTTTTCCCATTTGAACCCCCCCTGGAAGCTTCCTGGTGGCAGCTGGGAGCAGAAAGGGAGGGTAAGTATGGTGGTTCCTGACGCCTACCAGCCGATGGGACCAATGTAGCCTCCTCCTAGCCCTACGGCTTAACAGCTATGGGCATAAGGGGGAGGCAGATGGATCCCGATCCACTTGCACATTTGCTGCACTGTGGTGAAGATCACAAGAAAGCACGTTTCCCGAGCTAAAAAAATAAAAAATAAAAAGTACTCCAAAGTAAGTCAGCATAAATATGAAAGAACGGACCAGAACTCCATCCCGTCACTTGGATAAAATTTAACTTTTATTTAGCCAATGATTTAAAAACAAGTAAGCATGGAGAGAGAGACCCTGGCACATTTCATGATGCTATAGTCATCACTTCATCAGAGGGAGTGATCAGACCCATAATATACTAGACAATATAACAGAAATGGCAATCAGGTGGAAACAATCACGGAGGGAATTAACCCATTCAATGTCCTATTGTACCAGTAGAAGGGTGTGATACACTAAAACACATATATACAATAAAATTGTTAGCTAAAAACACACATAAATGCAAAATACAACAGACAATCAGACAAATAAACATCCCCAATAGGGGTAAGTGCCAAAATACATTTACATATATAATCATACTTATATATATATGTATAAAAAATGGGGAGGAAATCATTCAAGATGAATTAGAATATAAATAGATGCAAAACACTGCTGGGCAAAGAAAATGGATACTGGTCTGTAACACTGCTGGGCAAAGAAAATGGATGCTGGTCTGTAACACTGCTGGGCAAAGAAAATGGATGCTGGTCTGTAACACTGCTGGGCAAAGAAAATGGATGCTAGACTGTCTCAATATAAGAATCAGAATGTCAAAATATATATGCCCATAAAAATGTTACAATAGATCAGGAAATAGTTTTAAATTCTTTATTAGTATATTGGATTGAAATCCATTGGTGCATATAAAATATAGAGGAAAGCAAAGAGACTATTAAATATATAAAAAAATTCAATACTGAACCATTATATTTGCCATGAAAGGTAACTATATGAAACACGTAACTTCCCAATCTTTATTAAGACCTTTGGGCCATCGGGTCTGAAGTTCTAAAATCCACCAGACCTCTCTTTAGCTAGTGCAAACTCTCTGTTCCCTGCACGACAACCAATCTTTACATGTTCTATGCCCAATACAGTGCATCTATTTGTAAGATCACAAGATAAATTGTGGATACCCAGAGCTGTACAAGCATCTTTATTTTGAATGGAATTCATATGTTCATAAAAACATTCTTTTAGGAATCGTCTGGTTTTACCAATATATTGGAGACCACAGCCACAAGTTATGAGATAAATCACATACTGCGTTCTACAATTAATGTAGGTGCGTATAGAATAGGTTTTATTTGTACTAGTTGAAGTGAATTCAGTGGTGACTTCAACAAACCTACAACTCTACAACTACACCTGGTTCTTCCACACCTAAACATCCCCTTATTGGGTATCCAATTATTGGTATTAGCAGATTGTTTAGATACCATACTAGGGGCCACAAAGTTTTAGCCTTTCGATAAGTGATACCCGGACTTTTAGGTAATATCTTAGACAAAACTGGATCTGCCATCAATACTGGCCAATATTTTTTGACAATAGCATAAATAGTGTGTGATTCTACTGTATGTCGTGATGAAATTAAGTGAAAAAGCAGTTTTTTCTTTTCCATTATGATCAGAAAATGAGGTCACACCAATGTTCTTGTTCACGTTGTTCTTATGTGAACCCCTTTTTCGACTTGAACATAAAAGTCTATTTCGATCTAGACCTACAGCTTGATCATAGGCTCATTTAATGACCTTGTTGTTGTAGCCTCTATCTGAAAAGTTGTCCCATAAAAGCATAGCCTCTCTATTAAAGGATTCCCAGTTAGAACAGATCCTCCTGATCCTGATTGACTGACTGGTATGCTTCTCAGTAAGGGTCTGGGATGGCTGCTATTGTTTTTTAACAATGTGTTCCTGGAGGCGGGTTTCTTATAGATCTCACTTATGATTTTATTATCACAATGTTTAAACAATATATACAAAAAAGGAATTTCAGATTTGCTATACTCAAAAGTAAAGCTCAAGCCTAGCCAGTTGGTGTTCAAGTATTCAATGAATATTGGTATATCTGAAATGTGACCTTGCCAGATGATAATGAGGTCATCTATATATATGTGATAGCAAATTATCCTGTCCCTAAAAGGATTACCATCTCCATACACGTGGAGGCGCTCCAACCAACCCATGTACAGGTTGGTGTATGAGGGCGAAAATTTTGCCCCCATGGCAGCCCCACCCAAGAAAACAGAGAAAACTGGTAAAATGTAAGTACAGAGACAAAGGTACAGTAAGAAATGCATTTTAAGAAACAATATTAGGTGTAAGATAGATATGTAAATGTGTGATATGAGATGTTAGATGCGCCCATAAACCTGTCCTGGTGGATCCAGTCCGACACTGGACACAGACACACACCTGCTTATGCACCCCCATGTGTTCATGTGTTTCCCCATTACCTAAATGAATTAAAGGTAATTTACAATATTTATATAGTGGTTGATTTTCTAAAGTGTGCAGCTTTAGGGGTAGTCTGTTATCACTCTTTGCTGGTGTTATCTATATTATTTTTCCCTTGCACCTCCCCCATATTTTGTTTAAAGGGGTTGTATAAAATCTTTATATTAAGAGAAATGATGCTCCTATTGTTTGTAAATAAACTGATTCTCTGTATCACTTCAATAGGGGTGTTTTCTAGTGTAGTAGACTGTTATGCCTTTGATTCATATTTCTACATTTCTGAATCATCAAACATTTGAGACAATGGATAGAGACAGAATACTTTTGGCAAACCAAACACAACCGCACAATCCACACAATCCACACAATCCAGTACACCGATACCCGATTTAAACAAATTACATCAGTTACCAGCCCAGGAATCTAGGTTATGGTGGAATGTTTCAAGCCTAGAAAAATATCTAGAACTACAAATTATTCCCAGAGCCCCATGTACTTTCCATTTTTAAAAAGTTAATTTTTACAAATTATTTATCCTTTAAAACAAACAGAAAGGATACATACATATTTAAACCACAATAGTCCCTTACTTTACCACTTCCAATAGGTTGACGGGGTTTAAGGTGGAAATGGTCAATAGTGTCTGCTATTGCATTGCATTCTGTGGAATGCTGGATGAGGTTGGGATTTTTGGTAACTTCATGTTTGCGCTTTTCTGTGCACAGGTGCATGTGGAATTGTAATGTGTAAAAACAACTTTTGGGGAGTTTTTTCCTTAGAAAGAAATTAGGCAGATAAATATATGACTCTACTTAAGTTATCACATAAGGTCTAATAGTTAGTTTAAAGGATAGCCCCACCCCCAGTTGCAGGTGGATCTAGTCACATTGGGCAGATGAGATTTACTGTTGATAAATGTAAGGTACAAAAGCACAAAAAAAAGACTTAACCACCTTCGTTCCCATGCAAGCACCTTTTCTCTAGTGTACATGATTGTAACTTATCCAATTTGTCTTCATATTCAAGCTCCCCAATTCCCTTTATTATTTTAGTTATCTCTGAACCCTTTCCATTTCCAAGATGTCCTTTTTGATTCCAAAATTGCACTGCATATACCAAATGAGGCCTTACCAATGCTTTGTAAAGAGAGAGAATAACATTTTTCTCCATTACATCTATACCCTTCTTTATACTAGACAATACCATGCTGGCTCTGGCTGTTGCTGCCTGACAGTGCTTGCTACATTTAAGTTTGTTATCCACCAAAACTCCAAGATCCCTTTCCAACAGGGATTCACTAACACAGAGCCATTTATAGTATAAGCAGCACAAGGATTTTTAAGTGCAAAATGCATCAACTTACATTTAGCAACAGTAAATCTCATCCGCCCAATGTGACAATCTATCCACCCCCTTTAGGCAATGCACTGAGCTGATAGTGGCTCTCAGTGCATTGTGACTGGAGTTTGCCTTTTTTGAACCTTTAAGAGATTACGTCTTAAAGAGCCATTAACAACTCAGTGCATTGTTTGCGGCAGTTGCGCGACACAAATTTTGTGTAACAACACAACTGCCGATAGTTGGTACATTGGTTAACGTGACTTTAAGACACAAATAGCCAATAACAGCTCTTGGTACATAGCCCTGGTAGTAGCCTTTTTTGCCACCATTCTAACCCATTTCTGGAGTATTTGCCAAATAACATTATCTTAATACATGTAAATGTGAATTTAAAATATCTTTAATCTTATTGAACAATCATTGTATTCAGTTACAAAACAACTTCTTTCTTTTTTCCTTTCTGTATGTTTAAAGTTTTCTTTTTGTACAAATATATATTTCTTGATTTACTTTTTACCGTTTTGTATGCCTTATTTAATATCTTTTCTTTATAACCCCTAGAGGAGAGTGATGCTAACTGTCTCTTTTCTGTATATTCCCATCTTCACTCTTTTTGTTTCCAAATTTCCTTTCAAGATTAGATCTAATTCTGTTTATTCCAAGCCAGAGTGAAAGTTAAGTTAATGTCATTAGAGTTTAACATTTTCACAAAATCCTCTATTACATTTTGGTTTTCTTTTCTAAATAAGCAAATCATCTATCCATTGCATACCTTTCAATTTGGCTCCTGTATGGGTTCCTATCTCCAAAGATGTGGGAAGGTGAAGGACAGAGAGAAGACCCCATTGCAGTCTCAAATCTCTGGAGACTGTAAATTTCACTGAAAAACAAATAGTTGTGCGTATACCGTATATACTCGAGTATAAGTCGATCCGAGTAAGTCGAGGTACCTATTTTTACCTGAAAAAAAGTTGAGGGTAGAAATTATCACCACTACTGCCTTCTGATTCTGTGTTGTTTTTAGGCTTTAGTTGCCCTTTAAATGGACAGCAGAATTCCCATACATGAATCTTATACAGTAATAGCCAAATCCAGTACCAGTAACCCCCAATTCCTTGGCACTCCAGATGTTTGGAAACTACAACTCCCAGCATGATTTGTTGCTGGGAGTTTCAGTTTCTAAACATGTGGAGTGGCAAGGTTCAGTAAACTTTTAATTAAGCTTACCATCATTTACAATTCTCCTGAACCCCATATTGTAAAGGGCCCTCTGACCCCATATAGTAAAGGACTCTCTGACCCAAATAGTTAAAAATGTCACCTGAGAGTTGTAATTTCAAGCTGTCATTTGCACTGTACTAGCATCTGTTTTTTGCCCCAAACTGAGGAGATCTATCAGATTTACAGCATCCAGATGAGCAGTGACAGTGCTGAGTGAGTCCAGGAGCCAGACTACAGGAAGCAGGAAGTGTAAAGGCAGATCAGCTCCTTTAACTTTCTTTGCAGGTTAACACAGCGCCACCTAATGGTTACTATCCGCAATTGCAGAATTTGGATCTAAATTCGGACTTGACCCTAGGTTAGGTTTTCAGGCTAATTTTAAAGCCTGAAAAATTCGTCTTATACTCGAGTATATATGGTACCGTATATATTTTCCAATATAAATTCTTGCAAACATTTTGGTTAGTCAAAGGTTTCCGAAAAAAAAACAATTTGTGCTTCGTGCTGTATAATCGAATATAACGATTATCAATCTCTTCCTCCCACTTTATTCAATCCAATTTTTGTAAGGCTAGGTACACACGGGCCAACTGACTGATATTTCTGTATTTTGGTCTGCGGGGCCAAAATATTTTCAATGATTTTATAGCCGTGGGTGAAAATTTTTGGACAAGTTAATAAATGGTCGTTCAGTCTCCTATGGACCATACAATTGTTTGCTATGAACTGCTAGCCACAGTTAGCAGTGACCAATACTATTTTGACTGGAACCGAAACAAGTGCAGGGAGACACAAGCAAAACATAGCTTTGCAATCAATATTACTGTTTATTGCTGCTTCAACAGGGTCACGACATGTTTCGAACGCCCAAGCGCTCTTTCTCAAGTGTATTAAACATTACACCTAGTGGACATTTAAATCACCAATAAACCCCACCCTCCAAATCCAATCAGTGCTTCAATTAGAGATACCACAGTGTCCAGTTAAAGTCCAGAAAAAAGTCTCTTCTGCATTCAGAATATAAATCTGTAAATAAAGTGCCAAGTTTTAAAGTACCATAGTGCAAACTATAGAATTACAATACAAATATTCTGTTTAAAAAAGAACAATCAATAAATTACAATAGAGCTACTAAATGTTACAATCGAGCTTTTAAAAGTATCCATTCACTATCTGGCTCAATAGCTTTCTATAAATATGTAACAATCTTGCACTTAAGATACACAAGCTACATTCTGGAACTATTGCTAACACAATCTACCTTCATGGTGTGATTTACTTTAATATAAAACATACAGGAAAAATGTTACTGCATATTACATTTCTTTACATTGTAATGTTCTCTATGGCAGAAATTGGGCAAATACCTGGTAGATCATCTCTTCAAATTTCAATATACCAATCTAAGGATAGATACAAACATAAAATAAAAAGAGGTCAGTGCATTTTATAAATATGGTTTAAGACTCCAATAGTCATTCAATCCTGAAGGACTAAGAGCGTTTAATCTTTTTATCCACATCCCTTCCCTCTGGAGGAGTTTTTCCTTACGATTACCACCTCTATTCATGGGGCCAACAACTTCTAACACCCTCCATTTAAGTTGTGCACTATTGTGTTTTTTCTCGATAAAGTGTCTCGACACTGGGGTATCATACTGTGTGTCCTCCTTAAAGTTGGTAATGCTTCGCTTATGTTCTTGAATACGTAGTTTTACCTGTCTGGACGTCTGTCCAACATAAGGCAACCCACATGGGCATTTTATCAGATAAACTACAAATTCTTGTGTCTCCCTGCACTTGTTTCGGTTCCAGTTGGATTATAGCGTGTAGCGGACGCGCTGTGGGGATTGACACGCAAGAAATGTGTTAGCCATACTTAACGAATTCCTTACAATTTTGGAGGTACCAATACTATTTTGGCCTGGGCGACTGTACGGCTGGTACACCTACTCGACTGTTGGCACTATCGAGCAGTTGTCCAGGCCTGTTAAAATCTATTTTTGTCTTTTATATAACATTTTAAATCTTTTACTGGTGGTTGTAGAAATAAACCCTCCAGTTTTGCCAATATTTGCAGACAATAGAAATTTATATTATATCTCAGTAAAGCTGGTATATGTCATTGTTCGAACCGTCTTTCTCGAATGAGGGAGCGGCCGACGAACATTCCTGTTGGCCTTGCCAATATTTGCAGATGATAGTGATTTATATTATGAAGTCCCGAACATTCTCTCTATGCTGTGTATATGCTGTGTATAGGGAGGACACTTGGGACTGTGTGTATCCTGATCATTGAAAAATGACAGACAGGATCTTGCAGATCCTGTCTGTCATCTTTCAAAGGTCTGGCAGGCGAGTACCCAGCTTAAGGCAAACACCTTGACAGAACATCAACTAGCATTTTACTAGCAAAAAGGAAAAAAGTTTTTATTATACTTATGTCTTACTTTTAATACCACATTTATGAGCAGTGGCGTAACTAGGAATCACTGGACCCCCAATCTGTGCTTCATCCACAGTGGTTTTCTGGGAGGAGGCTATATCTGTCATAGGAAAAATAAGAAGATGGGGCCTCTTTGGCTCCTGGGCCCCCCTGCAGCTGCTCCCCTCTAGTTATGCCCTTGTTTATGTAATGATAAAGTATACTATTAATCTTTAATGAACCATAGAGATAAACGAGGAAGATCTGTATTTTCTGATATTGCTCATTTAAAGGTGTCCCACTATTTTCATGGTGACTACAAGCAGAGTACAAATTGCATCTGTAATCAATATGTTGACAATCTGACAGAAATGTCTGTTTAGTGTAAATAAAGAACTAAACAATGTCAAATCATCTTATTTTACAATCATATTAACCTGCCTTTAAAATTAAGATTTGCATTTCAAATTGATTTCTAAATTTGCAGAAGAAATATCAATAACCTAAATATTTCATGACCTGTTTATTTTGCTATCCTTTCTTGAGCTGGGCAGCCTGGGAATGGGGCTACTGAATGGGACGACCAATCCACAGAAAAACAAGTAAAATGCGGGCTTTGGGCCTTTCAAAAACTAATAAGGTCTACAGCAAATGCAAGCACATAAAATAAAGAAGTAACTAGCCGTCAAACCCTAATGATGGTCACATCTGGAAAATGTGAAGTCTTAAAAAATACAATTTGAGACGCAAAGTGAAATTTAACAGAAATGTTATTGAAACAAATCAATAGGATGTAAAAATGTAACTGATTTAAGAAAACTTTTATTTAAAAACAGCAGTGGAAGGAAAAACTTTAAAATGAAATAATAAAATACAAAAAATATACATATACCTTCATTAAGTACCAAACCGATAGATTCGTACTATTTGTGCAGGTTTTTTTATTTTAACATATTACATTTATTCCATCCCTTTAATTTCTATTTTCCTTCCCTTCTTTCTTGTGATATGTATGGTCTTTCTATACCGAGGGGTGGGCAACTCATTATTCCCGCATTAGAAACTGGGACTGATGTGGAAGGCTGTTGTTGAAAGAAATGACGCTCCACATTAATATCATCTGATTATAAAAAGCAGTAAAAGTTCATACTTTTTATTAGAAGATGAAACTAATATTCTGGTTAAATTGTAGGTTTTTTGATTATTAGCTGCTGCAGATACTCAGTAGCAGCAGATAATAATTAGAATAAAAAAAGACATACCATTCTAAGAAAAGAACCGATATTTTTATATCTATTAATCAATTGACCACTTTTTCCTAAAATAATAATAATAATACATTTTTTAACAAGTTTTTTTTCTGTTAGGATGATTTTTT
The DNA here is from genome assembly GCA_019447015.1 of Hymenochirus boettgeri. NCBI lineage: Eukaryota > Metazoa > Chordata > Amphibia > Anura > Pipidae > Hymenochirus > Hymenochirus boettgeri. Next base: position 140,486,189 of record CM033472.1, read on the forward strand.
GGGGGTACGGGTCAAGTAGCAGTGGGCTGGTCAGGGACAGTGAAATGGTCCGAATGTGGAAACATTTTTACCTATATTAATTAGTTAATTAATAATTAACAACAAAAATATCCGAGCAAAGCCAAATAAAATCATTATGCACATTGGACCTGCAGCCTAACTCACCTTTAATAAGAATTCCCTGGCAGCCCAATAGAACCTTCACTTTCAATACAAAACTAAACTGATGCTTTATAATTTGTAAGATTCATTATATTATACTGTATTAATCCAATATATTTTGTTAGAATTTTCAATTTCAATCCATTTATCTTACTTATAATTAGAGATGGCCGAACTTCCAAAGCTCGAAACAGACCCATTAAAGTCAATGGGAGTCAAATAGTTCAAAAAGCTCTAACTAAATACAATTAAAATATCAATGGTAACTTAATGTAAATGGCTCTGGGACCTGGGAAATGGTCAGGGGAACACGTTTGAATATCAAGAACTTAAAAAAAAAAATCGATTTTATTCTCACACGCGGTACTTTCAAACTCCCGTGTTCGAATAATAATTCAATAATTATCCCGTAAATGTTTCGATCATTCGATAATTATCCCATAAACCATTTGAACATTCGATAATTATCCCATAAACGTTTCAAACATTCGATAATTAGCCCATAAACGATTTGAACATTCGATAATTATCCCATAAACGTTTCGAACATTCGATAATTATCCCATAAACGATTCGAACATTCGATAATTATCCCATAAATGTTTTGAACATTCGATAACTATCCCATAAACCATTTGAACATTCGATAATTATCCCATAAACGATTCGAACATTCGATAATTATCCCATAAACGATTCAAACATTCGATAATTATCCCATAAACGATTTGAACATTTAATCGATTTTCGAATTCGATAATTATTGAAACTTCGAAAGTCCGAGAAATCTGGGTCCAGGATAGTTCGAGAAGTCCGAGTCCGTTTGAACTTGATAAGTTTGGCTCAAACTCGAGTTCCAGTTCTAGTCCATCTCTACTTATTATATATTATTTAGCTATCACCAATTAAAACTATTTCATCGCAGTGCTGTCTTCGATTGTGGTGCATTTTGGGCAAAGAGCGTACACTGGCATACCCAAAATAATAGAATATAATCTATTGTTTTAAATGGTAATCTGTCAAAATAAAAAATATTCCATTACCATGGATACTATATTTAAAAACTTTTTGCATCCTCAGACCACTACACCTTAATAAATTTACCACATAGATTATAAACACGTATATATTGCATTTTTAAAAATGGTACATTCAGCAAATTGTGTTGATTACTGTGACACTGAATGAGGTTTCATGCAGATGTGCAGAGCAGGTTTTCTGATGAGTACACAAGGACAGACTGTCAAAGTGAAGTGAATTTGAAAGGTTAAACTGCTTACTAAAATACTGCATTTCTGCTGTAGGTTGTAAAACGACCCTTTAAAATTTTTTTTTTATTTATTTAAAATGTTCAGATTGTACTCAAGATTGTATCATAATTTACCAAACTTCATTCATAAAAATATACATACATCTTTTAAATGTTTGTAATGTAACTTAATTTGTCAATCCCAACTTTAAAATAAAGTATTCATGCTGAACATGTTTCTTAACATAATAAACACTTTGCTTATCCTAAACTTTAATCCATAATGAATTTGAATTTCATTTCTACAGTAGCTTACAAAGCACACATTGTAGTTATGCGTGGTATGGGCAACTGGCATGTGTCAAGTGTGAGAAGAAAACAAGGCTACAAGTGTGACAGTTTGAAAACCAGAGATCATTTCTATGCAGATCAGATTGCAAATAGGGTTCCTCGGGGCGGAATTCAGAACTATTTTTGGCTGGGTTACATTCTAAACACCAGTTTAATTCTTGCAAGTTCATGAACCAAAAAGCTGTTAACTTGCCCATTAGAAAAGCATGTCCATGTTTGCCTTTGCCTCAGGTAAGTCAAGTGCCAGACTGCCTGTTCTGAGGATTAGGTTGCCAGATATGATTTCCATTAAATCATTTAACACCAAAGTGCAACAGAAGGCCAGCTGACAAATTGGACTCTACTGAATGAAACAGTATGTTACAAGCATATCTACACATCATTTGGCCAGCACAGTATCAAAATATTAACTAAAGAGTTTGCTTTATATTACAGCACTCTACAAGACTATTTTAGCCTTGAACATAATTAATATCTTATAAACAACAAACCAAGGAGGCTTTAAATAATTAATTTGTTGTATGTCTGTAAGGTCCACATCGTACATCATCACTACACAGTGGTGCTTTATAACAAGTCTTACCTTGGTATGTTTTGCAGGGCACGGCTGCAATGCATATTCAGAATTTTCGGCACTGAATTTGTTAAGTCAGTAAATATGGAAAATGTTTTCACGTTTTGTTGAAATGTAATGCCCTTACAGCTTGCTTACAACTCTGTACCTCCTCTGGGGCCCCATAATTATTTCATCATGGAGCAGGAAATCCTGGTAGGTCATATATATAAACAGCCCAAGGCAGAGACCTCTTCATCAGATAGAGCATGACATCTGACATCTGTGTAGCCTGCCGCTCGCATGCCACAATTAACTAGGCTACTCTAGTACTACCTAATGCAAGAGCGACTGTGATTAAAGTACAGCCCATGTTGCCTCAAAGGTCTGCCTTAGTACCAGACATTGGAAAAGATAAATAAAAATTGCCACACATCACTGTCCTTCATCAAAACTAGTGTGTTAACCTATTAGGGTTAAAAAAAATATACACCTCACATTGTTATTTTAACCACAAAATTCTCTATAGCATAGCTACATGATAGTGAGTTTTATTGGGCAAGGTAATGTTACTGTATTCCTGTGATATGGAAGGTCAAACAAAGTCCGTGTTTGGTTCTATTTCTGTTAAATTGACATGTTTCTTTTGAAATAAGCATTATGGGTTAACATTCAGTGACAAGTACAAAAGCACCATGAATGTTTCTTCTAGACAATAATTATCCGTTGTTGCCTACAGAATATTTCTTAATTTTTCTTCATTTTATGCTAAAATATAATCCATCCTTAAAAAATTCCACTCACTTACAGAAATTGGGGAATCGGGAAATAATATAAGATATCACTTGTATCTCTATGTAATTCCTAACTAACATTATACCTGAAATCAATAAAATCCATCACAACAGAAAACTCTCCACCTTTCCCTTCCAGTGTGAAGCTAGCCACATACTATAAAAATATGTTGAGGTAGAGTATGGCCAGCTTTACTCCCCTCTCTCCATTTAGCACAGCTGGGGTGGTTTTTGTAAAAGTATGTGTAAATTTACGGTCGTCCATTCGTACAATACCATGTGGTAGAGGATTACTACAATGGTATAGTATGGGAGATCGTACAATTTAGATTATAAATTTACGATCGGAATTGAACGCCCACGATCGGAAATCTACGAAGGCTATCTTAAATGTACGGCCATACATACAATACCAATATTTTAATGATTATTTTAACTTAACCTTTCCTTTATTATGTATAACATTTTTCCATGTTGGCATATTCCTGCATTTAAAATGATGTGAACCTTGTGGTTTTTTCCTTACACAAGTTCATTGTATGCGAATAATTTTTTGTTTATGTTAGTTGTTATCTATGATGCACTTACTAACCACCAGTAACCAGAGTAGCTTTCATTATGGAATATACATTCCATGTTAAAATTACATGCACATGAAATGACAAGGCCACACATTTGACAATGAGTCAATGTAGACTTGGAAAATTCTACAGATGTGACTAATAAGAATATGCCAAAGCCTTCTAATTTATGAATATTGAAACAAGAGGATGGAAAGATTACCGACCATAAGATTTAATGGTAGGATGTTTCCATTTTAAGGCCCAAATACTGAGAAAGATGAAAACCAGAAAAACTCTGAGGTACCTAGTTCTAAAACGACTTTGCTTTTACACAGTGGATGCTCCAGCTTGTAACAATGGTACAATTGATGTAAGTGTGTGTGAACTGATGGTTAGCACACATTTTTCTGTAAATTCCTGGAAACACATTTTTGCCAGTAAACTTTTGATTAAAGGATTTTCGTCCTGAGAAAGATGATTAAACAGCATTGAAGCAAAATAGACTTGGAATATTGTAATTTATATTGTTATTGACAGGTCCCAACTGCTTAGGGGTTAAACTATACAATAGTAAGCATACATGCTATAGACATTGCTCCTTCACTTTTTGAGTGAACCTATCCTTTAAAATCAAGTGTCTCCAGAAGTTTACATTTTGCTGGATTTACTGTGTTTGCAGGGCTGGTCATGCTGGTTCTTAAACACTTGGGAAGGACTAAAACTCCTGAGTTCGAACGAACATGAACTATTTAGCACTTTCTTGTTTTCTGAACTCAGAGACTTATTTTCTCTAATTGAATTCAAGGATTTGTAAATTTTTGAAATGATAACCCTTGAATTTAGTGCCCCATAACCCTAGAATGTGGCATTCGGTACATTTGAGGGATCTTGCCACTTTCAAGGGTTCTCGAACGCTACATTCTAGGATTATTGCAAATTCAAGGGTTATCGAACGCTACAGATGAGGGTTATCGCAAATTCGAGGGTTACCGAATTCTACCTTCGAGGGTTATCGAATGCTACATTTGAGGGTTATCACAAATTCGAGGCTTACGAATGCTACATTTCAGGGTTACCACAAATATGAAGGTTGCTAAACTCTACATTCGAGGGTTACCTTGTGGGGAAGGTTAGTATTTAAACAAGTTTTGGTGATAAGTTCTTGTTCTCCAGCCAATTTCCCAGGTGCCAGAGCTATTTACAGTAAGTTTTCATTGCTATTTCATCTGTATTTTTTTACAACTTTCCAAACTTTCCCCCCCATAGACTTTGATGGGTTCGTTTTCTAACTGTAGAACTTTTACTGAAGAAGAAACGAAACAAACTTTAGGAAGTTCGGCCATCGCTATTAAACCCATGTGTTGATACTGTATGATTGATTGCAAAAGGGACCCAATGGTGGGCATACACTCTTTAGATATAACAGCTGATTTGACATTTGATCCTACAAACATCTAATTGGAAAGCCGATTCAACATTTGACGAACTGTAATGTCTACTGCACCAGCAGATATGTTCCCGGATAATGCTTTAAAATCAATGTAATGTCAGTCCAAATGTTAGTTGCCCAGAACAATGCAGTAACACTGGCAGTTTAGCGACAAGTGGCATGAAGTAGTAAAGTCATTTCATTGCAACTGTGTAATCTCCTTTAGAGTTAACACAATCCAAACTATTTCAGCAACCCCAGTGTGATACGAGATAGGTCAGGGGAAATCTACTTGGGTTTGGTAGCATTGTTCCTCTCCCCCTACTATTACATATATCCACGGACTCCATAGCCTATCAAATTGGGTGTAAGATCCCCTCAATGCGGTCATTAGTTGGTCATTTGGTTCAGTAGGAGTTGTCTGTTTCCATGTAAAGGAAATCAGTGTTCAATTCACTAAACAGTCTCAGACTCATTTACGGAGGAGCGATGCGAGTATGCAGTGCTTCTCTCACCTCTTAACATCACGCTAACTGTGCAGAGTGAAAGTAAGAGTACCCGAGTCCTTCTGCAGAACCCCACACTTATTTGTTAATTACTTTTATTTTACAACATGGATGTAAAGTACATTACATTACTTTGTAATGTGCTTCTGTTTCTAACAATGATATAAATTCATTTGCAGTTTATTTCTAAGCTAGCATGGATGTAAGAAACAAAATATTAACATTTTAGTAAAAATAAATGTAATTTTGGGGAATTAAACCTGCAACTTTATATACTCTGTCTTGCTAAAAGCAGAGCTTTATGCCATTATCTCAATAGAACTTCCATTCAAAAGTTAGTACATGTAGAAAAGTTATTTTTTTATAGAAACACAATGGAAAAAAACAAAAAAGCTATAAACTCAGTCAGTAGACTGTTATGTATTGTTCCATAAGTAACCCAGGGGATTTGAACCCATAACTTTATGGGCTGTGTGTTTTAAAAAGCATAGTATTTGAATGTTAAGCAACCAGAGCATCTACAATGAATTCAGGTAAATTTAGAGACTATGGGCCCTATTTAAAAATCTGCGGTATTGCAAATTTGCAATACTGGGAGTTATTGTAGGAGTATGGCTGCAGCCGTACATTTATGACCACATGGCCGTACAAAGTGGTAGTAGACTACTGCTATGGTATTGTTTGGGCGATCACACAATTACAATCGTGATCACAATTGTGTGATTGTGGATGAAAAATTGACAATCGTTAAAGGCGTGGTATCACTACTTTGTAATACCGCACTTTTATAAATAGGGCCCTTTATCATTTGCAACAGAATAATAATAATAATAATAATAATATTATTAATAATAATAATAATAATAATAATAATAATAGTCAGTAAAATCAGCTAATTATTTTGTATTGTCCCAGGAAAACTATTAGCAATGCATGATAATTGGAAAATAAACTGCAGGGTAAGAAGCTTTCAAAGTCTTATCAGGGACTTCCTTATTGGTGTGAAGACATCTGTATAGAAAATAAACATACAGGTTAGGGGGCATGGCCAATAAATGCACATGCTCACAAGGATTTCCGAACGTTCAAGAATTTCCGTCCGCCCAAGGATTATCGGAACAGCCGAAAGTCCCATGGGCAGACATTCTGGGGTCCTGTGGCTCAACCCAGGATTCCCCCTCCCCAGCACTTATAAGTACCCTTGTGGCACCGATAAGTGCCTTTTGGGGCTAGAAACCGGGAACCCCCATATTTGAATTTTAGTATTCAAATATGATTGGTTAATGTGTGATCATATGATTGCAACCATAATTGGATTTGGTCCTTCAGCAAACCTATATAAAGAGGTGCAAACCCCTGCAGAGCTCAGTCATCACAGTGTAGGCAGAAGAAAGTAGAAGGATGAAAGAAATTCGGATCAAGGCATTGGCAACACCAGCGACATTAATGCCATTAACATCAGTGGTGTCACTGGAGGCCGCAGTGACTTCGCCCGGTGTCTGCGACATCGGGCAATGGAGGGGGTCCCAGTTCGAGCTGCAGGACCTCTTAAGCCCCAAAAGACACTTGTCAGTGTCAAGGGCACTTATAAGTGTGGAGAGGGGGTCCCTGTTCAAGCTGTGGGACCCCTTAAGCCCCAAAAGGCACACAAGGGCCCTTCAAGGACCACAAGGGCACTTATAAGTGCCGGGGAGGGGGGTCACGGTTTCGAGCTGGGGGACCCCTTAAGCCCTAAAAGGTGCTTTCGAGGGCCACAATGGTCCTTCTAAGGACCCAGGAGGTGGCCCAGGGTTAAGCCTCAGGACCCTCGAGCGTCTGGCCACGGTACTTTCAGCCATTCAAGGATTCTCAAATTTGGCCATTCAAGGATTACCGAAAACGGCCCATGGAAAACCGGAAGTAGCGCTCATGTGCACTACTTCAGTTTTTTTTTTTGCTGTTCTTCCAGCAGGTACAATTTTTTCCAGACCAATTCCCAGGTCCCAGAGCCATTTGCAATAAGTTACCACTGCTATTTTGCGTAATATTTAGGTGGATATGTGCACATTTTTTTCTCCCATTGACTAACTGATAGGATTTTCATGAATTTTCGAACAGCAGGCGGAACGGATTTTAGCAGTTTCACCCATCTCTAGCTCCGGAGAGAAAAGCTTTCACATTAGTATTAAGAAAAAATTAAGTTTCATTTTTCTTTAAGAACATAAGCAACAGTTTAGTGTTAAATAATGCCAGTCAGTGTTAAATAACATCGGTAGTTTTAAATAACACCCATAGTGTTAATTAAAACCCAGTTGTGTTAAATAAGGCCTGTTGTGTGTATTTCGGAAGCTTTATAAACCTGCCTCTTTGTGTAGGTTGAGTTTATACATATGAAAAAGAAATGTATAAGTCAAGCATTAAATCTTTTATTTTAATAAATATCTCATACATTTGGTACAAAGAAATTGCTGCAAGTTATTTAACATGTTATTTAACATGTTATAAATCTACCTATAAAATGATGCAATTGTTAGTGTTGGTCCTCATCTTACTTAACATGCTTCGTTTCTATTGGTAACTCCTTCCAAGCAGACCAAATTTCAAAGACTAAAACAATCCCACACAAAACTACTAGAAACAGAAATAGATGCAGTATTAAACATTTCCTGTTTGAATAAAGCACTGTACAGTACTGAATTACTGAATTACTGCTGGCTCTCCCCCTGTTAGTTGCTATAATTTCTGTTTGCATTTCTCTGCTGCTCAACATTTGTCCACCATCCCTTTTTACATATGAGAAACAACACCTGTGTCGCCCTTCCTGGGCCCCAACAGAATGCTTGGTGAGCACGTAGATGCCAGACGGAAGTGCAGACTTGGTCTCTAATGTAAAAATATTATTATTAATATCTAATATCATAGAGGATGTAGATTAAAAGAAAAGTTTACCCTTCAAAGAGACCAAGTCTGCACTTCCCACTTACCTGCTTCCAATCCCAAATGTTATATTTTGCACTTTATTACCTGCATTTTTAACAAGATATTTAAGGATAATTATTGTCCCCATTCTGATATAGTTAGCTATCCCCTCCCTCCATGCAGTCAATCAAGGCTGTGACTGCTGACATCATAACCAGTTATTGACTGCTGTTTCACATGCTGCCTCCTCTGCACATGCTCAAGCATATAAAAAGCTCTTTGAGGGAGGAGGCTTTTCTTTGCCAGAAAGAATTAGAACTATCAATAAATATCTGGTTACAAACAGTTCGGGTTTCAGGCAGATAACTGACAAGTCACCAGTTTTTTGTTTTAAGGGTGGACATGGGTAAAGCATACAGGCAACACTTCCGGTTCTGGTTCAAAAAACCCTTTATTTACACATACAAGATCAACAGAATTTTTGGGGACAGCCCCCTTAGTCATGGAAGGGTGGACAGGTGGAAGGGTGGCCCTTTGAACTGCAAACCAGTTTATTGTTACAACAAATTCATGGTGCCAGCTACTAGAGATGGCTGAACTTCCTGATGTTTGGTTTGTTTTCAAACTTCCGAACTTCAATAAAAGTTGGTAAGTTTGGTAATTTAAAAACAAACCCATTAAAGTTAATGGAGAGAAATAGTTCAAAAAGTTTGAATTAAATACAGAAAAATAGCAATGACGTGTTTAAACACTAACAGGGAGATGCACCGAGAGCCGCTATTGGAAAATGCAAACTTTGGCGTTAGCCATGCAGCCACCGCAAGGAAAGAGTTTAAGTCACGCTAACCGATATAACATTGGTTAGCGTGACTTAAACTCAAAAACAGGAGTGATGCGCCCACTGGTGCATCTGCCTGAAACTTTCCTCACGATTCGGCAATTGTTAGGTTTCTGCATGATACATTTGAGGGCTATAGGCAATTCGAGGATTACACAACAATACATACGAGGGTTTCCAAATGGTACAATCGAGGGTTACCAAACAATACATTCGGGGGCATAACTGCAGTGGCCCCCGGTGAGATTTAGGAGCCAGCACCTGACCCACCACGATTTTTAAACAGTTTTTTTTAAACAGCTGATCGCGTGTATTTTTCCTTTATATGCGCGATCAGCTGTTTAAAAACAGCTGAGCGCGTAAGTTTTGGCAGGGGCGGTTTTTACGCCACTGGATACATTCAAGGGTTACCGAACGATACATTCGAGGGTTAGGTTAATTGTGTTTAGATTTTTTTCATTTCGATCAATTTTCGATTCTATGTTGATGCGATTCATTTTTAAATGCAATTCTTTTATAAATGTGATCGAAAATAAGTCCAAAAAACCAGAACTAGTTCGTAGTTCAGATAGTTTGTATGAACTCATAAATGTTTGACCCAAATTCAGGTTCGAGTTCCAGTACATCACTTCCAGCTACATGTTGTGGACCAGAATGGCGCCTCTTGTAAAGACGGCTGCAGTGCTTGATAAAAACACCATGCTAGCTTGAAGCATGTAAGGTAGCACATAACCTTAAGGCAATGTGAGAAATGTTGCATTATATAGGAGCTTGCACAGCAAGCATATGGCAATATAAATTACAGTAGAAATATTTATTCTGGGCAATAAAGCCAATAATAGACTTTGAACTGCAGTATTGTGTATGTATGAAAAGAACAAAGAAAAATTGCACATCCACATGCTAGAAAACCATTTTTAGGTATTTTGTCAGTATGTTCTCTTTATGACACAGAATACTGTAATCTTTCCCTGTAAATGATATTATCACCCCCACCCCCTTTTGTGGAACATTGCCAGACAATATCTGCCTTTAAAACGTTTTAACTTTCACAATTGTCCTAATGCCAGCTGTTTATAAAGAAATCTTACAAAACACGTTGTTTTCCATGATTCCTTATCATACAATCGAAGGTATTTAATATGTGAAGGATTATGCACTGGCTTTAAAATAATGCCTTAACTCATCAGATGCTAACACATGAAACCACACGATTAGCTGCTGATAAATACATGAAATGGTACATGAGCTCTAGATTGTAAATGAAGCCAAAGAGAAAATCATGCCAAGAATAATGCAGTGTTTCCCGTTAATGTTTAGATAAAATTTCCTTATGATTGGGGAAAGACAAATATATTGCATTGGCTTAAGTTACAAAGTAAACACACCGAAAACAATAAAGGTAGATGAAGAAGAATTGTATAAAGTCAGAACTACAGATGGATCACATACAATCTCTTGTATCTTTCACTGTTCTCAGGTAAAAGTTCAGTGGGTTAATATGGTAACTTTGATGGTTAGCGGCAAGACGAATGGTTGAGACTGCAAATGCTCCATTATCGTTTACTACTAGAGGAGGGACATTCAGGTAGCCTGTGTTGTCACTGTGTCCTACCAGGAGGAAAACAAAAAGCCAAATTGCTTAGGTTTGCCTCATATAATTTAATATAAAAATATGCCCTTTTATCCTGAATAGCAATGAGTGGCTGAAATACAGTGCCTGCATGTGTGGAAAGGCAGACTGCTCAGGGTCAAACTGCCAGACTGGGAGGTCAGAGGGGCTGTGTTCACTTTCAGTTTTGGCAATGACCCATACAGACCGATTTATGGGTTTCTCCAGGATGGTTTATCCTGAGAGGTGCAAATTATTAATTCTAACCATGACATTTTATCATCTTTTCTTTCATTGTTAGTTGCATGGGAACAGCCAATGCTAGCTTCTTAGTGGAAATGTTTTCTTTTCTACTGTTTTTTAGGGTTTTTTTTCAGTGAAAAGAGATATGAACAAGGACAAAAAAAAAACCATGAATTCTAGAAGAATTTTTAAAATGGCAGAAAAAGCCTAAACTACTAAGGAACTGTGCAAACCAAAGATCAGAGGGTTTGCTTATTAAGATAAGGAACATGGCAGGGCAAGTAATACACATGACTATAAAAACACACTTCTCTAGCTATGATAATAGTAATAAAAAAAAAAGCCAAACACCCCTCAACACGTTTCTGCATTTATATCAATAAAGGAACACAGCCTGACATTTTCCCCACTGTAATAAAGCAATGGAACCTTGTATTACTTCCAAACTTACTTATGAGTTTGCAAATAGATTTTACGTAAATTATGCCAAAAAACTGATTTTCAGCACATCATTAATACCATTATGAATATTCATCATAACTTACATTGCTGCTTTATTATTAACAGCTTTTTACAAAACAATGCCAGGTATTCTGCTAAGTCTATTAACCCGTTATAAATATGTCACATTCTTTACGGACTATGATTTAAAGGGCTTGTCGCTTCTCTTACAACAATTTAGTATTTGATAGAACACCCCCCAAAACCAAGGGACCATTTTACTTAAAGTTACCAAAGCTGCTCCTAGACTGAGAAAAGAGGCTTATTATTCCACGATTCACTATGTCCATACCTCTGCTGCTGCTGTAAATGCCCTTTACGTGCACAAGCAGCAGTAGCAGTGGCTCGTTTGGTAATGGCCGTCAGCCATTGGCCCTGACGTCACTGTCACAGCTGTGACTGATGGAAATTACCAGGAAGTAGCTGTGAGCCGCGGCGCTGGATTATGGCATAGTAAGCCTCTTTTCTCAGTCTAGGAGCAGCTTTGGTAAATAAGTAAACCGGATCCTGGGTTTTGGGGGGTGTTCTATCGTATACAAAATAATTGTAAGAGGGGTGGACATGCCCTTTAAGAATTCATTTTGGAGCCATTTTTGGAATATGTACAGGGCCTGAGGTTTAGGCACACAAACTATTTATACCTGATGTGATTGTATGTAAACACAACCAAATTAAAAATTCAAGGGTTTATATGTTAAAGTCTATATTGGGGGAAAAAAAAAGAAAACTACACTGAAAAATCCAATCTGCCTACTATTTCTTTAGACATCCAATCTGAATCATCTTTCCGCTGTAAATGCTGGGAAGCGGCGGAGGGTGGTCGAGGGCGGGGTGGGCGTGCCTCCCCCGCCGCGGGTTGCCTGCCCATCTCCGCCGCAGGGCAGCTAGTATCAGACGCTTTCGGAAGCAAAACAGCCGATACTAGCAATGCGAAACAGTTACCGCTGCTTTATAAATAGAAGCGGCGGTAACAGGTAGGTATCGGCGCGAAGAGTTAACGCCTTGGTAACTTTTCACGCCCGTTTCCTGACATTTATAAATCGCGTTAAACGCGATTAATGCGGAAAGGTTGGGGAAAACGGCCGTGAAAACTTAACGAGGCTTTATAAATATGCCCCTTACTGTCAGTTGGTATGTGTGAATTGCATGATGGGAAATTCCCTCTTCCAATGCTACCTCATGGTTATTACTGAGCGTGCTTGCCCTCATAGAAAGTCTGTTCAGATGGAAGAAAACACCTCCTTCGAGAGATGGAGGGGGTTTGAGCCTGAGCATACCAATTACTGTATTGAAGGCATTCAGCAAAGCACAAACACCCCAGAATAAGTGCTACTTATATAAAGTAATTTAAAGATGAAAATGAGACAAAGTCATTTTTCATTATCGTTTCCCTTTAAATTCCATTAGAACATACCATAAAGGAGCACATTTCTCATTAGCCACTACTAGTTCACATCTTTTTTTTTTTATCATTTAACAGTGTGCAGAAACCTACTATTAGCTGGCATTAGGTAATTCATTAGCATTTTCCATGCTGCACATCAAGGGTTGGGTTCACTGGTCTTATCTGTTGTGCTCCCTAGACTAACAAACTTGCATTAATAATACAAATTCTGAAGGATATACACATATACTGTAGATTTAAGTAATACACCTTCAAACAACCACATACAATTGTATCTACCAAAAAAAAAAAAAGTATTTGCAAATTACTGACCAATAATCAGTCTTGCCCATTAAATGATAACTACATTGCAGCCTGAGTGGCTTTCCTTATGCTGGACATAATTGTCTGAAACATTCATAATATGATCATTGCCAGATTGGCCACACACATAGACATTACTGTTAAATAACTGGCATTTACAAAGCTGTTCAATGAAAGAATATCTTGGAGCGGCCATATCTGGAAATGACCATCTGTTAACATGAGACATATGAAAACTGGTTTTGCACAAGAAAATCTATATGGCTGTTTGGCCACCTTAAAATTTAATTATGGTATATCTAAATATATAGAAAATGTTATAAATCATAGATCATGGGCTTTTACAATAGATACCGGTATATATTTTAAACTGGTTTTACACACAATTCTCTTTTACATAGAAAACAAATAAAAAAATATATATGTCTAAATCACGTCAGAAAGTACAAATCTTTTAATTACAGCCCTAGAGAGATTACATCTGGGACAAAAATATATTAATAATTTAACACATTTTATTAACAAGTCAGGAATTGCATAGTTCATAAGGATCATTAACTACGGCATTCTTTTATACCAATCATGAATCACTTTAGGAATGTCTGGAAATGCAAATATATCTATTTAGTATATAGTATCTATATGGAAGTGCCCTCAAGACTCAAGGGTCTTTTTCATTCTTTTATTTTTAGTGCAAGTGCAATCAGCTGAAGCTGTATTTCTATTCTACAACATGTATAATATGTATATACATACATTTCTGAGGAACTGATGTCGAACCTTATGGTTGCCCATTTGATTACGCCGGTATTGTATACCCTGCCCAAGGTTCACAAAAACCCCATCCATCCTCCTGGGCGGTCCATAGTGGCTGGCATAGGTTCTGTGTTCATCCCTATGGTGTTCTGGCTCCCTTGGTGCAGGGTATACAAGCTTATTTGAGGGATATGTCCCAATTTTTTGGAAAGGTTGGTAAAAGAAGGGCGGGAATGTATTCCTGCCTACATTGCGTACAATGTAAATTTGTGGATAAAGCTGTATAAAGGGTAAACTATACAGCTGTAGAGAGTTCTGTACATGTGACTCTTCTTTCGTAGTTTACGTGCTGTGGTGTCTGTGCGGCCTAATATATGTGGGCGAAACCACCCAAATGGTAAAGGCACGGATCTTACAGCATCGTTCCAGCATTAAAAATGTAATGTAAAGTTACCTGTAACTAAGCATTATGCTGAGGCAGGGCATACAGAGAATGAGCTGAGGTTCAGGGTTCTGAAGGTGGTATCCCTATTAGATTGGGGTGGTGATAAGGGGTTACTACTCAAAAGAAGGGAGGTATGGTGGATACATCAGTTAAAAAGCTTACACCCTGAGGGGCTAAATAAAGACTATGACCTATGCCAGTTTTTATAGGGTTGATATAATGTATCTAAACTATGTTGTTTTTCAAATTGTATATATAAACTGATTAATTGAATGATAAATTAAATGATAAAATTTGGGGTAAAAATGTAACGGGAGGGGTTAATAAAATATGTGAGAGAAAGGGGTGGACATATGATGTCATATCCTGTATGCGTGAGTATATAATAATGGGGGAGAGTAGTGACATATGTTAGCCGTTGTTTGTACCTGAGGAAGGGGTGTGCCAACCCCGAAACGTTGATGTTTCTCACATGTGCTAACTTAAATAAAGAAGCTGCAATGTAAATCTGTGTTCGGTGTGGAACTGGATTTCTCTATATGGACAAGAGGAGCAGTACAGCCATACTCCTACACACAAGCACCAGGTGCTGAAACAGATGCATGGTGTGCGTTGTATTTTCTGATTATATATATATATATATATATATATTATATATACAGTCTGTGTAGTGTGCACACAGCGTTCCATTAATTTAATATGCCTGGAGCTGCTGGTCTGGGTCCCAATACACAACAGAAAACGAATAGTGCCAACGCTCCACAGGTCTCTTTAACAACTTTATTCAATTCAATAAAAGGGCATGGTGCATAGTGCAAAATATGCTTTTTTGCACTATGCACCATGCACTTTTATTGAATTGAATAAAGTTGTTAAAGAGACCTGTGGAGCGTTGGCGACTATTCGTTTTCTGTTTTATATATATAGGCAGAAGCGGCACTCGCTTCTGCCTATCAATCGGCTACCCGGGTGCTTCCCAATGGAACGATACAGATATGCGGGGGGAAAAGGAGCACTCCTGGGTTTTTCTAAATTGCTTTTATTGTGCAAAACATCGACGCGTTTCGGTCCGTTACAGACCTTTTGGGTTGAAACGCGTAGGCCTTCAGACCTACTTTATCCAATAAAATATATATTTGTTCCAGACATATATATATATCTTGTTCTGGGTACTGTAATGTTACTTTCCTTAGTAAATGAATCTTGAACTTTAACCTGATTGCACAGGTGGCTGTAATATACTGCAACCCACAGTTGACACTACTGATACTGCATTACATTTTCTGCTTGATAGAGGCTCTGAAAAGCAATACCCCAGATCCTCCTAATATATACAGCCATGGTGTCTAAATGCAATAAAAAATATTTATTAATATAATATATATTACTAAAACTGCCATTACTTAGACTTATATAAAGATGGCATCTCTGTGGCTAAATATACATGGTTCAAATACTGTATGATACTGATACTGATTTGGTTGTTCTACCTTGAGGTGGCCATACACCCAACAATTCTGATCATACAATTCCATAATCATACGATCAGTATTGGCAGTTTAAACACTAATCCCATTATCACACAATCAGTACTGGCCATTTTAATACTAATCCCATTATCATATGATCATTATTGGCCGTTTAAACATTTTTCAACTTGCCCCATAGGAGGGAAAATCATACGGTTTTCCCAATTTCATACGATCTGGGTGGTTGCATGTATGGCCATTGTAAGTTAACAGTGTGATTTGATAGGTTACTGATTGGAGGGAAAGGGCAGTTTATATAAATGTAACTTCTTAAAAAGAGGATTTTTAGAACTCTCTTTTCGTTGATTGCAATTGGTAATTCTGTACATCATATTTCTGATCTAGGCCTTTTTTTAAATCAAATGCCAATTTAGCACAATAAATCTCCTATAAATTTAGGTACTTCATTTTATTATGGCTTTCATTGCAGCAAAAACCTGATTTACACCAAAAAACCCACAAGTGCTTTTTACTGCACTTTGGTATTCTTTGTACTACTCCACCCTCAAGGTTCAGTGCTCAATTACATGCTCATTATGACACCATCTGCTGCTTAAACTCAGTCCACTTCTCTGGGGTTTCAAGAATATGGAACAAGCTAAAAGGCCTTTAAATATCACTCAAGTGAACAATTTCAGCACTGTGTAATTTCATGAAGTAGTATTCACTTTTATGCACTATGACATGGCTGATACTTGTATAACAGAAAACCACAAAACTTACTATACTGTTCTAATCTACTAGCATCACAACAGTGTGGATTACACCAGAATCCTACTATATCTACAGAATACTGTATATAGTAGAAAGTGATTCTTCTGTATGCATGCTAACCTATATATATTGCTTCACAAAGCAATCTTCTTATCTTCTGGGTTTCTGCGATGCAATATTCACTTATTGTGATTTACTGCATCAGTGGAACCCCTCAATTTAAAAGGTATTTGTTTTCATGCTACAATGTATCGGGTGCCTGTGCCATTAATTCAAAACGACACAGGCCCCGGAAAATTTAACATTGGTAAGTGTGGGTTTAACTCTATTTTACCACATATTGGTTAATATGACTTCTCCCCGTACAGCTGCTTAAATCCTTAGTTACAGGGCAACTGTGGTTTCTGAACAAGTTTACATTTAAAATGAGCCCTGGGTTACATCTCTTGCTGCAGCCTGTAAGAAATGATGTGGTGCGGTGAATGTTCAAATTTCCTGCTTCCCATAGGTTGAGGGACATCACCTGATCACCTGACCTATGCTTCTCACCTCTGCCCCACTTAAAGGGCAATAATATCAATCCACTATTTACATGGGGAGAAACCAATCCATACACAGACTTAGCTGTGATAGTTCATGCAGGGGCACTTCTAGGGTTTTAGCTGCCTGAGCCAAACTTTTTTTGCTGCCCTTTCACGTGGCCGTGGCTTTGTGGATTGACGTGGCTAAAGTTTTACAATTTTGAACTTCCTATTACATAGGTATTTAAACAGTTCCTCAGACAGTCAATTAGCAATAATGTAAATTACTAGAAGCAGATATTACATCCCTTTCTCAAACAACTTGTGTTGCCCCTACCATATTGCTCCTTTCAGGTTTTTGTTGATCAAATCAAATTAACCTACCCATATAAAAGAAAAAACATAACATCAATTACTAGGGAATATTGACCAGTCAAGGGGTATCCCCCCCCCCCACCACTGCCTGTCTGCCGCCTTTGTTGTTCAGTGCAGGGGTGCTGCCTGAGACAAGTGTCTTACTCGGCCTAATGGTAGATGTGGCCCTGAGTACATGTGTTTTATTGATTCAACTATTTCATACAACCTATTTCGGTTGACATTCACCCTTCATCACAGTTAAGCCTATGGATGGATTGGTTTCTCATCAATGTTGCTTGACCGAGCGCCCATACACTTCGTGAGACGAAACGAGCGTTCATATACAGCATGAGTTGTGGGTCGTGCCCCAGCGATCGCACGTGTGTACGAAGCTTGAGGCTGGGGACAAAAGCACTTCATTTGGCTCTCAGTTTGCCCCATTGAAAAGATAATAAGTAGCGAAAAGGCATTCTATGGCTGACATGTGCTTCACATAAACATTGAAAAAAGGTGATGCTATTTTGGTGATTCATTTTAAATGTAGTATATTGTAAATGCTCTTACCTGTCTTCAACTATAAGGGCTGGGCCATACCAGGCTGTTTAAACACGTGATTTGATCATTTAATTTAATAAAAATCCCTATTTGTGCATTATAATGCATAATGTACCGCTAATGTAAATTATAAGGATATTAAAAACCTCTGTGACCACATGCAGCACAGGGCCACAGGCAGAATTTTATATAGGTCACTTTTATATAGGTCACAGAACTTTGAGCTGATTTCTTATATCCTTAATAATTTACAATTAGGGGTGCAGTATGCATTATAATACACAAAATAGGGATTTTTATTTAAAGGGAAACTAAACTGAAAAGCATGACTTGCTTTTATCCATTTCTATGTTTTTAGTACTGTCAGGAACTTGATCACTTTTTGCTCTCAGTGCTCCCTGTCACTAGATATCCTCATGTCCTGTTCAGCTCACTCCTAGTTAGTATGCATATCTCCTCTCTATGTATCCACCCCCTCCCAAAACTGAGGCACAAATGGAGTGTGGAGCATGTGCAGTGGAGATGATCTGTGCCAAACTACAGCCGATAGCATTCACCCAGTGATTTTGTGTTATAGTGAAAGTAAAACTGCTTTGCTATGGGAAGGTAAGCAGCACTGGGAGATGTAATAACTGCTTGAATCAAGTAAGATTTTCTTTTAGATGTAGAAGTTTAAAGGTGTGTGTGTGTATATAGTGGGGGGCTTTATAATTTCTAAAGGTACAGTGCTACATTGGGACTTACATAACACAGCCAGCAGCTAACTGCAGATTTGGGTTTATCTGCACAGAAAGAGCACAGAGAGACAGATAATGCATATTCACTATTCCGAACTTAATGCTGAATCAATTAGCCATGCAGTGACAGAGAAATAAGCTTCACTTTTATAGAATAAATAGTTTCTACCTGAAGTGTGCCAGGACGAGGGGCTGGGTGATTAAAAGTTCTTTTCTGACTAGCTGTGCCCCGCCTAAAACTGTTCCCCCATGTTTCCCAGCCCCAACCGATATTTTTTATTTTAGAAAGCTCCCCAAACTCTTACTTACCTCTCCTCTTTCTCCGGCGAAGTGAGCTGCCGGCAGCCGCGTCTGTGATTGGCTGCCGCTCAGCCAATCACAGACGCGGCTGCCGGTCCCGCCCCTCTGCTTGCATTTCCTTGCAAGCAGAGGGCCGGGAGCGCGGCGGAGGAAAGAGGGGAGGTAAGTAGAGTTTGGGGGGCTTTCTAAAAAAAAAAATATAGCGGTTGGGGCTGGGAGCCCAGGGGGGACCTTATATAAAAAGTTCCATTTTAGGGTGGACATACCCTTTAATTACCTATTGAAAAGAGAAAGAAGGACAGAACATCTTCTGTCAACAATAAACAGGTCTTCCTATATAAATGACTAATACAGGGAGGGGGAGAGACAGGGGCAGTGGAATACAGGAAGTCACTCAGTGACATCACTGAGTAACTGTAATATAGATTCTCGCCACTGCACCTCCCAATTGAAAATGCCTAGCCTTATGTATAATAATAATAATAATAATATAAACTGACTTGAGAAAGAGCAGTAAAGGGACTATGGGTTCGTTCACACTGCAACCCAAACTCCAGCATTGTTTGTAATGTGAGCAGTGGAAAGGAATTTATACGTGGAAAAGTTAGTATTGTTACAACTTACGCAATCCATTTGTGGTGTACTACAGTTTGTTTTTTTAAAAGCGCACTGAATACATGTGAATGGCACAGAAAAAGCAGCATGGAAAAATTACTGTGCTTTTTTTTCTCTGCATTTGAATTTTTCTTAATTATCTCTATTATTTTCAGCTTCATTATTAAAAATATTTATTCTGATGAAAGTAATGTATTTACAAATTTTTCAGAAAATTAAAGGGTATGTCCACCCCCCAACAAAAATTTCAGATTTAATAGAACACCCCCCAAAACTTATACTTAGGGCTTATTCACACTACTTCAGTTTGCATTCTAAAAAACGGACAGACAGTAAAACTCCATAGGTTTTCACAATATTGTTCACACTTCTTGCATTTTATTCTGTTCCGATCCATTCCGTTTTAAGAACACACTGCAGCACGCATGTATAAAATGCATGAAAACGCAGTACAACGGATAATAACACAGGTGTTTGCGTTTCTGTCTGTTTTTCGAAAAGTTCCTGTGATGTCATTTATCCTGCCCAATGAATTAGTATATTAGTATATTTAAATAGTATATTAATACATTTGTAAATCTAAAAAAATTCCGGTGCCTTGAAACATGAATAAGGTGCTTCTATTTGTAGTCAGGATATACAGTATTTTTTAAAGTTTTGTGGCCTTTGCATTACACTTTTCCACAACTCGTAAGACATATTTTATTATTTTATCTTTCCTGGATTGAATTCTACAGTTCTATTGCAATTATTTAAACTGATTAAACTTTGGAATCATTAATAAATTTTACTGATAATTAATATTAATTATCAAATTGTGAAATAGCACAACTTCCTAACTAAACCTAATGTATCATTTCATTTTCTAAATGTATACAACACTTTTCTATATTCGGCTATGCTTTAAGTTTTTAGTTGAAAGTAACTATACACACTATGTTACTCTTATTTTTCTAAGCCAATAGCAAAGCTTACCTTTCCTATTTTACTTGCCTACTCTTCCTGCTCACCTATAATCTTGTTCAATCCACTACTCCTGTGAGACTTGCTGGATGTGAATCTCATTTGATCAGATATTCAGGACTGCTCTGCTAGCTGTATATTACACTTAAAGTAAAATGTGGATCAGAAAAGGGACTGGATTAGCTTCTGTGTATATAATGCAATGCTGTTTAAAGGGATTACACTGTGGAAAATTAATACTGGTGGCACTGAGCAGCAGTCATCTATCAATGTGTGATTATATATGTGGTTAATCTTTTGAAGTTCCTGTGAACTTCCTTGCACACTTCAAAGAAAGTGTTTTTCTTTTTAATTGTATGTAAGGGCTAGGCCACACTAGCGCGTTTTTCGCGCGTTTGCGCACGCATTTCGCGCTCGCGATTGCACACGCGATTTTCGCTAAAATGGAAATCGCGGGAACGCAAAAATTCCCGCGGTTTCCGATGCGCATGCGATTGCGCGTCCATTCGCTTTTTGGTAACGCATGCGTTCACCATTTTTGGTGCGTTAACGCAGCGTTTCCATAACGGGAAATGGCAAAAACGCATGCGCAAAACGCGAACGCAAAGGCGAATGCACAAGAAAAGCGCACACAATCGCGTGCGATAACGCTCGCGATTTTGTGCGCGATTCCTGTGCGTTGTAGTGTGGCCTCAGCCTAAGTGTGGCATCTGAATTGTGTTTTTCTGATGGACATTGTGTGTCAATAATTAATTTTGGTCGATTGCAGTACTTTTAAATGTAGGGGTAGTTGTTGTGCAATATAGTCAACTACTAATGTGATATTGCAAAATGTGGGGTAAATTATGTTTGGGTGTTTACCCTAAAAACTTATTTAATGTGAGATGTACCCCATTGTTAAAGGGGAAGTTGATATGATACACTTTAAAGTAAAAGGGAAAGTTGATATGATACACTTTAAAGTAAAAGGGACAGTTGATATGATATGCTTTAACGTGCATCACATCAACTTCCCCTTTAACGCATATCACATCAAACCCCCCTTTAATGCGTATCACATCAAACCCCCCCTTTAACGCGTATCACATTAACCTCCCCTTTAACGCATTTCACATCAACCCCCCTTTAATGAATATCACACCAGCCTCCCTTTTAAAGCATACCACACCATAAAGCATATTACATCAACCTCCCCTATAAAGCATTGCACATTAACTTTAACTGTAAAGTGTATCATATCAACTTCCCCTTTAACAATGGGGTACAACATCTCACATTAATTTAATTTTTGTCCAAATTTTGCAATATCCCCTTAATACAGACTATGTTGCACAACAATAACCCCTACATTTAAAACTACTGCAATTGACCAAAATGAATTATTGACACACAATGTCCTCCAGAAAACAAAATTCAGATGCCACATTCACATAAACTTTATGCTTGCAAAAATAAAAAAAACCTACACATTTAAAAGAAATACACTTTATTTGAAGTGTGCAAGAAATTCACAGGAACATCTCAAAATATTAACCACATATATAGTCACACATTGATAGATGACTGCTGCTCAATGCCACCAATATTATTTTTTTACAGTGTTAGCCCTTTAAACATTAGTGCATTATATATACATATATTTAGAAGCAGCACTAATCCAGTCCAGTATTCCAGTCCGTATTTTATTATAAGTGCAATATACAGCTATCAGGGCAGTCCCGATTTATCTGACTGAATGAGATTCACCCCCAGCAAGTCTCGCAGGAGTTGTGGGTTGAACAAGACTACAGATGAGCAGGAAGAGCCAGCAAGTAAAGTTGGAAAGGTACTGTAATCTTTGCAATGGCTTAGAAAAATAAGAGTAACATAGTGTGTGATTTAAAGGTACATCAAGGGAATGGGACTTTGATTTACACTGTACATTCCCTTTAAACAATATTTTAAAAATAAAGTTAAGCCCTGGCTCCCAATCAGTTTTTAGTAGGCAAATGAGAATGTACCGTAGTCTAGGTAAGTGTTCCCAGTTCATGTATTTTTTTTATGTCAACCTTTCCTTATTTTGATTGATTGAATCTCAGTTGGGTACAGCAATTTTTTTTTTTAATTAGATCGAAAAATCGTCTGAGAATCGAAAATTTTGCTCGATTAATCAAAAATTGCAATAGAAAATTAGTAAAATTAGAAAAATTCTGATTATACTAGGTTAGAATTGGATTTTAAACAACAATTATCTCTAATCATTATGACAACAACAATTTATCCACTGAAAACAATCAAGTCATTTCAACCAAAGGTGATCTTGAAAATGCAGATTGGTTTACCAAGAGCTTCAAAATTATTTTAAAATTTTTTGACACATAAAAATCTTCAGTGGTCAGTGGTCTGGCTTGTGAACAGGAGCTTTTTAACTTTAGACAAGTTGGCTGAAGTAAATACACATAAATATTCAAATACATAGAAAAAGAAATATTTCAAACATTTTTTAAAATTAAATTATAGTTTTTCTTTTAGAAACTGAAGTAAACTTTCTTTACTTTTTGTTTTGTTTTTCTCTGGCTTTTAACCTCCAATAACAAATAAGGACAGTTCATCACTTGCAAACTTTGAAAGTTGTTCCTGAAGCAGGAGAACATCTCAACCTTTTTTTCACTCTATAAATAAATCTTGGCAAGGAGAAACAACCTTGATTGCTTGAGATGATGTGGAACAAGCAGCAGGCTCTACAGTAGAATAAATGGCATTGTGCCAAAAGCTTCATCAAATGAGTAATGGCTTCCACTTGACAATCAGTAAAGTACCTCTTCTCCTGTGGATTTACTTCTTAATGATGATTAGAGAGGATGGGCCCCTAAAATTTCCCTGGTAGAAATGACCGCTTATTAATTTCTTTAGCTAGAAAAGCTGAATTTCAAAGCTATTTTACAGCTGCAAAGCCAAATGAACTGACATAAAAAAAACTGTTATCTTCACCATTTTAACAACAAGTACTAAATCTGTCATTGATTAAAAAGAGACTTTTCACTTTTCCCCTACCATCATATAGTATGTATAAAGCCTTTAATATACACAAGTCAAATAGTAAGGCACACAAGTCAAATAGTAGGACAAAAATGACCATTGATTTAAATTACTTTATGTGACATTCTGATTCTAAAATTATAACTATAAACACATCAACATTTAAAAAAAATTATATGAAAACAGTGCATTGTATGGTTATGATTTGGCAAATATCCCAGTGTAAGGCACTATATATTTTTTGGATTCCAATAATAATAAAAAAAAATAATAGCACAATGTTAGCCAGTAGATAATGTGCAATATCTGTTCTATGAAAAATTGCAAAGCACATTTTTTTATGTTACTCATTAAAGGGCTTGTCCACCCACAAATTGAATTTTGTCCATCAATAATTTTAAATCATACAGATGAAGGATCCCCCCAAACCCTAGTTACATTTTACTTACCTTCCTCAAAGATGCAGCTAAACATACTTACAAGACCTGGACCCTCGCCGCTCTGCTGCACCTCACCTCTACTTCCTGGTCGCATCTGTCTTTAAAACTTCACGCCTAATACTGTAGCTGACAGCCGAGACCAGGAAGTTCCTCACTGCTTCTGTTTTTGCTTGAAACAAGCTTGCAACAGCAGCAGGGGGCTGTACCCAGGCTGCGAAGGGACCAGGGCTTGTAAGTAAGTTTAGCTGCATCTTTGGAAAAGGTAAGTAAAATGTAAGCGGGGTTTGGGGGGGGGTGTTCTGCAGCTGTATGTGAAATTTTGATTTATGTGTTGACCAGCTCTTTAATAATTTCCCAATACTTGGGTATTGATTGCATGCAATATCATATTTTTTATTATATAAATATATTATTAAAAATGCATAAAACATATTAAGGTAAAAAAAGTGTTTAAATAATATTTTTTTGTTTCCCACTTTCTCAGATGCACAACTATTTTTTGTCCTCACCAACTCTTCAAGGGTAATGAGTAGAGAGCTCAAGCAGCTGCAGAACATGTGCAGTAGTTGCAGTAGTATTTCATTGGCCATGATGTCACTGTTACCGTTAAAGGAAGCCGTAGATGATGTATAAGGATCTCTGGCTTTTTGGGGGGGAGGGGGGTGAGGGATAGAGAAGTATAGATTTTAAAGGTGGGTGGATATGCCTTTTAATTAAATGTAACTACTGCCTTATATGTGATTTATTTCCCCTGGTGTACACCATCACCTGTTCTCCTTCTATGCTTTATATTATTATGGAAATTGGTAATAGGCCTGGGACAGGCCAATTGGACAATTGTGGTACCTGGTAAGTCCCATCACTGATTCTTTGTTATAGTGTTTGTCTTCTGTATTGTGACAAGGCTTGAGCACCTAGAACAAATGTGTTAAATTGTAACTTACTTGTTTATTTGCCATTATAGTACTGGGACCCATTCTAGGATCTAAGACACCTATTTGCATGTATATTTCTTTTTTTATAAAAAGAAGATATTATAGGAAGCTGGAATAACAAAATAGAAATATGTGAAGAAAAACATACTAAACGGAGAGTAGCAAGTTGTGGAATGTATTCTTTTCATGCATGGTGCATTTCATGGCTTACTTCTTACAAAATGGCTTAAATAACAATGCCTGTATTTTTTGTCTTCCACCCATGTTTTTTTAAGAAAAATAAAGCAGTTTCTCTAGCAAGCATTATGTCTATCATGTGGAACTCTTTTCTATACTGTATGCACAGGGCCTCTTCCAACTACTTCATCAGTGTCAGAAAAGCACGATGCTGTGCTTCCAGTAGAGACCCAGGCTCCTGAACGCATTAATACTGATCTGTGATGACAGCTTGTCTTCAACTCTTTTTTCTTTAAATTTATATCTATAAAGAAGCATGAACCATTACAAAATTAAATGTTCAGATTGCATCTATAAATCATTGTGGGTTTCAATGATATAGGGCATTTTGTATTTGCTGTACCTCCCCTCTTCCTGGGTGGTGGATTATTCCATTGCTATATGAAGGCAACATTTTCTTATATTTTTCAAAATTAACACATATTGGCTTATTTAATTAGAGGTACAAAGGTTTCCCAGTGCTGATAATCTGCAGCAACCAATCAAATGTTACCTTTTTATTGGTCTACTGCAGTTAAAAAACATCTGGTTGGTTGCTGCAGATTTATAGCACATTTAATTAAACTACCCCCATTGTGTAATGTTTCCAGCGCAACTGTATACAAATATATTTTCCAGTGCTATTAAACAAAATGAGCAGCATTTCTTTTCTCACATTGAATAAATTAATCATATAAAGATTATTGAAATTTTACAGAAATTGACTACGTTTCCTGTTACATCAGACAATAATGTTTGTAACATAGCATCTCTTATTCTGTGAACTTCTTATTTCAGACTTTTAAAGGAGAACTATAGTGCCTATGAAGTTTTTATGAAAACAGTTAAAATGAAAAGTACCTGGTGCAGGGACTGGTAATTTCTACCTCCCAATGTTGCTTCTGTGAGGAGCGTCAGCAGGAAGAAAACGGCTTGTGCCAAGCTCCCTCAGTGCTTTTTCACTATATTTAAAACAGGAAAACCCAGGACACTACCCTGACAGAAAAATAAATGTCTTGGTGCTCCCAGCTACTTTAAAAAAAAAAAAATGTTATTCAAATGGTTGGACTAGATGGACGAATGTCTTTTTCAGCCTTCATTACTATATTGCTATGTATTTTTACAGTGCAGTAGTCCTTTAAGCTGGGTATACACAGTACGAAGGTGCAGTAAATTACATATCCCCTTCCCTAATTATATAAATACCTGTATAAGCAGGTTGAAAATCTATTCTAATAGAAGACGTTGAAGTCAATGACTGCATGCTCCTGATTGCAGGAGAGCACCGCCATTGACTTCTATTGAACGTGGAGCAGCACCAGAGGCGATCTTCACCTGGCACTGCTTCCCCTAGTGGTGCTACTGTGTAAAAGATGTAAAAAAACATTTGTTGTGAACATCTGCTACTAAACTTACCTTTGTTTAACAGTAATGAAAGCCAGTTAAAGTTAAAGCCGATAAAGTAATATAATATACTATGTGATTGCTATTTAATCACTTGTGCAAAAGCTTTCATTAGTCTAGAATCCTGTAGCAATCAGACATTTCCTTCTTTATGTGAAGTTTAGCCACAGGAAGGGTGTTTTAATGCCACCAACAGTATATTGTCATTTCTATGCGGCAGGGACCTCTTTCCTCATGTTACATGTTTCAAACACTTGTATATTTTATGATGCACATACTTATTTATATATTTATGTATTTATTTATTGTCCCTCTTGTTCGGCATTTTCTATTCTATATTGTACAGCGCTGCGTCCCCAAGTGGTGCTATATAAATAAACATATACATACATGCATACAATTGCATACTGAGTAATTTAGCCACATACAATTAGGTGAGTTCAATACTGAGAAAGAGGCAACTTGAAGCAAATAAAAGACTTGTGACCAAACATGAAAGGGTGGATGTCAGAAAGAAGAGCAAAGGAATTGGCTGATTAGGCTCAAGGGGAGGAGTTAACAGAGAGAAAGGGCAAATGAGAGAGTTTAGCCAGTGCTATTTTATGGATCACCACATCCACAAGGCCTCCCTGTATTTTAATACATTGTCTTATTTTCAGGTGGTAGTTATTACTTCTGTGGCACTGGAAATGCATCTGTCACAGTGAATCTGTTAGTGAAAAAAGAGTTATATTTGGTTGTACTCTCTAACGGGTTGGCCCCTGGGAGAATAATTTGTGGAGCTTGTGGCCCTGCTTATCCAGGGATTCCAAAATAGGAGTGATTAAAAGAGGGTACAGCCAGATGCTAATAGCTGGTTGTTTACCCAAGCTAGCAAGATGAATATAATACTGTATATGTAGTGTATTGTTGTGGTGTTTAAGAGTAAGGGGTCTGAAGTTAATGAAATATATGGTAAAGAAAGTGAATTGTGGAAGCATCAATAGAGGTTGGACCCTATATTGGTCTGACACCAGTGATGTTTTAGGATGAGCAACTGCTCCACATTAATCAGATTTCATCCTCTAAAATGACCACTATAGAGATTTATCCAAGGAGGGCACATTGGTTCACTCCATGTGTGATCATTGTAATTGCCAAACCTCACAAACTCAATAAATTTATTAATGAGTGATTAATGGTTGTTGTGGATTACTGGACTAACAGAAATACCTTTAAAACATACAAAAAGCAGCAAGTTTACACTTTGGTGTAAAATATAATGAACAGATTGATGCAGATAAAATATTATTATGCTCAATAACCTTCAACAGCATTGAACTGAATAGAAAGTACACAAAAGTTTCATCTGGATTAGGTTTTAATAACACAGAGCTATTTGTATTGTGGCTTTCATAAATGATTACAATGTAGTGTAAATCAATGTTCAAATTATTCAGTAACATTTTTAATGTGTTTTCTGAAGGAATCAAAAGTAAGCATTTGGATAGAATATGTGGTATTAATTGGGTCAGATAATTTCCTCTGATCCACCCTGTGTCACATTGAAATATCTGTTTTACTTGTTTACTGTCCATAATAACTTTCTTGGTCTTTGTAACAATCAAATATAAAATCATGTACCCCGATCACCTGTAATTGTTAACGTAAATGTGCATGCGATCAGCTTTTTAAAAATACTGCCAAGAAGGCTTCTAGGCTGTTGCCAGTACAATTCACTACCCGCACTCTCTATGCACAGAGTATTTTGTATACAGACGTCTTCTCACCAATATGGAAGTCCCTAATAAGACTTTGAAAGCTGCTTGTTACCCTGCAATTTATTTACCATCCAGCATGAAATGAATAAAGCCTTCCTTACATTTTTTTAAAATTATGTTCCTAGCATAAGCTAAAGTTTTCAAAAGTACCCGTTAACCTTGCATGTACTGTGGTGGTTCACCTGCTAAAGCACCTGTTTTAGAAGCACACAGCACACAAGGTCACAGGTTTAAATCCCCAAACTGCCACTGCCATGAAATTTACAGGGGGTCCTGGGCCCCAGCCCATTTTACTAGTTGCTAACTATTACTGTTTTGTCACAAAAGAACCCTGCAGCATATAAATTGCAGTTAATAGATCAGAGGTTGGACACCTGGTCTCTTACATTATCTGCGAATGCTAAGTGTTGTTTTTGAGAAAAGCTGAAAGAAAAGACCAATCTACAATTATTATACCACACAGGTGTAATGTGTATTAAAGTAGATAATATGAATTGATTTCCGTTAACTTTCTTTTAAATTCCAATCAAAGATTTTGTAGCTAAAATCTATAAGAAAACTACATTTAGAACATTTTACAAAAAGTAGTACCTTTCTATTTACATTAAAAAAACAGCCACAGCAAAATTAAAGGTGAGACACAGACAAATGTTTTAAAGCCAGGGTTCTGTTTTTGGATTTACAGTGTTATTCAATAAAAGTTCTTATCGTTTAAAATGGTGCTAATTTTGCCCCAACCAATCAGATGTTAGCTTTCAAATGCTAAATAAGATCTGATTGGCTGGGGCAAATTTAGCACCATTTTAAACGATAAGAACTTTTATTAAATCTCCCTGTTAATGTGATTTGAAGACTTTAGTTGTTCTTTAAAAAAACAAGAAAGGATTTTTACTAACACACCAATACACGTGAATGTTTGGAAATCATGGCTATCCGGCCCTGCCAAATTACTGATTTGAGCCAATATCTAAAGTGGCCTTAGTTTTTATTTAAAGTTAACAGATATGGGTTTATCCCAATTAAAAAAATGAGGCTAAAATCCAATTATAGTGCATGGCCTTAAGCCACACTAGAAGTTCCCTTGTGCATGTTCAGCTGTATTTTTATGCTGGAATAAAAAAATCAAAAATTCCAGCTGGGATTATATGCTTGTAAACTGTTTCATTCCAGTTGTCCAGTTTAAATCACTTGGAGCTGAGTGGAAATTAGACAGCATTTAAGAAATATCAAAGCAGCTGGAATTTAAAATAACCATTTGAATATATTCCTGGCAGTTTAACTAAGAGATATTCTGCAAGCTGTCTAGCAGGAATGTACAATCTGTAGCCCTCTGGCTGTTGTTAAGATATGGTTTCCAGAACTGTGTCGGCACCCTGTGCAGCAATTCTTTTAGTTTTATTTCAAAAACACTAATAGATCAAATCTTTTTTTTTATTACATAGTGCTTATAACTGATGTACTGTTTGCATCATTCCTGCACAAATATCCAGCAACGTAAAATCAGGAAAATCTATTCACTACAGTAAGCTCTCCCCCTTTTCCTTAACCCAGAGACACAGAAACAGGTACACCCACTTATTCACTCATTATTCAAATAAATACAAATTATAATAGGAGTAGCTATGTCACTGATATGTCCCATACCATTCTGGCCATCCGCTATTCCAACCCCATAGTGTTTTTAAAAGGTAAGACTGTTTTGCTTATGCAGATCGCATTATGGTTAAAATCTACAGAGGATTAATCCTGGTTGAACTGAGATTGGGAAGCGAAAGTAAATCACCCCTTATTTTTTTCTACTTATTTACTTTTAAATGACAGTATTACAATGGTACTGAAGACATAACCCTTTTTGGAGCAGTACACAGCCTAAAGGTAGCCATACACATGCGATTTCCATTGAATATGGGACAGATTGCATTGGTATCTGTCGGCAAATTGCGGTAAGGGGATTGGTGGGCCACGTGGCCATACATGGGCTGATGGTATCTCCTCTCTCTACTATAAAGTAAAGGACATTCATTGGCATGACAGTCGGTCAGATTTGGTCCCCGAAACATAAGCAATATTAGCTGGACCAACAGGATTTACCTAATATCGCTAATGTGTATGGCCACCTTTAAAGGGACAGTTCAGTGGAAATGATCAATATTTGTTAAATTGTTAGTTTGTGTAATGCCTTCTTAGTTATTCTACATATTCTCTCCCATTTTGAAAAATCAGTTGATTTCATACCTTTTGCTGTTCCCTGCTGTTGATATTAGTGAGCTGACATTTCAGGTTCCAACGGTCCTTCTTCCCAGGATGCACCACTTCCTTGGAATGTTCCTAACAGTAATTTCTACTGATTGGTTGTTGGATGGGTCAAAGATGCTCAGATCTCTACTGAGCAACTGAATCAACCCAGGCGCTGGGTCAAGGGCAAGACCATAACGGTCTCTATTAGGGGTCCTGCAAACAGGAAGTCAGTATTTCAGTTGCATTTATTTATACACAGACACAATGATGAATTGGCAGATTAAGGTCAATGGGATGAAAAAATACTGCTCTTTTTTTCTGAAAAGCATATGTATTTGCACTGAACTTCCCCTTTAAGATAAAAACAAAAAAACCCCATAAACCCTCTACTCTATGACATTCAATCCTTATAATACACTGCAACCCCAATCATAACCCATTTTTTATATGTCAAGTTCACTTAAACAACACACTAGTTGCAAATGTTTAACACTATTTTATTACATTTCATTAGTAGCATACAAAGCATTTCAAGTGCCTGAATGGGAGAAAAGGGGCTAATGCAATTAAAAGATAAAAATGATGCATTCTCGTTTAATAAATAAAGCATTTTGGAACATGGTGGTAGATCAAATAAGGAAAAGCTTCCGTTTGATGTTAGATCTTCTTTGACTGTTCTTAATGCATAAATTGTTCTCGCTACATGATATATTCTGATAGCATGATAGCTGGTGCATTGGTCATTATTATTTAATTTAACCATGCTGTCTAAGGTAGCTTAGACACTCAAAATGCTAAAGCCGTGCATTACTAAAACTGTTTAAATTAAAGGTATAATTTGTGACTAGGAGGTGTAATCTATGTGTACAGTATTAATATAACATGGTAATAACACAGCCTGCTGAAGAGATTTAAGTCACTACAGGCATGCTGAGGAATATTAAAAGTAAAATCATAGGCGTATAATCCAAATTAAAGGCATCGTATACATTGCTTATAAATCTGAGAACAATCAGATAATCATAGGATAACTCACAGAATGTCAGAGTGAGTTAAGCAACAACTTATGTTTTTGCACAGTTGTGCTAATACGGCATTAATAGAGTTTGCTTGGGCCTTTTTACAGAAGCAGTTAATTGCTTTGTATGAATATCGAGCAACACTAGCAGGGAGATTTACCCTGAATGGGATTTAACCATTGCGCAAATAATAGCTGCTGTTAAATAGTCACGCAAATAAGACGGGGTCTGCCTGCGTCTCTTTTGTGAGTATTCTACCAGTCATAGAGAATCTGTTACCTATGGCAAAGTGCCTTTTGCTTTTGGATACTATTGCTCTAGGGCCTGTGGTGTCTTTAGGGGGGATTACTGGTGCCCAATCACCCATTTCTGCTTGCTTAGTGCAGTGTGTTGCTGAACTTCTCGTAGTACCCATAGATTGTTAGAGATTTTTACATTGTTAATTGAGCTGGGAGAGAGAAGTACTTGTTTCGAAAATGTATCCAGTCTGCCCTGTGATTGACATAGAAACTGTATTAACATAAACCTTGGAGATGCCTGTGGTGACAGCTGAGACTGGGTTGAGATACAGTACTCACCAATTGTTTTGCTGTTTCACAGTCTTCTAAGAATTTTTGTTGGTTTATTTTCCTAGTTAAGCTATTTAACAGTTTCATAATTATATGGAAAGAGTATTCCTACCTTAATTTTGGATTTCAATACTGATATATCCTCTTTAACAGGCATATTCCCCCTTACCCATTTTTCACCTGAGACCTGAAAGCTGTGGAAGAGAGGGCAGAGCTGCGGTGAGTTATCAAACTGTAAGTTTAGAAGCATTTTTGGTAAAGGTAAGTATATAGAAAAATGAGTTGGGGAGGGTTAAGCAGAATGTCATTTTTAGTGAGGGTGGACATGCAGGGGCCTAACTGCAGGGGCCTGGGCCATCCCGCGAGATTGGAGGCTGGGCCCCTACCCCCTTAAAAACAGCGGATTGCATGTTTGAATGAAACCTATGCGCAATCAGCTGTTTAAAAGACCAGAACCGAACCAGAAGTTTGGGTCCAGTCTTTTAAACAGCTGATCACATGTATGTCTCATTCATACGCACCGCTGATTGAGGAGCATATGGGCTCCATGATCAGAGGGTACGGGGCTTGTGTCGGGCTCTGCTACCGTCTGGGCCCCCCAGGGGGCGGAGGCGGTATTTACACCAGTTTACACCAGTTTTTGCCAGGTTTGTTTCTGTTAGTGTCATAACTCTATAAGACACTAATAATAATGAAGTGCAAATGTTAAAGGGGAAGTTCAGTGCAAATATATGTGCTTTTTAAAAAAAGGCAGTATTTTTCCTTTCCAATTATCTTAACCTGCCCATTCAGCATTTTGTCTGTGTAAAAATAAATGCAACCGAAATACTGACTTTCTGTTTGTAGGACCCCTATTAGAGTCCATTATGGTCTTGCCCTTGACCCAGCGCCTGGGTTGATTCAGTTGCTCAATTGAGATCTGAGCATCTTTGACCCATCCAACAGCCAATCAGTTGAAAATACTGTTAGGAACATTCCAAGTGGTGCATCCTAGGAATAAGAAGGACCGTTAGAACCTGAAATGGAAGCTCACTACTATCAACAGCAGGGAACAGCAAAGGTTATGAAATCAACTGATTTTTCAAAACAGGAGACAATATGTAGAATAACTAGGTATGTATAATACAAACCAAACATTTTTAAATATTGATATTTGTCATTGAACTTTTCCTTTAAATAATATGTCCACCCTTATTACTTTACTTTCATAGTAGCTAAAACACACATTTCACTATACTTACATTTAACAAAAAGTATTCTATTGTTACTTACACAGCCCAATCCCTTGCTGGCTGGTAGAAGCCTACTCTGCTGCTGAAGGTGTGAACTACATGTTGCACAGTAGCATAACAGGCTTCTCCTCTGCAGCTTTGAGAATGGTGCTCAGTCATTAGACGGGGAGAGAGATCAGGCTGTGTAAGTAATGATACAAAGCATTTTTGTTAAAGGTATAGAAAAATTTGTGTTTGAGGCAGCTTATGCTGCTGTGAAAGTTGTTGTAAGAGTGGACATGCCTTTAAAGGACGATTTCTCAGTATGCAGTAAAACAGAAGGGAAAATCAATTTACTTTTATAGCAAAAGTGACGTAAAGGTGATATCTGTATTGGCTTTCATAACAATGGCAAGTAGAGAATATATATAATATTATTAGATGATCAATATATAATAGAATATATGGATGTATATGGTCATAAACTTCCTACTGTGCTTGTTCGGTGGTAACCCATTCAGGAATCCCCCCTCGATCCTACAGGAATCCCCCCCTGGGCTATGGGGCTTATGGGGCCTACGCCACTTCCGTTTGTTTTTGGTAGTAGCATACCCAGTGCAGTAAATATCAAAATAGTTTTGTGCTGCCTTGTGGTGTGAAGATGAACACCTACCTGAGCATGGTCATGTAAGCAGCAACTGGGATCAAAAAATGTTTGTTTTTAAAGAAGTTTTGGTTATACAGTATGTATGTGTTCCCCACATCATTTCCCGGGTCCCAGTGTCATTTACACTAATTTTTGCTATTTATGCCCTAAATTTCTCCCATTGACTTCTATGGGTTGCTTTTTCAAGTTTTCGAACATTTTCAGAATTCCAAAAATTCAAAAAAGTAAACTTGATGGTTTTGAACACCACTAGTAAACAGTACAGGATAAAGTGTATATGTATCAGCAAAACAAGAGATCACCAATAATAATAATAATAGCTCTTCAGACTAGCTAGGCACATATACATCATTCCATGTGTAAAATTGTAATAAATAAGTTTTAGTCTAAATAATATAAAAGGGCTGCATAAAGTTCAATACATCAATGAGTGTTTTTCCTAAGTGAATGCAATTAAAGGGATGAGTTAGATCTTCACCTAAATTACAGAATAGAAACAGTATATAAAATGACAATGAAAGTGTAGATAGAAGTGAACTGTTTTTTGAAGAAATTGGATCACCAAGAGCTCATGCTCTGGAGTTTAAGTCATGCTAACTGGACTATATATATGCTAACTGGACTATGTCCCTTATATTATATAACAAAATTTATATTTTTACGGAGATTGCATTGAGTTTTTAGAAACAACTAATTAAGTGGGGGTATATAACACTATTACACATATGAATGAACTATATGAAAGTGTGTAATTATCTCTATTTAATTAAAATCACCATAAGAAATAACACTATACGAAGTATAGTACTACTACCTACTACTGAATTACAAAACAATTTATATACAATTAATAAAGTAAACTTACTTTACTGGACACCCCTAAGTTTGAATGGAAAACTCAAAATGATAGGTCTAGCCACACCTCCAGGATTTCTACAGGGTCTCCATGTAGACACTAAAAGGAAGTGCTTGTTAAGGTTCTCATTCATCCAGGTCATGGTATATCTGTTGTATTCAATTAGATCAACTGGACTTGAAGAACTAAACTTCAAGTCCAGTTGATCTAATTGAATACAACAGATAAAAGGAAGTGGAATTTTACACAGTTAGCAAATCAAAAAATTCTCTTAGGCACTGTACATGACAAGACAGGAAGTGTAAGAAAGTTCCTGTATTACACCCGATTATGTGCTGTTTGTAAAACATGTGACAGTCTTAGCCAATTAGAAATTCTTCAGACTCTCACATTTACTCCCCCTCCCCTCTCCAAAGAAAGTAATGAGACAAACCAGCTTCTGTGTGCTAGACGGGAAGTGATGTCTGTAAATGATTAAATGACTTTACATGTCTCTGAAACTACCCAGCATTCTTAGAGAAATAGACAGTTTCCCCTTTTATTCCACTATTAATATATTATATATTATTATAAATTATAATAATAACCGTGAGGCTGTGGGGTACCTTCTGTTATAAGAAGGCTCTACTACATTTTATACTCTGTGGGGAGCTTTTAACTCCTTTATCCAAACCTCTCCCTAACTTGTAAAGTTAATCAGTATCCTGTGTTTCCAAGTCCTAACCCTATATTGACAGTAAATATGGAACTTGTTGTGGTTAATATCAATAAGTATGAACCTAGCATGTTATTCTGGATCCTGTATAGGGTCTTAGGATGACCAGTGGTGTTGTTTAGATTGAATTGCACATTGTGGCAGGATTGCCTGGATCAGTTTTCAGATCTGCAGGTTAATACCATTGAGTCTGGATACATATTCATATGTCCCAACTAAGCATTTTCTTTGTGTGAGAGCTCTGCCAGGATAGATGACTGTTGGTCACAGCAACAGTGGCTGTAGCCAGCAGTGCATGTGACAGACCGATAATGTGGTCCCATAGGGAACTGTATGATTGGCCGTGATTTACTAACTGACCTGTTTGTCTGATACAGGCAACCAAACTCGGTCGCGGCTGGCCCCACACCATCACTTATTTCCAGCCGACTGATCCATGGCACTATCGGTTGGTGTTTACCCAGCCTTACACACGTGCGATCGCGGATGCTAACCCGTGACGCACCATGTGTATGAACGGCCGATAATCGTGCCATGTATGGGCAATTTATCGGCTAAAATGGCCCTTCTGTTGATACACAGGCCGTTCGTACACATCGTGCATGCCAGGTAGGTCGTATTTGGAAGTGAGTGCAAATATGGTAAAGTTTATGACTCTAACAAAGAGATTCATCCAGAGGCAAAAGCTCTCTGGGCAAATCTACCGTACAGGATTTACCGGAGGCTGTGCGATTTTGGG
Source organism: Hymenochirus boettgeri (assembly GCA_019447015.1). NCBI lineage: Eukaryota > Metazoa > Chordata > Amphibia > Anura > Pipidae > Hymenochirus > Hymenochirus boettgeri. Next base: position 140,522,875 of record CM033472.1, read on the forward strand.
TGAATCTCACCTGCACAGAAGTATTTAACGCCAGCTATACTTACGCGTAAAGAGGCACGCAACCTCTGGTAAATTACTTTGCAATGGCCGCATGAGTGCCTCTTCCGGTACTCACGCTGCCGCCGCAAAGCAAGCATTGATGTCGCACTAACTGATCAACCCATATAATGCTTCCCTAATCCAATAGTCTAATAGCTATGGATGTATGGGAAGGGCACATAAATCATTTACATGTTCAAACCTTTGGGTAGGAAGTGCTAAAGCATGACCGTGGGCTTTTAATGTCCGTAAATCTGGAAAATGCTTTTATTTCAGGATGTATGAAAACTACATTTTCTAGAATTCTGTGCAGTCAGGGAGTGCTGGGAGTTTTTAAAGATGTGAAAATTCATTAAGAAAAAAACTAACTGCAAAACAGAATGCTGGGATTTGTAGTTTTCAAACATGTGAAAGGTCACAAGCTTAGGCTGTATTAGATCTAGACAGATGCCTTTAGATACAGGATATTAAGAAAAAACTTACTGCAAACAGAATGCTGGGATTTGTAGTTTTCAAACACGTGAAAGTTCACAAGCTTAGGCTGTATTAGATCTAGACAGATGCCTTAGCTACAGGATATTAAGAAAAAACTTACTGCAAACAGAGAATGCTGGGGATTGTGGTTTTCAAACACAAGTTAAACACACCTGCTCTGTACCATTAGGCTGTATTATATCTAGACACACACCTTTGCCACAGGCTATAAATAAGATACTTTGCATGTCCCCACCCATTTCGTTAAGTGAGAAATATGTGTTTATATGTTAGATTATTAGGCCAATGTTCTTATAATAACATGAGGCTGTGAGGTACCGTCTGTTATAAGAAGGCTCTATTTCATTATATACTCTGTGGGGAGCTTTGAGCTCCTCTATCCACACCTCTCCCTAATGTGTATATTCAATCAGTATTTTGTGCTACCAACTCCTAACTCCATAGTGACTGTAAATCTGGAACTTGTTGTGGTAATTACTAATAAGTATGAATCTTGTTAATCAGCATACTATATAGGATTTAAGGTGGCCATACATATATCCGATTTTAATTACCCAACCAATCGCTCCTGCGATATTAGATTGATTCTGCTGGAACCGCCTTTCCCATTCTTCTATGCCACCAACCGGTCTAATGTTGCGGGAGCGCTCGGTCAGGAAAGTAAAATCGGATATATGTATGGGCTGCTTTTGATTGCCCATAGGTGCTGTTTAGATTGCCTGGGTCCTTTCTCAGACCTGCAGGTTTATTCCACATAGACCCTCTATATTCTAGCTGGCAGGTAGTATAGGTAAGGGAGGATATAAGTGTGTGTTGTTCATTTAATATGATGCGATTGCTTGTTTTTTTTTTCAGGACCTTCAATTTTATTAGGGCCCCTCTGGATGTTTCATGGTGGTTCCTCCGAGCACTGCATCTACACATAGCAAAACATACACACATAATTTCCACTGAACACCAACGGGCACACTTTTGCTAGTATGTGTATATATATATATATATATATATACAGAGAAGTTATGGAGCACTCCAAGGACTAATAATAAAATTATTATTAGTCCTTGGAGTGCTCCATAACTTCTCTGTATGTACACTCATGTGGACAGCACCCAGGCATTGTTGAGAGGACGGAGTGCGGCGGACCTTCCATATATATATATATATATATATATATATATATATATATATATATATATATATATATATATAGTCCAGAGAATGAGCACACAGCTTTTATAGTTTAAAAAAAATCAATAGTTCGATAACCCAGTGCTGCCAGATAGATACCGACAGACTCTAGTGCACAAGCTGGGATTTGGTGAAAAAATGCCTTTATTGCCTACATGATGCTTGCCCAGCGTGTGCACTATAATCTGTTGGTATTTATATATATATATATATATATATATATATATATATATATATATATATATATATATATATATATATACAGTTCATGGGTCTCACACTCTCGCCTGGGTATGTTCAAACTGTTAAATAGCACTTACCTGTAGTGATGTCACATCCTGAGGATGGCTGCTGCAGTCAGCCGAAACATGTGTTTGTGGAATAAAGTTTTTAAGTTTGTTAAAGGTCCTAAGAGTGCTCCTCCGTTCGTTCTTCCTATATATATATATATATATATATATATATATATATATATATTCGGAAATGTTGCCTTTATTTGTTGCAAAATAAAATTTCACTAAAAACACCTCCTGAGGTCTTTTTGATATAGGATTATAAAAATATATCGACTGGTGTTAGCCGAAACCTTAAATGTTGAAATCAAATAGTGTTTTTGCTACAAGACCCACGAGTGCTCTATACTGCTGCATTTTATTTACCTATTTTATCTGATGACGGTCTGCAGACGGAAACATGTTAACGACTGAATAAAGAAATTGTTTGTAGCCAAGTCCTGTGAGTGCGTGCTCAAGTACAACGGTATATATATATATATATATATATATATATATATATATATATATATATATATAGCCACACGGCTGCTTATGTATATTTTTGCATAAGCAGCATGAAACAAGATGGAATATCCTAATGATGATCATAAGAGGCTGAAATGCATAGATCACACTATAAAACATTTTAAAGTCCATTGGCGTGCACCTGTTGTTTCTTATTAAATATATACAGGAGAATTATACCCGTGCAGTGACTGACATCTTTTTGGCTCATTCCACAGTCATTGTCACTAATGATTCTCCCATCTCTGACATTGAACAACACGTATAAATGAAAAAGGGGGAGAAACTTGAAAACTGTTAGTAACTTCTAGCAACCAGTTACTGCATGAGTACGATTCTCCTTTAATATTACTAGATATTCAATGACCTGGATGACTAAAGACCATAGAAATTTTACACAGATAAACTCATAAAACACTTTTTGGCTTATTTTAGAACAAGTGCAAAAATGTGCTTGTACTTTTCATTTGCAGCGAACAATCATATGATCGCCCCTTTACATACATGTGCTGTCCTGCCTCTAGAATTGTTTTTTATAAAATGGGGGGGGGGAGAAAACATTTTGGCAAATTTATCAAAATTACAACTGTTTTGATTTATGACAAAAAATTATTTTTGTGTTTTCCCAATTCAATCATTAATTCATTCCTGTTTAATTAATGCCTTAACCAGTATTGCTATCTTCTCTATTATGTGTTATTTTAAAATCTAAATGAAATTTTATTAGCCATTTAAAAAAAATAATTAAACAAAAAAAAACCCTACAAATCATGTGGTATTATTGTCTTGATGTTGGGCTTGGATTGCGTGTTTAATAACATTTTTTTCAATTTTGATTGGATGAAAGGGCATTGGATGAAAGGATAAAAATGACAAAATAATGTAAAAAGTTTTGAAATGTGCAGAATTTAAATTAGTTAGAGTAATGGACTTATATAAATAAATAAATTCAAGCCTCCATAGACTAGGGGACTAACTACTTAGTCATTAGCTCCTGCTGTTAATGTCACAAAAAGAGTACAGGATGTGGTGCATACTGTATGTGCATTTTAACATTACTTTTCTTTTCTATTCCTGCTTCCTATTCCTTTTTGATTTTTAACAATGGTTACAGGACTAAAATAGTATATTACTGTGGGTATTATTGAGCAGTCATGAAATCCGAACATTTTAAAACCAACTCTAACAAGAAATGACTTGGCTGATGTTTTTCAATAAAAAAAAGTTACAAACGCAATTCTTAATATTTCCCACAGATCAGCCAAATTAACGAAGCATTGAAAGCCTCTTAAAATAAGGGTTATGCGAGAACATAAATGTATACTTGAACAGGAGGATATCACCTATTTAAACTCCTTTAACAGCAGTCAAAAGTATTGTAAAATATACAAAAGAATCTATTGCATTTTCTGTAAAATTATCTAGGTTTTGCAGATTTCTTATTAAAAAAAAAAAGGAAGTTGTTTCCATAGTGATATTTATAATCTGGAAATAAACCTTTGTTTTTATTTTCCATTTCTTATAAAAAAAAAAAAAAATAAAACAATTTATAATTTAAGCGATTTTATGTGATTTTGCCCACATCACCACATTTAAATATACCAAATAACACCTTCACTTGTGCTGTATTTTCCCATTCAGAAAAGCCTTTCCATTGTCTATTACATTCATATACCTAGTCTGAAATCCCAAGTATATTTACATCTTTAGATTCATTTCAGGTAAGACATTCAGCAGACATTACCAGACATTGATCAGCTCTGAATACTATTGTTTAAACTGACAAAACATGCTTTATTTGTGTTATTATTTAACAAGGACTTTTTAGATGAATCAGTTTGCCTGTGTCAAAATAAGCGAAAGATTTCCTACAAACTCTGCTCTCTGTTGTGCTACAAAAAAATCTGCCAAGTAAAGAGCACCTTAGCAATCAATAAGGGCCACACTAACGTGTTGTTAGCGCGTTTGAGGAAGTCCAAGGAACACAAACATTCCTGTGATTTTCGATGCGCATGTGTTAACGCACGCGTTTGCGTGCACCATTTTTTACGCAAACAGCACACAGGAATATTGTAGTGGGGTCTCAGCCTAAGACTTATAAAATCTATGCTATCTTATATTTTGCTTGCAGATGATTTACAGAATATTACAAAGATGTAGATATTTTGCAATGTTATGCAATGCCCTTTTTTACCAAACAATTTACTATATAATAGTTCCCTAGTTTACTGGACAAGGAAAGGACAGTAAAAAAACCCCAAAAAACTAAAAAATGGAGACAGTGGGGGACCGTAATATCACCTGGTCATTATGGTTTATAACATTTGGTCAAGAGACATACATGCTGATCATGCCCAGCCATCTTTTTTAGTCTTTCCTATCTAAACAGCAGTAAAACACTAGGTTCTTGACCTAAATAATTTCATTCCACATACAGTGCACATCCACTGAATAGATCTTCCCAGAAAATAACTGTTCTGCTATGAAGTGTTCGTTATTTAATCAATAAGGTTGAACAAGGCATCGGAACATTAAATGAGGCAGCCACAGGAACATTTTCAAATAAATAACAGTAATTTTAGTAAGAAATGCTAGTAATCCTTAAAGTTTTATGAAGTCTTTTAAAATTACTTTGCTATTCCCACATGCCTATTATTATTGGCTTGAGATCTGTAGATTAGACACTGACTTGTGTTCCTTACTGTCAATTACGTTCAGCTGAGCTTGTGATCTGTTAGTCTGGGACAAGAGAACTATTGAGTACAGTATTCAGATACATAAACAAAAGTAATAACTGCAATAAGGATAGAAAAGAACACTTTTTGAAACTGGCCTAGCTACAGTTGGATAATAAGTAGTAAAAAAAAAATGAAAAACTATTTTAACCGAAAACATCACTTGTTAATATGTTTCCAATAAAAAAATAAAAAACAAAGAGATTTTCCACCCATGGCATGACAAGACCAGCATAATCAAACATTATATACACTAATGAGCAATCAGCACAAGACAATTAACAGCATTAACAGGGAAATGTAATAAAAGTTCTTATCATTAAAAATGGTGCTAATCTTGCCCCAACCAATCAGATGTTAGCTTTCAAATGGTACATAACATCTGATTGGTTGGGGCAATATTAGCACCATTTTTATTACCATATTACATTTCCCTGATAGTCTTTATGTGTCACTTGTGTTCCACATTTAAGAAAAATTGTAAAAAAAAAAATTAGAAAAATACAACAGCAAGCAAGACTTAGGGGCATATTTACAAACAATTTATATTTTCGCCATTTCAGGAGGAGGTTTTAGTACAGGAGATGGTTTACAGATCAAGACCCAGACAAACTAGACATTCATCTACATTAGCTCTTCAAGAATTTTTTTTCCACACTTAAATCTATGTTACCCCTGGCGATTAACACAGTCCACAACTAAACAATTCAGCTTCTACTCTCCCAACCAACACTCTCATTCATGCTTTGATATTATACTCAGTCGCATCATGCCACAGCTGATAACTGACTCTCAATTAGGGGTTACTCATGGCAGAAACACGACTGTGGAGGTGATGACAGCCTTGGCAGTAATTTCTAACCATGATTATAATACTAGTCATACACTAGGCAGACATTAGATGTGTTGTCTATAGAAAAATATCTAATCTATCTAATGTCTAAAGACAGCATTTTACAAGCAGCAGTCCTTATCTTGAGATAATCCTCTTTGGCCTATCCATTTTGTAAAATTAATTGCTCGGCAGTTCTTATATCAGACATTTGTCTATAGACAAAATTCAAATCTATCAAATATCTAAGTGGTATATGGCCACAATTTCACACACGTTATTCTTCTTAACACAACTTCTTAACACAAAAATAAACAAAACTTTAAACATTAACAGGACTGGATCTAACCCTTCCATACACACAGCGGAACAAGACAAAGCTACCCATTGTCTCCCTGTCTGTTTAACCAGTTTAGACCCTCTGTTACGAAGATTACATAATATCTTTCATGCTCACTACCCACTATACTATCAGAACTTTATTTATTCAAAACACTTTCAGGATTTAAGATCAATTACTCCAAACTTAGGCTACTTTAGGAACAAACAAACTGAATGCATTCCTATCCATTTAGATGGGCCACAACTTTAATTAGCTACCTGGGAATAACACTCCCTAGAAACACAGACCAGCTTTATGTAATGAAGATCACTCCCTTATTAAGAAAGAAAGATCAAGATGAACATCTATACTTTCTCCAAACCCTACCAATATTTTTATCTAGACATGACGAAAAAAGTATACACCTTGAACTTTTTAAATTCATCTGGAAAAATAAACCATCAATAATCAACCTATATTTTCTAACTAAACCTAAAAAACAAGGTGGTGCCAGCCATCTTACACCAGAAATAATTAGACTTGTCAGAAGAGTACAGGAACAACACCCTATTACTCACAACTTGGAAGGCCTGGGGAAAAGCAAGGGCAATATTAGAAGAGAATCATCCTATTTGAGTTCCATTTCTTGAATATCCAAGAAGGGAGAGCCCATCTGATATTTTTCATTTGGCACAGAGTAGGAATATGGAAAATAGCAGACATCACAGACAATGACACGAGACAATTCCTTTCTTTCACTCAGATTAATTAATTTGTCTAATTTCTTCCATTATATACAAGCTAGTAGCTCATAAAATTCTCTCAGCACTGGAAGAAGATGACTAACACAACCCTTTAAATATTCTACTCTCATCACCCGATTTAGCAAATAACAAACTTTGGAATTACCAAAACATTTTACATACCCCTGAAGGTTCAACTTTCTCCCAACAGAAACAATTTATGGACATTCCAGAAATTGAGTAAGATATTCTGTTATCTGCCTCAAAATATCAGCTGAAATTTCTACCAGCTGCATTGTATTATGAAATCAAAAATTCTACATAGAGGACATATCTCCCCATACAGATTGTGACTAATTAAAGGCCAACCCAACTCTCTATGGACTAAATGTTATTACACACTAACTGTCTATGGGATTGCCCACAAACACAAATGTTTTGGTCTCAAGTACAGATACATGCGTCACAATACTTACTAGTTATACTACATCCCTTACATCCCACTTTGGGCACTTGTTGGATATACAGATTCCTCTAATGTAAAAATAATGACAGGAGCTAGAAAACAATTGCTATTTATTTCAGCAGCAGTTAAGAAAGCTATTTTACAATTCTGGATACCCGGTCGAGCCCCTTCTATTTGTCTTCTGTGCACGGAAAAGGCACGGAAGACAGGCAGAAGGCAGCGAGGGAAAGAAGACTATTTAGTACATTTGGGGACAGCTTTCAGTGATTTAAACCTTGCGAGGTCGAGGTTTGCAGGCATTTCGTGCAACATATTACATTTTTGTTTGGGGGGTGGACATACCCTTTAAGTATCAATCTCTTTTTTTTCTCTGCTAAAGAAAAAAAAGAGATAAAATCCATATGATATATGGATATATCCTGATTTAGCAGGATATATCCATATAACATAAATATAGTTACATAGTAATGGAGGTTGAATAAAGACATATGTCAATCTAGTCCAACCATTATACCATGCTTTTTAACCCAACTTAACAGTTGATCCAGAGGACACCAGTGTGCATGTTTTAGCACATGATCGGATTGCACGTTAAAACGTGGCAGTGTAACCTTTCCCTGAAAAGGGGGAGGGATTCCTTCCTGACTCCAACTACACCAATGTTATAATTTTAAGGATATAATTGAAGAAAGAATTATGTGACACTCTTGTTTATTTAAATAGTTTATTGGTTATTACCACAACAATATTATAGTTTAATAATACAATATCCGAGATTGTATTTATTTTAATTTTTTTTATTGTTTTTATTGCTTACTGAATTGTACTTACTGTGTTACCTTACCTGGAATGTGCTACTAATAAAAACAGTTTAAAAAAAACACCCCCCTTCCTCTGAAGGTATCCATTTTAATATTAGTGCAGGCGATTACCTTTCATTGCTTGCCTGTATGTTTATATTAATAAATTATATCTAATTCATTTACATTCATATTCAAGATACAAAGTAGAGTTGATCCAGGAAAATTTCCGATTGCCACTTGAAGTCAGGAAGGAATTTTTTCCCTCTTATAATTCTGGTGGTTTTTTTTGCCTTCCTCTGGATCTGTACTATACTATTTATGACTATGTGTTGAGTGCTGGAGTCTTTTGTGTAATGTATAAGTTGCCGGTCCTCCTTTGCCCAGCACCTCAAATTTATTTTGAATAAAGGTTTAAGCTGCAAATGCTTATATTTTTATATAATAAAGGGCAAAAGCAGTTAAGTTATATTTTATGATTGCTCTCTGTGACCTTGATTTTCCATTCCTTTAAGGAAAGTCCAGCTAGAAAGGAGGTTTATAAATGCTTTAAGCTAACATGGTTCCCTGGAAGAGGTCATACTAAATAAAGAGAAAAGCAGGGATTGAACTTTTCTTTCTAGGTAAGGAATGACACTTGGAGGGGCCGTCAGCATAAGCATGTTTGTACAAACAATGTAACTAAAGGTATCCATTTTAACCTTTGTGCAGATGATTACCCTTTATTGCTTGCATGTAATGTCATTATACTTATTTCATTTATGGCTATGTGTTGAGTGCTGGTGTCTTTTGTTTATTTTATATATATATATATATATATATATATATATATATAAAGCTTACATAGCTTGGAATTATTTTATTGTTACTTGTAGGCTGTGACTTGTTTGATCCATTTTGTCTTAGGACTTGGTAGCAATATGTAAATATCTGTAAAAACCACAGTTTCCTTTTACTTGGCACAAATGAAAATTGTGCACAAGAGTTATTTTGTTAGTGCATACATTTTCCCTGGCAAAAATTGAAAAGCACATCCTTCTATTCATATTTCATTCAATTTGCAATTAACTCCTTTGGTGTTCCAAAGCAGTTTAAAGTAATAATATGTTAATCTCCAATAGTAATCGGACTACAAAATGCAGGGAACAGCTGACAAAATACAGATTGCTTGGGCATTGGTTACACAGGGTCTAGAGGTCACAGAAGACAAATGTTCAGAATACAGTTAGAACCATATTTGCTGATGTGAAAGGTTCTGAATTAATTTGTTTTTCAGAAGATCACATAAGCTACCACTTGAAACTAATGGTTTAACCATCTAATTATCCGGGAACTGTTCTGTGTAAAATCAGTAGGAGGTATTCATTTATGTCCTCGCAAGCAGGTGGAGGCATAAAAGAAATCAAAATGGGTCTTAACAAAACCCATTTGGCTGCCCAATAAAAAAACAGGGACTGCAGGTATAAGAAATGCCCAGCATTTGTGGGTTGCAACCTGAAGGTTGGTGTTAAGATGGTATTTTAAATAAATAATCACCATGTTTCTTAATGTTTATCTGATGCTATCTGAAGAAATGTAAAAAGACCTACCAGTTTTTATAAACATCTATAACTAAATATATAAAAGCCCTGTGTATGTACATATGTCTCATCTATTGGTCCAACACAATCACATGCTTGCATTCACACCATATATTGGTCAAACTCCTTGCACGCATAATTCACACCACACATTTTAAGGAAGGTTATGCCTCGCAAAACCACTAGACAAAGTAGAAAATCCCCATAGGAAATGACAATGAAACGAACAACGACAAACAAGACACTATATAAGGTCCCCATTTACCTGACACAACCTTAAATTGACCCCAAGACAGTTACATGTTGCAGTGTATGCATAGCTACAAAGCTACGGGCCCCAATGCAGAATTTAGACATAGGACCCCATATCCGTCCCTGCCATCCCCCCCACTGCTACAATAATAAAATTTGCCTTAAGGGCTCAGCCACACTAATGCATTTTTTCGCTTTGTGCACGCGGTTTGCACGTGCGGTTATGGTTAAAATGGAAAACGTGGAGAACGCAAAAAATCCCACAATTTTCAATGTGCATGTGATTGTGCATGCATTTTGCGTGCACCATTTTTATATGCAAACACATGCATTTAATAATATTAAATTCCAAAAATTAATGCACAAACACGCAACAATGCATAGAAGTTGCCCACACAATTGTGCGATAACACTAGAGATTGTGTGCACGATTTGGTGCGTTGTAGAGGGGCCTCAGCCTAATAGATAGACAGACATTAAGAAAGATATATAGACAAACAGGCAGATAGATAGATAGATAGATACATTTCAAAGACTAGAGTGCAGTGGTAACATATGTTTTTTGGATTATGATATATGTGAGCAGTCACATAGCACATTGCTCATTAAGTGTGTGCAGAGTTCAACTACACAGTTTAGACAGCTAGATATGCTCAGCCTTACTATCCCCTCAAGTGTCTGTCATCAACCAGACTGGCTGTGCTGTCTCAAATTTTTTTTTTACATTTTCGAATTTTGCAGGGCAATTTAAAAAAAAAAAAAAAAATGTTTTCTCCTGCCTGCAAAGGCAGCTCAAGGCACTTTCCCAGATCTACCGGTAATAGCAACATTATATCATCTGCTCCAAATGGATTAAGATTAGTGATCCTTGGCATTATCTATACTAAATATTCACGTCTTCAAAACCACACTCAAGCCTCCATACCCTACCCACAAACCACATCCACCAGGAGATATGTCACCACATCTATGTCCAGTGTCTTTCATTTTAAATGTGGTTATCCAATCTACCCCTCCCTAAATGTTCTCTTCTTTCCTGACTATACCTATTCTTTCTCTTCTTTCCTGACTATGGGCTGGACATTGATAACTGTGGTGCTGATTCAGTGCCCCTGTCAGTGTGAGTCTATGCATTCTGGCTCAATAATACCAGCGCTGTCACCTGCCCATTGCAATGCTAGTCATGTTTTCACCTCCCTGCTCTGTCCGCCATCTCCTCCTCCTACATCCTGTTTAACTGCTGATAAAATTGCCTCTTATTTTACAGGAAAAAAATTTGTAATATAAGAAAAATAGTTTCTGCATGCTCTGGCTCATCTCCACAGCTTCCAATTTGATCTGTATTTCTACTCAGCCTCCACCACCTCCAACTCTGTCCTAACCAACTTTTCCAATATTACAGAACAAAGAGTTTCAAAACTTCTCCCCAAGGCCCATCTCACCACCTGACTACCTTCCCCAACTTTCTCATTCCCCATCTCTCCTATTCCTTTACACCAGTCCTAACCTCTGTGGTTAACTTGTCCCTATCCAATGGTACCTTTCCTTTCTCATTCAAATATGCTATTGTATCCCCTATTCTCAAGAAACCTTCTCTTGATCCATCTGTTCTATTCAGTTTCTGGCCAGTCTCTCTTCTCCTGTTTCCATCTAAACTGCTTGAAAGACATGTCTATGCTGAACTGGATAATCATTTTCTGCTAACTCCCTCTTTGATCACTTACAGTCTGGCTTCCACCCTAACCACTCCACAGAAACAGCTTTCAACAAAGTTACTATCGATCTGCTTAATGCTAAATCTAATGGCCACTATTTCCTACTTATTCTCCTTGACCTGTCTTCAGCCTTTAATACAGTTGATCAACCTTTGCTGCTTCACATCTTATCCTCACTAGGAATTTAGGGTTCTGTACTCTTGGCTGTCTTGCTACCTCTCAGGTAGGACATTCAGTGTTTCCCACTCTGGCTCAGATGGCACCATTCTCCCCCTCCCTGTGGGGGTACCACAAGGCTCAGTTCTCACCCCTCTTCTTCATTTACACCTTTGGGCTTGGTCAGCTCATTAGTTCATTTGGATTCCAATACCACCTGTATGTAGAAGATACCCAAATTTATATCTCTGCCCCTGACCTTGTCACTCTGACACCCCGGGTCCCTGACTGCCTAAATGCCATCTCTGCTTTAATGTACTCCATCTTCCTCAAACTCAACATGGATAAGACTAAGCTTGTCTTTTTCCCACCCTCTAGATCTACCCCCGAACTCACAATACTATCAACATCAATGACATACCAATCTCCCCAACACTTCACGTGCAATGCCTGGTAGTAAGCTTTCCTTTAAACACCACATTAATACCCTGTCTAACTCTTGTCGGTTACAGCTCAAGAACATCTCTTGCATTTGTCCCTTCCTTTCACAGAACGCTACCAAAATTCTAGTCCATGCCCTTATCATCTCTTGGCTGGCCTACTATAACACCCTCCTATATGGTTTACCAAACAACCGATTGGCACCCCTTCAATTAACCCTTAACTCTGCTGCCATGCTTATTCACCTCTCTTCCCGCTTCTCACATGCTGCCCCTTTCTGTCAATCTCTCCACTGGCTTCTCATTACACATAGGATCTAATTTAAGCTGCTAACCTTATCCTACAAGGCTCTCTCCAATACGCCCCCCCCTCATACATCTCTAATCTGATAAAAAGACTACCCAAGGTGTAACCACTGCTCTGCTATCTTCTCCTTCCATCTAATCTAATCACCTCTTCCCATGCCCATATTCAGGACTTTGCTTGTGCTGTCCCTCTGCTCTGGAACTCACTCCCTCGCTTTATATGTCACTCACCATCATTTCATATCTTCAAATGCAACCTCAAAACTCACCTCTTCAGGCAAGGTTACAATCTGGACCAGGACACTTCTAACCATCTTACTGACCCATCACAGACTCGCTAGTTATACTCCATTGACAATCTAGTTACAGCAACTGATCTGCTTCACCTTATGTTTCATCCCCATCTCCTCTAGACTGTAAACTCTCTCCTTCCTATTATACCACAGTAATGCTTTAACTTACCACACTGGACCTGCACTTGAATTATTTGCACTTTGTGTTACTTGCATTACCCTTGTATGTAACATGTATGCTTTCCTCATGTATAATGAAGATGCAACTTAAAGCGCCATAATAAATCCATAATAATGATAATAATAATAATGTATTTCTGCTGTCTGGCATACCACCAGAATGGGAAGTAAGGTATAGCTGTGTCGTGATCAAAATGACACAACTATACCTTACCTCCCATACTTTAATCAATTTCTCAGGAGCCTGGAATGAAGGTAAGAGATATTTACCTTTTTCACATAAACCACCTATCCTTTGCTTATGTTTTATGTGGTAAAAGGACTACAGGGTCAAAAAGCACTTTGGTTGCATTGGTTTATATTGACACTTACATGGTATGTACTAAATATGTTGTATACATATAAAGTACTCCGGTTATTTAGTATTTAACAATGACATTTTAATAAAAACAAGTCACCTCTACAAAAAAAATATATGTTTCTTGTTGACTTTACTTTAAAGCAATCATGGTATAAAGAATGACCAAACTAAGAGAACATGAAAAAATAAACTCATTTTATGCTTTGTAAAACAATTTTAGAATCTAGTTAATCTGGGTTTTGTAGTAAAAGCTAATTGTTTCTAGGTTACAATCAGATAAATGTTATCCACATTAATAATACATTGTGGTTGTGAAAGGCCTGCTGCCTTTGTCCATGACGAGGCAATTTGGGTAATTACTGGTCATTTTCCATGTTGTTATTATGGTAATACTAGGATATTTAAAGCCATTATTTGGGGGGACCTGAATAAGTAAAGGGCAAAAAGTAGCACAAAATAATAATTAATGTCATTTAAAAGATAAAGTAACAATTATAACAAGAAAACTGTGGGGACTGTTTAGTTGTTGGTTGTTTTATATCATGTTAATATATATAGAAGTAGAAATAATTCCCTGCTTTTTGTAAAGTACATTGCAGTCCAGGAACATAAAAATGTTTTTGGCTTTATTTATTTGAATAAACCAATTAACAGTAAACTATATCATTCTTATTCTGGCAACTATGTGATGTGCCACCCGATCTTCCTAAAATGTTCCCGAAAACCACCTGGGCAGATCGTTTTGCAATCAACTTTCAATTGCAAAATAATTGGGCAAGAGTGGTGAACATCGCAGGGAGAGTCCAATGTAGTACTACATCAAAGACCAAAGGCTAGACAATCATATGTTAAATTAACCCAATACCTAGTTGATGTATAACCAGCATTAGGTTTTCCTCTTTCGTGTAATACAGTGTATTATTTTCTGTTTGGTCCGAAAATTGAGCTGTGTGCACTAGAAGAATTATAGTATGGTTGCTCCAAGAGGCCTTTCCTAATAAATTGATAATAAAAGCAACAAATCAAAGGGAATGAATACTTAACATCAGCCATCCAGAAATATTTTTAACACATAGAGGTAGATGTTTTAAAAAGATTATATTTATATTTTCCATTGTGGTGGAATACCGTGTTGTTAAGATGCAGTAGTCAGTAAAATGTAATTACCGTCAACATTAGCCAAAATGATTTTAAAGGGTATGTAAACTACAAAAAAATACTTTGCCTCATCTGAATCTATAAATCTATAAATTAATACATGTAAGTAGCACATACTCCTAGGTGTTGCTGCATGTCTGCAATCCAGTGCTTGTTTTGATCCACCCTCCCACTCTTAGCCAATATTAGGCACAACTCACTGTGAGAATAAGCAAGCTCTGTGATAACTATGAGCCAGCACTGGGAGAGGACATTTCCCAGAATGCATTTCACACATACGGTATCAACTGTCACCTCTAACTGCACAATGCAGAAGAGTTTATCTCTAAATAAACTCTAATTCAGCCCAACCGACAGACATTTCAGTGTTTCGGTCGGTCAGACTGAATTATTGTATGGCGGCTCCGATCTATCGCCGACCATTCCTTCATCTGAATCGGACGAAAGCACAATCGGATGGGTCGGAAAACCACAACCGAATGTGCAGTCCTCTATGCAGTCGGATGTGGCTCCTTTTGCCGTGACCGATAGTCCTTCCTCCTGGCTGACCAGTCGGAAGCCTTGATTTGTCGTCCAGGAGGAAGAATTGTATGGTGTGTACCCACCTTAAAGCTACCATCAATTAACACAGATGGAAGAATATCTACTTAAACAATGGATAGATTTTATGCAGAAATAACACATTCAGGAAAACTATAGCTAATATAAATATATGAACCTGCAAAAAGCATAAACAACAACAAACAGCTGAAGTGACATTTAGGATAATCAAAAGATAAAGTTAGCAGCCAAGGGATAGGGGCTTAAAGGGTATGTCATAAACGAAAATTTGTATCAGCTAGAAAAAAGTTATAAACCTCTACCTCGCAAGGTTTACAGCTTCCAAAAATGCCCCTAAATCTACTTAACAGCATTCGTTCCCCCGACGCCTTCTGCTAAACTCCCGTGCCTTTTCTGAGCATGGAAGTCAAGCAGGAGGGG
Organism: Hymenochirus boettgeri; assembly: GCA_019447015.1. Classification (NCBI taxonomy): domain Eukaryota; kingdom Metazoa; phylum Chordata; class Amphibia; order Anura; family Pipidae; genus Hymenochirus; species Hymenochirus boettgeri. The sequence goes on from CM033472.1 coordinate 140,538,717, forward strand.
CTCGACCGGCCAGCATCCGCTCCTGTGGTTGACTAAGGCGCGATGCAATAGCATTAGCGAGGCTGTAAACCTTGCGAGGTCGAGGTTTACAGCTTATTCCGAACCAATACTAAATTATTGTTTACGGAGTAGACATACCCTCTAAAGGATATGTCCATCCCCAAATCTATAAGTTAATCCACTACTGGCCCCACTCTGTAGTGTAATAAAATCCTTACCTGACATCCCAGCTCCAAATGGTTCATCTGTAATCCCCCCAAAGTCCCAAAAACTGCCCACCAGGAGGATAGCAGAGTCCATATAGGACTCTGCCTCCTGTCTCCCCTCTGGGAGAAGTTTGCCATGTGCACTGCACGCCTCCCCCCCTCCCTCTCCCTCCCATTTTGCGATCTGTCCCCCTACCATAAAAACCCTTTGCCATATGGTAGTATTCCTTCCTCCAGCCCCAACCGCTATAAAATATTTTTAAGAAAGTCCCCTGAACTCTACTTACCTTACCTCTCTCCCCCAGCGTTCTGAGCAGCCGGCAGCCAATCAGGGAAGTGGCTGCCGGTCCGGCCCACTGCATGCAGTGTCATGCAAGCATAAGGCCAGGCAGTGCGGTGGAGAAGAGAGGGAAGGTAAGTAAATATATTAATGGGCCATAAAATGAACTCTCTGGTGCATTGATCACTAATAGGTCATATCAGAGGACCCATGGACATCCTTTAAAGGGCATGTCCACCCCCAAAACTATAATTCCCCCCACTACTGGCTCCACTGTGTAGTGAATAAAAATCCTTACCTCACATCCTAGATTCAAATGGTTGTCCTGTAACCCACCCAAAGTAAAAAGGAGGATATAGGACTCTGCCTCCTGTCTCCCCTCCGGTAGAAGTTTGGCATGCACACTGCAGCCATCTCCCCCCTCCCTCTCCCTTCCGTTTTGGTCTCCCTCCCCCTAGCTACAAACCCCATAGCTACTTAATAGGGCTCCTTCTGCCAGCCCCAACTGCATTATTAGATTTACCAGAGACTCCCCCGATAGTTTGCCTCTTTACCTTACCGTTCTGAACTGCTGGCAGCAGCGTCCGTGATTGGCTGCCTTTCAGCCAATCAGGGGCGCAGCTGCCGGTCCGGTTCTATGCTAGCAGAGGGCCAGGATTGTGCAGCGGGGAAAAGATTTAAGGTAAGTAAAATCTTTTAAAATCTTGAAAATCTTTTATATCGGTTGTGGCTGGGGGAAGGAATACTACCATATGGAAAAAATTTGGCCGTTCATAAACATCGCGCGTCGTGGGTCGACACTCCCGATTGCACATGTGTACATGTGTGTTTGTTCTTTTCTGCAATCAAATTGAGATCACAGAATCAATGGGCCAAATTGGATTATCTTAATAATAATAAAATGCAGCCTTTAGACATTTGACAGATTAGAAGTTTGTCTATAAACAAATCACTGATCTAATCCAATGTTTGCCTAGTACATGGCTAGCTTAAAGCTGGGTACACACTTGGCAGATTTTTGAAATATGACAGACAGCATCTGCAAGATCCTGTCTGTCATTTTTCAAAGATACAGCTACATACAGTCCAGAGTACTCTCCCTATGCATAGCACTCCCCTATAGGGAGTCTACCACAGACGTAGGTACACACAGTACAGATAAAACCCTGATACCGTTGAATCCTAGTTTAATATATATACCCAGAGTCATGGGTCCAATAATGGCTAAGGTTAAGTGCACACTGGGCTATTATTTGTCCCAACCGAGCATTCGCTGTGAGTGAGGGTTCGGCTGGGACAAATGACTGTCTGTTGTGGCAATAGTGACCACGGCCGACAGTGCATGCGACCGATCCGGCCGTGATTTACCAACAGACCCAATCACCTGTTTGTCTGATTCGGACGCCCCACGCCATCAGATATTGCTGGCCAACCAACCGATCCACGAAACTATCGGTTGGCCGGAAATATCTGCTGGGGTGTACTCAGCCTAACTTGCCCCTGTAACGAAGCACCTAGGCCTGAAAGGTAGCATTGGCTGCTGACATCATATGTTTTTCTATTTTGTTAAAATATGTAAAATGATACTTAGACATTAAGATCAATTGTCAAGTTTCTAATAAAATATGATTTCCATATTGAGTCCAGCTACAAAAATATAAGTGTTTACAATGCATGATCAGTGACTTACCTGAAATCTGATAAGTCAAGCAATTTTTGAATGTCATTTGCTTGCTTTACTAGTGAAGATCTGTAGAGTAAGTGAGTCATAAGCACTGAGATATGAGAATATCTGTTGTTTTAAACATTGCAACAGGCTTTAGGAACATATGGGAGGCATGTGTTTGTAGCCAAAGTGTTTCCTGCCTTAGCTAATGAATCTTCCATCAAAATTGTGGTTGTTAACTATGGCAGATATTCTGTGGCAGCTTTCCAGCAATTTCTCAGACTATATTGCTTCGTCACAAGGCTATCATTCTGATGTTGACCAGAATGGAACTACTGCTTGGTTGAGATAAATGCAACATATACACAAACATATACACATTCATATTTATGTTTATATATATTTAGCACCTACTCGGCCTGGGTGCAACCATAGGAGATAATATGCAATTTAATGAATATAAAGGTGCACTCTAGGGTCTTAACAAAAAATAATGCATGGTGTACAACCACAATGTTTTAGTCTTTGTCCTAAGACCTATATGTATATATAATGTCAAATATAATCATTAAAAGGAAATATTGTGTTGTTGGGAACAGGTTCAATAATTATTTTCCTTTTCCTTTTAATTAATGCTTGGTACTGTGTCAAAAATACAAGAACAGTAAACTACAATAATGAGCCACAACTTATCCAGAACAAAACAAATTACATAAGAGATGTTTTTACGGCATAATATAAGAATAGAAATCAGCGAGGCATTCTATAACTATATATAGGAACTCTGACAATGGCTTTATTACAGGTCCTAGAACTATTCATATCCTTTTACTAAACAGTAATGTAATCATGTAAGAACCTGATTTCCCTTTCATACACGCTTTTCTTGTTCTTATGTTTAGTTACCTGTATTGCCTACTGGTGCCCCCATGTGTTCCAGTTTCATGTAGCTGGGATGGCAATGGTTCCAAACTGTCCATATGTTTCTACTGATTTTTTTACATTTTAATTTGCGGGGGTTTCTTTTTTTGCCACAGGTCTTGGCATTGGTATTAGCAGTGGCCACAAGATCTGTGACAAAGCTTAGCAATTATTACAATGATTTAAACAACTCTGACATAGCTGAGTGACTATTATAAGAATATAGTCCACTTTTATTCTCCATTATTTAGTTCTCCGTCAATAACCGGTTCACACTTGCATATTATTAAAATGACTATACACTTTTGATGAATCACTTTATAGATATTTGCAAACTTTGTATATTGAGGTATATATAAATTTAAAGGCTGTAGATAATTAATGTTTCCATTAAACACCAGAGAAAAGGATATTATATGTTTATCTACCAAATGCCTCTGCCAAATGGCAATGCTAAATACAATTCTCACCGGCCTAGCTTTGCATTCCAATAGAACGGCTGTGTTTGAAAAATGATGAATATAAATGAGTTTATAAAGAACAAATAAACTGGATAATGACAAAATAAATGGCAGAACATGTGGATTTAACTACTCTGCAATTATGAAAATACTTTGGAATTAAAGCAGCGATTTACAATGGTAAAGTACATTACTGAGTAAATATTCATTTTTTATCTTTTTAAGTTCAATGTAGCCAGTCCAATGAAAGTCTTTAATAAAAGACCAAGAATTCCATAGTATACATTTTCGAATAAATAAAGTTTCTCTATATAACAAGTGATAAATTGCTTTTAAAAGTAAAACAGTCCAGAGTTTTAAATATCTTTTTAGGCTGTTGCAGATGTTTTTTGTTTTTGCTAGATCCTAAACCAACCATTCTATATTTCTTCTATATACTGGTTTCTGCAGCCTTTACCATTTATATTACATAAGTATTCTTTCCAAGTACTAAATATAAAGGAAAAGTTAAGTTTAGATTTCACCGCCCATGTATTTTCCTCAAATAAAAAATCATTTAAAAAGTATTCCAGTTCACTCACTCGTGGTACATTTTGCTATCGAATAATAAGTAGCCCATATTGGTAAATACATTTTTCTATAGCAAAATTTTTTTCATGTGTGTAAAGTCTGTTTTCCTACTTTTTGGTAAAGGTTAATGTTTATTGTCACGAATGTGTTTATTCTTAAAGTAGATTTATTAGGCAATCATAAAATTCTGCAGCAAAAAAATGTAATTCATCCAGTTAAGTATTTTATGAAGCTGCTAATACAACACCATCTGAAAGCCCGTTCAAGTTTCCCTCTTCTCATTGTAAGAAAATTGTGTACTTTTAGGTAAAACCGCTTTTCTTTTAAGGCACGGCCATATTGATTTGGCCTTTTTGGACCAGACACACAATACTCTTTTTGTATACTGCATTTCAAAAATCTACTGTACTTACAAGTGTCTTCACTGGCATCCTGCTATAAACCCAATCTTCCCAAACCATTCTTACTTAGTTACATAGTTAACTTCTAAATTAAAAAATGCATATTTTAAGTGAGTAGTTAAAGTTTGATCCATGGAAATAAAAAAAGAAAATGGAGAAGACTTCTAAAGTCATATCTGATTTCTTTCAGAAGTGGAAAGAATTCTTTCTGTCTCCTCAATGGCACTCCTCCATGGCAATGGAACTGATCCTTTGATCAACCCAGTGCTGTACATATTAATAACAATAACACTAAATTTCCTTCATAAAAAGGCAGCTAGTTTTTTAGGAAGATACTTTGCAATGTAGTTATAAAATACCGCAGCTGTGACTCTATGGTAAATATTGCATCTCAAAATATTATGGGATTTTGATAGTTTGTGGCATGAATGTAAAATAGCATCACTTTGTGGTATTTTACACACCACAGAATATAGCCATACTGTGGCTTTACAAATCCTGCGACTTTATTTTATAAGACCCTAAAATGATAGTAAGACATCCTATATGAACTTCCCACAATCGCTTTTTTTAATACTCAAAGGGTAACTGTGGGCTCCATAAAAGTGTCCTAGATTGATATCATGACATCTCTAGCTTCTCTGGTTCTTAAGATATAGGCTTTTAAATTTACACTTAGGCATTCAGAATAAACAAGGAAGTATGTGTCAGTCAATGTGCTGTGTAAGAAGCTAACCCCCCCCCAAAAAAGCTGTTTAAAGACAGTTACAGCAATCAAATACAGTACAACTGGGCACGCTCAGTGCCTATGGCAAGGGAATCAGAGCAATGGTGCTGGTGATGTTACAGCTTGCAGTGCTAGCTGGAAACACCACCTTTTATACTTCTATAAGTTTGCATAGACTGCAGCTAGAAGCATGATTCTGGGGTTGTTTTAAAGGTGGGGGTGTGCTCTTTTTAATTAAGGTCCCTTGTATGGATACCACAGTTACCCTTTAAAGGATAACTGTATTGCCTCAATGTATTTTTTTTTTAAAAATTACATTAAAACGAGTTAAAGGGCATGTCCACCCTTATAAAAAAAAAATCCCCTATAATAGAATGCCTTCCCCCAGCCCCAACCGCTATAAAATAGTTTTAAGAAAGTGCCCAGATCTTTACTTACCTTCCCTCTCTCCACCGACGCCCGGCCTGGCCTTCTGCTTGCAAGACACTGCAAGCAGGGGGCGGGACCGGGAGCCGTGTCCGTGATAGGCTGAGAGGCAGCCAATCACGGACACGGCTGCCGGCTTCTCAGAATGCCGGAGGAGAGAGGGGAGGTAAGTAGAGTTCTGGGGACTTTCTTAAAATTATTTTTTAGCAGTTGGGGCTGGGGGAAGATATACTAATATATGGGCAAGGATTTTTATAGTAGGGGGAGGGATCGCAAAATGGGAGGGAGAGGGACGGGGAGGGAGGGGGAGAAGGGCTGCAGTACGCATGCCAACTTCTCCCGGAGGCGAGACAGGTGGCAGAGTCCTATATAGACTCTGCTATCCTCCTGGTGGGCAGTTTTTGGGACTTTGGGGGGGGACTACAGGAGAACCATACAGAGCTGGGATGTGAGGTAAGGATTTTATTACACTACATGGTGGGGCCATTAGTGGGGGGGATTGTAGTTTTGGGGGTGGACATGCCCTTTAAGGTATGCAGCCTTCCCCATACATTATTTTCCTGATTTCGAGCCACTCTCTGCCTTCAATTAGCCTTTAATTAGCCCTGCGTAATGATTCTGTCTGCCACTAACTGTCACTCAGAACTACCAGGTGAGAAAACACTCCTCCGCCCACCCATCATCAGCTTGATTATGTAGGCTGTATCCTAGCTACCAGACATTTTAAGTTTGTTTAACCAGCAGAGGAGGAGGAGAGAGGTTATAACAGACATTCCCACCAGCGAATGACAAGTGATAAGTTAATCATGGCCCTGGGCCATGTAGGAGGCGGGCTTTTAGCACTCATCTTTGCTGTGTGATATCTAAGGGAGGGCAGCACAGCTGTAAATGTGAGTAAGTAATTTCAGCTGCTGGAAGTGTGGACATGTAATGGGGGTGATGTTGTTTTTTGGATATTGTTGACCTTTAAGAAGATCTTTCTAAATAAGAAGGTCAGCAGAGTTTAGAATCTGAATTTAGTAGCATTACTGCCTTCGTTATAGTCACATTAGGTTCTGTTTTTTGACTGTTTATAGTTTGTTGTATTTTATTAAGGCCAGCAAAGTAACAAGCAAGTGCTTATGTCTAATAACTTACTTTCAAATTACTAAACCCCCTGGACTCGAACTGAGACAAGCATATAACCTGGAGTAGACATTACCCCTCTTGCTACCCAATATGATCCAACACGCCTTTCACACTCCACTGCCAATATATTTACAGCCTACCGATTCCTGCAACCTAATGTCTCACCCCCATTTCCTCTAGACTGTAAGCTCTTTGGGCAGGGTCCTCTCTCTTATTGTATCACGGTATTGCTGTACGAAACTCATAACTTTGTTTACTCATATTATGTATTACCTGTGTATGTAATATGTATGACTTTGTATAACATGTATTACCCTGTATGTAATGTATGACTATGTAATTGTAAAGTGCCACAGAAGATGTTGGCGCTATATAAATCCATAATAATAATAATAATATGTAACTTTAAATGGGAAGTCCACCTCTTCAATAAAATGTTTCCTTCCCAACCCCCAAAACCATGACCTTGCAAACCTTACTTAACTTCCCTGCATTCCTGAACTGAGCACTCTGGCATCCACTTGTTGCTGCCTCCTCTTAAAGCTTTGCAAGCTGGTTACATACTCGCACATGTGCACATGAGGTGGCCAGTTTGTAATAGTTATCCATTGGCCATGAAGTCATCCATCATGTCTATGATTTACTGCTGTGCCGGGAAGAAGCTGGAAGACTTGTGAAGAGGATGGCAAAATGCAGGGTGAGTATCATTAATCAGGAACACTAGGGAGGTGAATAAGGTTTGCAAAGTTTGGGGGTGGGAATGATAAGTATAAAGCTTTGTGGGAGGGGTAGACATATCCTGTGGACATATCCTGTGGGCTGTAAATTTAGAAGGATATGCCTTGTTTAGGCAGGACAGAGAAAAAAGGAAAGGGGGAGGAGTATGTGTTTATGTTAAAAAGGAATTGAAGCCAAATTTAAAAGAAGAGATAACTGGCGATATGGATGTTAAAGTGGAGGCAATATGGGTGGAATTAGACAACAGGAAAGGGGGTAATGTCATTGTTGGTGTCTGCTATAAGCCGCCAAATGCTAGCAGAGAGGAAGTGAGTCAGCTTCATATGCAGTTGGCAAGGGCTGCAAGTTTGGGGAGTGTGCTCATTATGGGGGACTTTAATTGCCCTGACATTGATTGGTGTAGTGGAACTGCCATCACAGAAAAAGGCGATGAGTTCCTGAATTTGCTGCAGGACAATTTTCTCTCACAGGTGGTTGAAGTTCCTACTAGAAAAGGAGCTCTTTTGGATCTGGTAATATCTAACATCGTGGAGCGCATTATAGATATAAAGGTAACTGGAGGCTTAGGAAATAGTGACCATGAAATATTGGCATTTGGAGTATGTTATCGGAAGGAAAAGTGCGCTGGGTTAACAAAGACTTTTAATTTTGGGAAGGCAAATGTTTCCAGGTTAAAAACAGCTATTCAGAATGTCAACTGGGATAATGTATTATCAGGTAAAGGTACTGAACAGTAGTGGACTGTGTTCAAGGGGATTTTAAGCCAGTTCACATCTAAATTTATACCCTTGGGAAATAAATGTAAAAAAAATAAATTTGCGCCCATGTGGCTGAATTCTGATGTAAAGAGGCAAATGCAAAGGAAGAAAAAGGCATTTAAAACCTTTAAGGCCGAGGGAACGAAAAGGGCCTTTAGGGATTATAAAAACTGTAACAAGGAGTGTAAGAAAGCAATCAAATTAGCTAAAATTAATAATGAAGTTAGGATAGCTGAACAAAGCATCACTAAGCCTAAATTTAAGCATATAAATAGATAAAGAATAATAAAGAAGATGAGGACTGAAAATGTGGCACCATTAATTAATGGGGATAATATGTTACAGAGATGGCGATAAAGCAAATGTCTTAAACTTTTCCCCCTCTGTATACACTATAGAAGATCCAGTACAGATATCATAGAGTATAAGCAATAATGGTTATAAATGATTTAAGTGCACTTTGGTCAACTGAGGATATGTTACGAAAGAACTAAATAAGGTTATATTAATAAATCTGGACTGGATAAAATACATCTTCGGGTACTTAGGAGCTAAGTTCAGTTTTATCTAGGCCATTGTTTCTTATTTTTGCTGATTCCCTCATGTCCGGTGGTGTGCCTCTGGATTGGAAAAAGGCTGATGTTATTCCAATATTCAAAAAGGGTAGTCGTTCACAGCCGGGTAATTACAGGCCTGTAAATTTAACTTCAGTGGTGGGGAAGATCCTGGAAAGTTTAATAAGGGAACATGTTCTAGAGTATGTTTCAAGGACTGACATTATAAGTAGTAACCAGCATGGATTTTGGAAGAATAGATCTTGTCAAACTAACTTGCTTGGCTTTTATGAGGAAGTAAGTAGAAATTTAGACTCTGGCATAGCAGTAGATGTAGTTTTTTACATAGATTTTACATAGTTTTTTGTAGATTTTGCAAAGGCTTTTGATACAGTCCCCCCAGGCGACTAATGTATTATCCGAGGTCTGTTGGTCTGGGGAGTCACATTCGTACATGGATAGAAAATTGATTAATGAATAGGATGCAGAGAGTAGTTGTAAATGGGGCTTCATCATTATCGACTAAAGTGGGGTGCCACAGGGTTCTGTGTTGGGCCCGCTTCTATTTAATCTATTTATTAATGATTTGGAAGTGGGTATTGTCAGCAAGGTTTCTGTGTTTGCTGACGACACAAAACTTTGTCGACCATTAAAAACTTCAGAGGATGTGCAATCGTTGCAGGGGGATCTAGATAGATTGTCACATTGGGCTGCTAAGTGGCAGATAAGATTCAATGTTGATAAATGTATGGTGATGCATTTTGGACTTAAAAATCCTTGTGCTACTTATACTATTAATGGCTCTGTGTTAGTGAATCCCTGCTGGAAAGGGATCTTGGAGTTTTGGTGGATAACAAACTTAAAGGTAGCAAGCAGTGCCAGGCGGCAACAGCCAGAGCCAGCATGTATTTTTTTGTATAAAGCTAGGTATGGATTCAAGGGAGGAAAATGTAATTCTCCCTCTTTACAAAGCATTGGTAAGGCCTAATTTGGAATAGGCAGTGCAATTTTGGAATCCTGTGTACAAAAAGGACATCTTTGAAATGGAAAGGGTTCAGAGAAGGGCAATATGAAGAGAGACTGGAAAAGTTACAATTATGTACGCTGGAGAAAAGGCGCTTGCGTGGGGATATGCTTACTGTGTATAAATACATTAACGGGCCATACAATAAACAATCTGGGGTATTGTTCACCAATAGAACATGTCAGCGGACACGAGGACATCCCTTAAGACTTGAAGAAAAAAGCTTTAGGCTGCAAGTTCAGAAAGGGTTTTTCACTGTGAGAACGGTAAAGCTATGGAACTGCCTTCCAGTGGACGTTGTTATGGCAGGTTCATTGGTCAGTTTCAAAACAAAGCTGGATGAGTTTCTGCAAACAAGGAATGTTACAAGTTACTGGTATTAATACATAAATTAGAGTTGATCCAGGGAAACTTCCGATTGCCACTTGGAGTCAAAAAGGAATTTTTTCCCCCTTCATAAATTTGGTGGTTTTTTTTTGCCTTCCTCTGGATCAACAGTTAGGCAGTAAATGAGGATATTGCTAGATGAGCGTATGTCTTTATTCAACCTCAAATACTATAAACTATAAATACCTTTATGTTTCATCTATCTTCCTTTTCCCATGGCCCTCTGTGGCAGGAGATCAAATGCAATAATTGGGTAAAGGATTTTTCATTTTGCAGAGTTTAAGGTAGCGCAGTGTTCCCTTACCCAGTTTTACTAGTACACTTCCAGTTGCATATATTTATACTCCTATTCCCCTTAAAGCAATGGATCCATAATCTGCACATACATAATCTATTAAGAGTCATATATATTATACCTGTAAATACCTGGCGGTATCCATATTATAAGGCCAGAAGTTCCAGACATATGGCCTGAAACAGGGACAGAGAACCCAACTATATGCATCTACCTGTGCAGCATTTGTTTACTTTACTAAGGCCATAACATATCACTAACCAAAGCAATAAAGTATTGTTAATAATTAGGTTCCATACAATATATAATGCAAGTTTAATATATAATTGACAGTTTACCTTGTACAAAAATACAAGCACAAATATATCACAATAATTGCTGAAGATCTCTCTGCCTTAACATTCCCTCAGTGTTACTTAAATTGTCATAGTTAAAAGAAGAAACTCACTCCTCTGGATTGCACAATGGAACTAGGAACAAACTCAATGCTTTGGATACTTTCAAACTTATCACATTAAGTCATAAAATAGCAATTTGCATAATTACGGAAAGGAAAAAGCTGATTTTGTGTAAGTTTTGTCTAAGTAGCAGATTATTTAGATGAAAACAAACAGAACCCTTTGCATCACTTTGAACCATGGGGTAGGTGGATGAAATGACATCATTGGACCCAGGTGCAGGAAAGAAAATAAACATCTTAAGTTCTCGGTCTGTTGGTTCTGTTTTGTTCAGTGCATTAAATGTAACAGTATAATGTCAAATGAAACCTGGATCAGATTCTTACATTCTGTTTCAGGCAACTGCATCCTGGATTGGCAAACATAGTGCAAGCTCCACTGACACTGAGCAGATAAATGATCCCAGTTATAGTGTGATAAGTTTAGCACAATTTTCAACAGCAATGCTCTATTTTGAATATGACAGTCTCAATTACAGACTCAAGGAACCTGGCAATTTGCTGTGTTTATATTGCACTCACATGTAAAGAGTTAATAAAAATACATTTAAATGAAAAACAAATAAATCCAATGGCAATTTATTTATTGCCTCTTAAATTTAAGAAATACAATGTGCATTAAATATGAAACTTTCCTGTAAATATGTCCAACACAAAATTAAATGTATTTGACTCATTAAATGATTGAATTGTGAAAATATCACAATATAATAGATTGATGATGCAAATAAAAAGTCTTTGGGGCCAATTTACCCAGACTTGCGACTTTAACTCCATTATCACGTTTTCCCTTGTTTTAGCGCTGGATTTTAACACCAGCTAAATAATTTACCCACATTCGCAAATGTGATATTGAATCGCGAAAGGAGCTTTACCGAGAGCGATAGCGGCTTTTAGACCTAGATGGGGATAAAATGGGCTGCTTAACCATTACCCACATAAACAATCTTAACTTGGAAATGAAATAAACAGGCGGAAACATGGTTGGGTGTAAATAAACGGCCACAGCTTTATTTAACACAATACAACTTGTGTTACCACAATCGGCCAGCTCTTAATTTTACATCCTTGCGTTAACTCCAATGAACTCCTAGCCGTAGCCAATGCTAAATGCCAGGCCTCTGGATCCCCAGAGGGCATGTAACGGCTTCTGAACCATACCATTCGCAAGGATGTATCCGCCACAAAGGAGACAGTGTAATCCTACACTGAACTCCGACCGCCACCCAACATATATAGCGCCTGTTCAATTCCGTCCTGTAATCCGGATAAGAATATGTCTAACCCTATCTCGTTGAGGTGTGCGCCGTCCTGCCTCATAAGCGATCTATTATCCCCTTCCAACTGGCGATGTCTGATAACCACCCCACCTTGAGACCTAATGAACCTCGAGATTCTCGTGTTCAGAACCCTCCTGGCTTTTTCAACTGACCCCTGATCCCTAGCACCTTGCCATTGAACCCTAGGGACGACCTCCGACCAGACTATGATCATCTCACGGAATAACGATCGGAACCTCATCAGATCCGCTTTCATTAAAAATAACAGATCCGAAAGACGATTCCGGCAGAGGTCGTTCCCAGATGCATGAATGACCAGGACCGTGGGCCCCGGATCGGCTCTGCTTATCTGAACTACCTCGAGCATTACTTGCCACCAAGCTAGTCCCCTTATCCCTTTCCAACACAACGACGCCGATTGGAATCCGAGGTTGCGGCCTCCCGGACGAACTTCTGCTCTCTTTGCAGCCCAGTACAGGTAAGAATGCCCCACAAGCCACACCGAAGGCTGTTGTGCACCTAGAATAGAAAATTCAGTTAATGACCAGATCGGGGCGAATATAACGCGCTACACAACTAGACCGCCAGCGCCCCAGCCTGCGAACTCTTTCTTCCGAAAAACCTAATGAATATGCCTCTGTTGCAGCTCCAATTCGAAATGAATGGGTCCCAAATTCCTTAGGGGATAGACCCAATACACCAAGGGATTTTTTCAACACCGCTTCGAATTGAAATCTAGTTAATGGAGAACCATCCCTATGTGCTAAGAAGGAGGGAGCCGGCGGTCTAATAGAGGCAAATTTACAGATTGCTTGAACTGGGCACCAGGAAAATGAAATGGGGAAGATTGAAAACCATTTTCCTTCCCCAAATAAGTCTGTCTTTGATCTCCTTATGGTTACTCTAATCACTGATTTGGAGATAAATAGGTCTTCTATCAATAGGCCCCCCGGTTTTTTCGCACTGGCTGAAACTAGCTCCCCCACTCTCATAGCCCCGAAGAAAGCAAGCGCGAAACTAGCCTCAAATAAACTGGTCTCATGGGGAGAAACACAAATACAAGGCAGTACTTCTATTAGCCTAACCAGTAATTTAAAGGTAATGGGACGCCTGGGCTGGACAGCCACATGTTCTTTTTTCCAACCTTTTAGAATGGCCCTTATTACAAACTCCTTGGTCACGTCTTTCCAACCTAGTAGCCTGAAAAAGAAGGATAAACCCGCTAACCTACGTTGGGCTACTAAGCCCGACGATCCCGTTGACCTTAGATGTTCTAAATAGTCCAGGAGAGTTTTCAACCTAATGTGAGAATCAACGTTAATACCTTTCTCAACTGTAAATAAGAGCCATTCAGACCAAGCCTTACCGTGACTCGCCCAGGTCGAAGGGGCGACTGACGATTGAACCAATTGAGTCAGATGCTGGTGACTATCTCCCATAGAGAATCTGGGCAGTCCAATCCCTGCTGCTGGGCATCCGGCTTGAGCCGACGAAAATCCTGCCACTGAAAACGAGACAAAGCATCCGCCATACAGTTAAGAACGCCCGGTACATGCCTCGCCCTGAAAGATATGTTAAACTCCAGACACCTGAGTACCAGGTGTCTGAGTAATGCCAACACTGGGGGAGAGGAGCTGGTGAGATTATTGATGGCATAAACCACACTCTCGTTATCTGTCCAAAAACGAATTCTTTTGTTCTGTATTTTTGGACCCCATAATTCTACCGCCACTATTATGGGAAAAAGCTCAAGCAATGTGAGGTTCTTACAGTAATTGCCTTCCTTCCAAGATGCAGGCCAAGGGGCCGCACACCACTCCTTTTTCAGGATAGCCCCAAACCCCACGGACCCTGCCGCGTCCGTGTAAAGCTGCAATTCCTGACTAGACAGCTCCTCATCCTGAAAGCAAGACCTGCCATTATAGTTAGTCAAGAAGGAATGCCATACCTTCAGATCGTCTCGCAACGCCCTAGTAAGTCGAATGTGGTGGTGAGGGGACTGAACACCGCGAGAAGCCAACGACAACCTCCTGGAAAAAACTCTCCCCATTGGCATTATTCTGCACGCAAAGTTCAGCGAACCCAGTAGGGATTGCAACTGCCTCAACGTTACTTTTTTAACTTGAAGAAAAACCGAGATTGCATCTAACATATCTTTCACCTTCCCATTAGGTAACCTGCACTCCATCCTAACTGTGTCAATCTCTATTCCCAGGAAGGATAACATCGTTGCAGGGCCTACAGTCTTATCCATTGATAGGGGAACCCCAAACTTTTTCATTAAAAAACTGAATGAACGAAGTAAAAATTCACACTTAACTGAGTCTCCCGGGCCAACAAACAGGAAATCGTCTAAATAATGAATGATGTTCGTGGAATTGGTCTCATATGCTAATGCCCATTCTAAGAATGAGCTGAATATTTCGAACAGGGAGCAAGAGATGGCACAACCCATGGGTAAGCACTTGTCGTAATAGTACATTCCGTCCAATTGACAGCCCAGCAGATGGAAACAGTCTGGGTGAATTGGCAATAGGCGAAATGCTGACTCGATGTCTGATTTTGCTAGCAAGGCCCCCCTACCGGCCCTCCTTACCAAATGAATAGCCCTGTCGAAGGATACATATGAAACCGAGGCCTCTTCCTTACTGATACCATCATTTACCGAGCTGCCCTTCGGATAAGATAGATGATGAATCAGGCGAAATTTCCCACTTTCTTTTTTGGGGACTAGCCCCAATGGGGAAACTCTCAGGTTGGTAAAAGGAAGTTCGGGAAACGGACCTGACATACGCCCTAGCTTAACCTCCGCTAAGACCTTTTCCCTGGCCACTTGAGGTGCTTCCTTAATCGATTTCAGATTCGGCGCAAACTTGGGAAACTGTGAAAACTGAAACGGAATTCTAAAACCGTATTTAAACCCCTCCCTGATGAGGCCTGCTGCCGGCCTCTCCGGGTAAACCTAGAGCCAAGGCTCCATTGCCCCCACGTTCCCCGGCGTCCGCCGGTCTACCTCCACTACCTCGTTTACCTGAGGGGCGGGACTTCCGAAAACATTTGGCGGCAGAGTGTCCCCCTCCCCCGCAAAAGGAACATTCGTGTTTAAACCTGCAAGCTGCTCCGAACTTGCAGTTCCCTTCATTGAATAACCAGCAGGGGCCCGACTTTCTAAACCCGGGGGCCTGAAATGCACTAGTGCTGGCTATTGGGGCTGGGGCGGAACCCATAGGAGACCTTTGGGACAACATGATTCTTAGCCAAGAATCAGGGGCCTTGATATTCCACCCCATCTCAGGCCTAACCGCCAAGCGTCGCCTGAATTCCTCGTCATACTGACGCCAGGCGGACCCTCCGTGTGTCTTGTATGCTCCGAAGATCATGTCTAAATAGACAAAAAGTTCTGAGCATTTCTGAGGGGCTTTTTGCCCTATGACCCCCGCTAATACACAGAAGGCTTGGAGCCAATTCCCGAATGTTTTGGCCACCCTCGGCTTCTTTTCCCCTTTGTCCGATCTAACTATTTCCTTTTCCACCGTGACCATGTCGGTGGAAATCAGGGACCAGATATCGACAGTCGTTTTTCCAGATTTTTTCCTTCACCTCCCCAGACAGGTGTACTCCCAGTGGGCTCACCCCACAAAAATAGGACTCTTTTAGAGCTTCCACAGATGTAACTTCGGGGGCAGGCGGGAGCGCTGTTACTCCCCCTGGGACTGAGCTCACTGATGAGCCAGAAGGCATTGTGTCCAATTTTCCCATCAATGCCCGCAACACCTGGACCAGTTCACCACCATCTCCCCCACTAGCCGCCCCCCATGCCCCAGCACATGTGTACTCACCGCTTGATGGACCTGGCATTGCGATGACTTCTGCGGGGCCCGGTGTTTCCGCTGGTACCTGCTGCAGCTGCTGGCCTTCTTGGGGAGTGCTCTTCTCCCTGGTGTGTTCCCTTCCAGAGGTTGCGACCGATGACACCCTGCTCCTGTCAGACGTGGGGGATCGGGAAGCCCTTGATCTCCTGGTCCTGGGGCGCGAGTGTCTGCGCCCGCTGTGGCTTCTAGAATGGGAGCGGCGCCTACGGCGGTCCCCCCCATGGCGGCCCCTGTGCCTACGGCCGCGGGAGTCGTCACTACTCTCGTCTGAGGAGGAGTACCTGCTCCGCCTCCTGCCATGCCTGCGGCTGCTCCTGGCCCTCCTAGGCTGACTCCTCTCCCTGGGTGACCCCCTTTCTTCCAGCTCTCTAAGCCTAGTGGGCGCAGGGGTGGTGCCCCTGATGGTGGACCTGGCATCCACAAACTCCAGCTCTCCCTCATCCGACTCACTGACATGTGGTGCTGGTAAAGGGTCTCTAGCTATGTCCCCCGCCGATGCTGCTGCTACAGCTGGGCGGGCGGACTGCGGCAACCAAGGGGCAAAGCCACCTCTGCCCCTGGTTCTTCCTCTCCTTGATGCTGAATTGGGGGCGCCGGGTACCACAGGCCCTCCTTCCAAAGCCTCTACCTGAGGGCGGTGGACCTCCACCCGAACTAGCTGGGATGGGTGTACAGTGTTAAAGGACCTGAGCAGGCCCTCAGTCACCGCCCGGCCCCTTGCCGTGCCCGACTGCCTGACATGTGAACCCCGGCGTCCCCTGTTAGCTCGTGGGGGACTGGGACTCAGACGAGAGGGGGCAAAGGAGGGGCGTATAGGCCTGCCAGCCAGCCGGCTAGCAGACCTGGTAGTGGGCCTCAACCCAGTACTCACGTTTCTGGTTATCTGGGAGTCTGCACTGAGGATCTCCTGCAGCCATCCTGCCCCCTCTGTGCTGATCCTCTCCCTAATCCTATTCAGCATCGCCTGATTGTCTGACTGAGCCATCCTGGCTGTCTCCAAAATTGCCTGCAGATTATATTGCCCTGAGAGAAGTGATTCCCTGGCAATGCAATCTAAAATGGCGCCTAGACCTCGGGCCGCCCCCCTTTTTATATCCCCGCGTGACGTCAGACGTGACGTCACGTTCCCGGGCCTCGCGAGACCCGGCCGGCCAATCGGAAGGCACGCGGCGCCGCGCTGACGTCATCAGCGCGCGCCGCGGCCGGAACCCGCGAGGAAGGGCTTGCCGGCTGACTACAGCTCCCAGCATCCCCGGAAGACATCCTCCCCCTCCAGGTCAGGCGCCCCGCTCCCTAACCCGGACCGGAGCTATCAGACCTAGATGGGGATAAAATGGGCTGCTTAACCATTACCCACATCTACCTAATATTCAGAAGGAGAGATCATTAAATGACAGGAGCCTCCAAACACTGATGGCCAAAACAGTTGTTTATTTCAGCCAAGATTTATCTAAGGTGCCTACACTTTATAAGTTTTAATACTTTAGTTTATATAGTTTATATAGATAGTTTATTGCATGAAACTATCATTTGTAGAACATATTCCCAAAGAATGATTATTTAGATTTGGTTTTGGTAGACTTGGTTATGCAGTAACATTATAACTTTGTCAGTGTTTCAATTAGTTCTGCAGTAACATTATAACTTTGTCAGTGTTTCAATTAGTTCTGCAGTAACATTATAACTGTGTCGTGTTTTCACTTGGATCTGCAGTAACATTATAACTGTGTCAGTGTTTTCACTTGGTTCTGCATAGTAACATTATAACTGTCGGTTTTCAATTGGTTCTGCAGTAAATTATACTGTGTCATGTGTTTTCACTGGTTCTGCAGTAACATTATAAATGTCAGTGTTTTCACTTGGTTCTGCAGTAACATTATAACTGTGTCAGTGTTTTCACTTTTTTCTGCAGTAACATTATAACTGTCACTGTTTTCACTTGGTTCTGCAGTAACATTATAACTGTGTCAGTGTTTTCACTTTTTTCTGCAGTAACATTATAACTGTCAGTGTTTTCACTTGGTTCTGCAGTAACATTATAACTTTGTCAGTGTCACTTAGTTCTGCAGTAACATTATAACAGTGTCAGTGTTTTCACTTGGTTTCTGCAGTAGTAACTATTAACTGTGTCAGTGTTTTCACTTGGTTCTGCAGTAACATTATAACTGTCAGTGTTTTCACTTTTTTCTGCAGTAACATTATAACTGTGTCAGTGTTTTCACTTGGTTCTGCAGTAACATTATAACTTTGTCAGTGTTTCACTTAGTTCTGCAGTAACATTATAACTGTGTCAGTGTTTTCACTTGGTTCTGCAGTAACATTATAACTGTGTCAGTGTTTTCACTTGGTTCTGCAGTAACATTATAACTGTGTCAGTGTTTTCACTTTTTTTTCGTCAGTAACATATAACTGTGTCAGTGTTTTACACTTGGTTCTGCAGTAACATTTAACTGGTCAGTGTTTTCACTTGGTTCTACAGAAAATTATAACTGTGTCAGTGTTTTCACTTGGTTTGCAGTAACATTGTAACTATGTCAGTGTCTCACTTGGTTCTGCAGTAACATTATAACTGTGTCAGTGTTTCACTTGGTTCTGCAGTAACATTATAACTGTGTCAGTGTTTTCACTTGGTTCTACAGTACATATAAACTGTGTCAGTGTTTTCACTTGGTTCTGCAGTAACATTATAACGGTGTCAGTGTTTACTTGGTTCTGCAGAAAATTATAACTGTGTCAGTGTTTTCACTTGGTTCTACAGTAGCATTATAACTGTGTCAGTGTTTTCACTTGGTTCTCGGAAACATTATAACTGTGTCAGTGTTTTCACTTGGTTCTGCAGTAAACATTATAACTGTGTCAGTGTTTCCACTGGTTCTGCAGTAACATTATAACTGTGTCAGTGTTTTCACTTGGTTTCCAGTAACATTATAACTGTGTCAGTGTTTCACTTGGTTTCTGCAGTAACATTATAACGGTTGTCAGTGTTTTCACTGGTTCTGCAGTAAAATTATAACGTGTGTCAGTGTTTCATTTTTGTCTGCAGTAACAATAACGTGTCAGTGTTTTCACTTGGATCTGCAGTAACATTATAACTGTGTCAGTGTTTTCACTTGGTTCTGCAGTAACATTATAACTGTCAGTGTTTTCACTTGGTTATGCGTAGAACATTATAACTGTGTCAGTGTTTTTGATTGTTCTGCAGTAACATTATAACTGTCAGTGTTTCACTTGGTTCTGCAGTAACATTATAACTGTGTCAGTGTTTTCACTTTTTTCTGCAGTAACATATAACTGTCAGTGTTTTCACTTGGTTTGCAGTAACATATAAACTGTGTCAGTAGTGTTTCATTTTTTCTGGCAGTAACATTATAACTGTCAGTGTTTTCACTTGGTTCTGCAATAACATATAACTGTGTCAGTGTTTTCACTTTTTTCTGCAGTAACATTATAACTGTGTCAGTGTTTTCACTTGGTTCTGCAGTAACATTATAACTTTGTCAGTGTTTCACTTAGTTCTGCAGTAACATTATAACAGTGTCAGTGTTTTCCTTGGTTCTGCAGTAACATTATAACTGCGTCAGTGTTTTCACTTGGTTCTGCAGTAACATTATAACTGTCAGTGTTTTCACTTTTTTCTGCAGTAACATTATAACTGTGTCAGTGTTTTCACTTGGTTCTGCAGTAACATTATAACTGTCAGTGTTTTCACTTATTTCTGCAGTAACATTATAACTGTGTCAGTGTTTTCACTTGGTTCTGCAGTAACATTATAACTGTGTCAGTGTTTTCACTTGGTTCTGCAGTAACATTATAACTGTGTCAGTGTTTTCACTTGGTTCTATAGTAAAATTATAACTGTGTCAGTGTTTTAACATGGTTCTGCAGTAACATTATAACTGTGTCAGTGTTTTCACTTGTTTCTGCAGTAACATTATAACTATGTCAGTGTTCTCACTTGGTTCTGCAGTAACATTATAACTGTGTCAGTATTTTCACTTGGTTCTACAGTAGCATTATAACTGTGTCAGTGTTTTCACTTGGTTCTACAGTAAAATTATAACTGTGTCAGTGTTTTCACTTGGTTCTACAGTAGCATTAAACGTGTCAGTGTTTTCACTTGGTTCTGCAGTAGCATTATAACTGTGTCAGTGTTTCACTGGTTTGCAGTAACATTATAACTGTGTCAGTGTTTCACTTGGTTCTGCAGTAACATTATAACTGTGTCAGTGTTTTCACTTGGTTGCCGTAACATTTAACGTGTGTCAGTGTTTTCACTTAGTTCTGCAGTAAAATTATAACTGTGTCAGTGTTTTCATTTTTTTCTGCAGTAACATTATAACTGTGTCAGTGTTTTCACTTGGATCTGCAGTAACATTATAACTGTGTCAGTGTTTTCACTTGGTTCTGCAGTAACATTATAACTATGTCAGTGTTCTCACTTGGTTCTACAGTAACATTATAACTGTGTCAGTGATTTCACTTGGTTCTACAGTAACATTATAACTGTCAGTGTTTTCACTTGGTTCTGCAGTAACATTATAACTGTGTCAGTGTTTTCACTTGGTTCTGCAGTAACATTATAACTGTGTCATGTTGTTTCAATGGTTCTGCAGTAACATTATAACGGTGTCAGTGTTTTCACTTGGTTCTGCAGTAAAATTATAACTGTGTCAGTGTTTTCAATTGGTTCTGCAGTAACATTATAACGGTGTCAGTGTTTTCACTTGGTTCTGCAGTAAAATTATAACTGTGTCAGTGTTTTCATTTTTTCTGCAGTAACATTATAACTGTGTCAGTGTTTTCACTTGGTTCTGCAGTAACATTATAACTGTCAGTGTTTTAATTGGTTCTGCAGTAACATTATAACCGTGTCAGTGTTTTCACTAGGTTCTGCAGTAACATTATAACTGTGTCAGTGTTTCACTTGGTTCTGCAGTAATATTATAACTGTGTCAGTGTTTTCACTTGGTTCTGCAGTAACATTATAACTTTGTCAGTGTTTCACTGTGCTGAGTAACATATAACTGTGTCAGTGTTTTCACTTGGTTCTGCAGTAACATTACTGGTCAGTGTTCACTTGGTTTGGAGTAACATTATACGTGTGTCAGTGTTTTCACTGGTCTGCAGTAACATTATAACTGTGTCAGTGTTTTCACTTGGTTCTGCAGTAACATTATAACTGTGTCAGTGTTTTCATTTTTTTCTGCAGTAACATTATAACTGTGTCAGTGGTTTCACTTGGATCTGCAGTAACATTATAACTGTGTCAGTGTTTTCACTTGGTTCTGCAGTAACATTATAACTGTCAGTGTTTCACTTGGTTATGCAGTAACATAACTGTCAGTGTTTTCATTTTTTTCTGCAGTAACATTATAACTGTGTCAGTGTTTTCACTTGGATCTGCAGTAACATTATAACTGTGTCAGTGTTTTCACTTGGATCTGCAGTAACATTATAACTGTGTCAGTGTTTTCACTTGGTTCTGCAGTAACATTAACTGTCAGTGTTTTCACTTGGTTCTGCAGTAACATTATAACTGTGTCAGTGTTTTCACTTTTTTCTGCAGTAACATTATAACTGTCAGTGTTTTCACTTGGTTCTGCAATAACATTATAACTGTGTCCGTGTTTTCATTTTTTTGCAGTAACATTATAACTGTGTCAGTGTTTTCACTTGGTTCTGCAGTAACATATAAAGTGTCAGTTTTCACTTGGTTCTGCAGTAACATTATAACTGTGTCAGTGTTTTCACTTGGTTC
This sequence comes from Hymenochirus boettgeri, assembly GCA_019447015.1. NCBI lineage: Eukaryota > Metazoa > Chordata > Amphibia > Anura > Pipidae > Hymenochirus > Hymenochirus boettgeri. Next base: position 140,560,626 of record CM033472.1, read on the forward strand.
TGCAGTAAAATTATAACTGTCGTGTTTTCACTTTTTTCTGCAGTAACATTATAACTGTGTCAGGGGTTTCACTTGGTTCTGCAGTAAAATTATAACTTTGTCAGTGTTTCACTTAGTTCTGCACGTAACATTATAACTGTGTCAGTGTTTTCACTGTTTCTGCAGTAACATTATAACTGTCAGTGTTTTCACTTTTTGCAGTAACGTTATAACTGTGTCAGTGTTTTCATTGGTTCTGCAGTAACATTATAACTCTGTCAGTGTTTTCACTTGGTTCTGCAGTAACATTATAACTGTGTCAGTGTTTTCACTTGGTTCTACGTAAAATTATAAATGTGTCAGTGTTTTCACCGGTTTTTCGCAGTAACATTATAACTGTGTCAGTGTTTTCACTTTTTCTGCAGTAAACATTATAACTATGTTCAGTGTTCTCACTTGGTTCTGCAGTAACATTATAAACTGTGTCAGTTTTTCACTTGGTTCTGCAGTAACATTATAAATGTGTCAGTGTTTCACTTGGTCTTACAGTAACATTATAACGTGTCAGTGTTTTCACTTGGTTCTACAGTAGCAATTATAACTGTGTCAGTGTTTCACTTGGTTCTGCAGTAACATTATAACTGTCAGTGTTTTAATTGGTTTGCAGTAACATTATAACTGTGTCAGTGTTTTCACTGGTTCTGCAGTAACATATAAATGTGTCAGTTGTTTCACTTGTCTGCAGTAATATTATAACTTTGTCAGTAGTTTTCACTTGGTTCTGCAGTAACATTATAACTTTGTCAGTGTTTCACTTAGTTCTGCAGTAAACATTATAACTGTGCAGTGTTTTCACTTGGTTCTGCAGTAACATTATACTGTGTCAGTGTTTTCACTTGGTTCTGCAGAACATTATAACGTTGTCAGTGTTTTCACGTGTTCTCGCGTAAAATTATAACTGTGTCAGTGTTTTCATTGGTTCTGCAGTAACATTATAACTGTCAGTGTTTTCACTTGGTTGCAGTAACATATAAACTGTGTCAGTGTTTCATTTTTTTCTGCAGTAACATTATAACTGTGTCAGTGTTTTCACTTGGATCTGCAGTAACATTATAACTGTGTCAGTGTTTTCATTGGTTCTGCAGTAACATTATAACTGTCAGTGTTCACTTGGTTTGCAGTAACATTATAACTGTGTCAGTGTTTCACTTGGTTCTTCAGTACATTATAACTGTCAGTGTTTTCACTTGGTTCTGCAGTAAAATTATACTGTGTCAGTGTTTTCACTTTTTTCTGCAGTAACATTATAACTGTCAGTGTTTTCACTTGGTTCTGCAGATAACATTATAACGTGTCAGGTTTTCACTTTTTCTGCAGTAAAATTATAACTGTGTCAGTGTTTTCACTTGGTTCTGCAGTAACATATAACTGTGTCAGTGTTTTTCTTGGTTCTGCAGTAACATTATAACTGTGTCAGTGTTTTCACTTGGTTCTGCAGTAACATTATAACTGTGTCAGTGTTTTCACTTGGTTCTGCAGTAACATTATAAACTGTCAGTGTTTTCACTTGTTTCGCAGTACATTATAAATGTGTCAGTGTTTTCACTTGGTTCTGCAGTAACATTATAACTGTCAGTTTTCACTTTTCTGCAGTAACATTATAACTGTGTCAGTGTTTTCACTTGGTTCACAGTAAAATTATAACTGTGTCAGTGTTTCACATGGTTCTGCAGTAACATATAACTGTGTCCGTGTTTTCACTTGTTTCTGCAGTAACATTAAAACTATGTCAGTGTTTCTCACTTGGTCTGCAGTAACATTATAACTGTGTCAGTATTTTCACTTGGTTCTGCAGTAGCATTATAACTGTGTCAGGTTTTCACTTGGTTCTCAGTAAAATTAAACTGTGTCAGTGTTTTCACTTGGTTCTACAACATATAACTGTGTGTGTTTTCACTTGGTTCTGCAGTACATTATAACTGTGTCAGTGTTTTCACTTGGTTCTGCAGTAACATTATAACTGTGTCAGTGTTTTCACTTGGTTCTGCAGTAACATATAAACTGGGCGTTTTCACTTGGTTCTGCAGTAACATTATAATGTGTCAGTGTTTTTCACTTGGTTCTACAGTAACATTATAAATGTGTCAGTGTTTCAATTGGTTCTACAGTAACATTATAACTGTGTCAGTGTTTTCACTGGTTTGCAGTAACATATAACTGTGTCAGTGTTTCAATTGGTTCTGCAGTAACATTATAACGTGTCAGTGTTTTCACTTGGTTCTGCAGTAACATTATAACTGTGTCAGTGTTTTCACTTTTTCTGCAGTAACATTATAACTGTGTCAGTGTTTCATTTTTTCTGCAGTAACATTATAACTGTGTCAGTGTTCTTCATTTTTTCTGCAGTAACATTAAACCGTGTCAGTGTTTTCACTGGTTCTGCAGTAACATTTAAACTGTGTCAGTGTTTTCACTGGTTCTACAGTAACATTAAAATGTGTCAGTGTTTCACTTGGTTCTACATTAACATATAACTGTGTCAGTGTTTTCACTTGGTTCTGCAGTAACATTATAACTGTGTCAGAGTTTTTCAATTGGTTCTGCAGTAACATTATAACGTGTCAGTGTTTTCACTTGGTTCTGCAGTAACATTATAACTGTGTCAGTGTTTTCATTTTTTTCTGCAGTAACATTATAACTGTGTCAGTGTTCTCATTTTTTTCTGCAGTAACATTATAACCGTGTCAGTGTTTTCACTTGGTTCTGCAGTAACATTATAACTGTGTCAGTGTTTTCACTTGGTTCTGCAGTAACATTATAACTGTGTCAGTGTTTTCACTTGGTTCTGACGTAACATTATAACTGTGTCAGTGTTTTCACTTGGTTCTGCAGTAACATTATAACTGTGTCAGGTTTTCAATTGGTTCGCAGTAACATTATAACGGTCAGGTTTTCACTTGGTTCTGCAGTAAAATTATAACTGTGTCAGTGTTTTCATTGTTTTCTGCAGTAACATATAACTGTGTCAGGTTTTCATTTTTTTTCTGCAGTAACATTATAACTGTGTCAGTGTTTTCACTTGGTTCTGCAGTAAAATTATAACTGTGTCAGTGTTTCACTTGGTTCTGCAGTAACATTATAACTGTGTCAGTGTTTTCACTTGGTTCTGCAGTAACATTAACTGTGTCAGTGTTTTCACTTGGTTCTGCAGTAACATTATAAACTGTGTCAGTGTTTCACTTGGTTCTGCAGTAACATTATAACTTGTCAGTGTTTCACTTGGTTCTGCAGTAACATTATAACTGTGTCAGTGTTTCACTTGGTTCTGCAGTAACATTATAACTGTGTCAGTGTTTTCACTTGGTTCTGCAGAGTACATTATAACTGTGTCAGTGTTTTCACTTGGTTCTGCAGTAACATTATAACTGTGTCAGTGTTTCACTTGGTTCTGCAGTAACATTATAACTATGTCAGTGTTTCACTTGGTTCTGCAGTAACATTATAACTGTGTCAGTGTTTTCACTTGGTTCTGCAGTAACATTATAACTGTGTCAGTGTTTCACTTGGTTCTGCAGTAACATTATAACTGTGTCAGTGTTTTCATTTGGTTCTGCAGTAACATTACAACTTTGTCAGTGTTTCACTTGGTTCTACAGTAACATTATAACTGTGTCAGTGTTTTCACTTGGTTCTGCAGTAACATTATAACTGTCAGTGTTTTTACTTTTTTTCTGCAGTAACATTATAACTGTGTCAGTGTTTTCCTTTGGTTCTGCAGTAACATTATAACTGTGTCAGTGTTTTCACTTGGTTCTGCAGTAACATTATAACTGTGTCAGTGTTTTCACTTTGTTCTGCAGTAACATTATAACTATGTCAGTGTTTTCCTTTGGTTCTGCAGTAACATTATAACTGTGTCAGTGTTTTCACTTGGTTCTGCAGTAACATTATAACTGTCAGTGTTTTCACTTATTTCTGCAGTAACATTATAACTATGTCAGTGTTTTCCTTTGGTTCTGCAGTAACATTATAACTGTATCAGTGTTTTCACTTGGTTCTGTAGTAACATTATAACTGTGTCAGTGTTTTCACTTGGTTCTGCAGTAACATTATAACTATGTCAGTGTTTTCCTTTGGTTCTGCAGTAACATTATAACTGTATCAGTGTTTTCACTTGGTTCTGCAGTAACATTATAACTGTGTCAGTGTTTTCACTTGGTTCTGCAGTAACATTATAACTGTATCAGTGTTTTCACTTGGTTCTGCAGTAACATTATAACTGTGTCAGTGTTTTCACTTGGTTCTGCAGTAACACTATAACTATGTCAGTGTTTTCCTTTGGTTCTGCAGTAACATTATAACTGTATCAGTGTTTTCACTTGGTTCTGTAGTAACATTATAACTGTGTCAGTGTCTTCACCTGATTCTGCAGTAACATTATAACTGTGTCAGTGATTTCACTTGGTTCTACAGTAACATTATAACTGTGTCAGTGTTTTCACTTTGTTCTACAGTAACATTATAACTGTGTCAGTGATTTCACTTGGTTCTGCAGTAACATTATAACTGTGTCAGTGTTCTCACTTGGTTCTGCAGTAACATTATAACTGTGTCAGTGTTTTCACTTGGTTCTGTAGTAACATTATAACTGTGTCAGTGTTTTCACTTGGTTCTGCAGTAACATTATAACTATGTAAGTGTTTTCCTTTGGTTCTGCAGTAACATTATAACTGTATCTGTGTTTTCACTTGGTTCTGTAGTAACATTATAACTGTGTCAGTGTCTTCACCTGGTTCTGAAGTAACATTATAACTGTGTCAATGTCTTCACCTTGTTCTGCAGTAACATTATAACTGTGTCAGTGTTTTCACTTGGTTCTGCAGTAACATTATAACTGTGTCAGTGTTTTCACTTGGTTCTACAGTAACATTATAACTGTGTCAGTGATTTCACTTGGTTCTACAGTAACATTACAACTTTGTCAGTGATTTCACTTTGTTCTACAGTAACGTTATAACTGTGTCAGTGATTTCACTTGGTTCTGCAATAACATTATAACTGTGTCAGTGATTTCACTTGGTTCTACAGTAACATTATAACTGTGTCAGTGTTTTCACTTGGTTCTGCAGTAACATTATATCGTAGTCAATGTTTTCACTTGGTTCTACAGTAACATTATAACTGTGCCAGTGTTTTCACTTGGTTCTGCAGTAACATTATATCTTTGTCAATGTTTTCACTTAGCTCTACAGTAACATTACAACTGTGTCAGTGTTTTTACATGGTTCTACTGTAATATTATAACTGTCAGTGTTTTCATGACAAACAGAAATAGACACAAATCAGCAGCAGTAGGTTTATTAATCCAATCAGGTTCATGTTTCTTACAAGACACATATGCTGATTGCTTATAAATTACAGCAATTGCAAATGTTCCATTGATATGCCAAAATATATTTATATAAAGAGATTAGACCTTTTAGCAGGTGTACACGGAGAAGCTCCAAGCTATGTTATGGAGGAAAAAGGCATCCAGCAATAGTGTATACTTTGGATGTCACTAGCAACAAGAGAGCTTCTAAACAAGGCCGCAAAGAAGCTCCGATGGGAGTCAATATATTTTACACAGTTACACACACAGTTCATTTTGGGTTGAAAAAAGATAATGGTAAAACATTGAGAAGACTATACAAATTGTTCAATTCACACAAAACGCTTATAGCCTCACAGTTTTGGCATTGCAGTGGTTTTGGAGGAAATGGCCAGGTTAGTGGAGAAATTATCAAAACGGCAGTAGGCTTCAAAACGGGCATAACTAACGGGGGAACATACCCTGCAGGGGGCCTGGGAGCCGGAGGGGGCATCATCTCCATACTTTTCCTATGAAAGAGACAGCATACCCCCATCAAAACACTATTGATGAAGCAGAAAAGGGGGACCCCATCTTGGGAGCCCCGCCACGTGTTAGGTGTAGGTTGGCAGTTCACCCTGAAGTAGGATGGAACACCAAAGCCACCGAATCATGGCTTAGGATCATGATGTCGCAGAGGGCCTAAGGTATGACACCCAATTTAGTGGGAAATCCCTTATCATCAGGCTTCAGTACCTCCTCTATAGCCAAGAAAGCCGGCCCCTGCTGGCTGTTTAACGCCAGTGTAAATTTGGGGCGGCCTACCGTTTTCGTCATGAAAATTCCTTTTGTGGAGGTGCAGTGCACTCACCGGCAAAATGCTTTAAATGCTTTAAAAAAGGGGAGGCCGCATCCAATAAATCCAACCCAAGGAGGCCCGGGTTGGGGAAAGTTAATTTTCCCCATCCCGTTTTTTCAAAAAATTTTAAGTCAGTTAGGGAAGCACCTCAGATGGCGAGACAAAAAATCCAGGCAGAGGTTCAATTGGGTCGAAAATTCTTTGAATTCCCTTTCCCCAATGTTCGGGTTTCCCCTTTGGGCTTGGTACTAAAGGAAAATTAACGTTAATACATTATCTATCTTACCCAAAAGGGGGGTTGGTTAACGATGGCATAAGCCCTCAAGCATCATCGGTATCCTATGTATCTTTCAACAGAGCAGCATCATTGGTGCAAAAGGCGGGAGCGGGCATGCTGATGGCAAAATAAGACATCAAGGACGCTTTTTGCCTTTTGCCAGTACATAGGGACTGTTTCCATCTATTGGGTTGCAGCCTGGATGGGCATTATTATTATGACATGTGTCTCCCTGTGGGTTGTGCTATTTCTTGTGCCGTTTTCAAAACATACAGTACATTCCTTGAATGGGTAGTTCAATTTGAGACGGGCTCCAGATTTATTCTTCATTACCTGGATGACTTTCTTTTGTAGGTCCCAAGGAGTCAGAGCAATGCTCCTTTTTACTCCAGTCTTTCAGGTTCTTGATGGCTAAGTTTGGAGTCCCTCTTTCGTCCGAAAAAACGGTAGGCCCTATGACCACACTTTCATTTTTGGGTATTGAGATAGATTCTATCAAAATGGAGTGCAGACTTCCAGCAGAAAAGCTGTCCAACTTGCTGAAGGGAGTTAGAACCTGTCTGATGGCCCATAAGGTTACTCTCAGACAATTACAATCCTTACTGGGTTCCCTGAATTTCGCCTGCAGAATCTTACCAATGGGGAGGGTTTTTTGTAGGCGGTTAACTTTGGCCACATGCAGGGCTAAGGCACCCCATCACCATATAAGGTTAACCAATCAGCTCAAAAAAGACCTGAAACTCTGGGAATCCTTTTTGGTGTTCTATAACGGGAAGTCGCTGATTCAGAGTACTGAATAATCTAGCGAGGAGCTGCATTTGTATACAGATGCTGCCAGCTCACTGGGCTTTGGAGCCATCTTCGAGAGGGCTTGGAGCACAAGGAGCTGGCCAGATAGCTGGATGGATTCTGACTGTTGTAGGAACCTAACCTTGTTGGAATTGTAACCAATAATAGTGGCAGTGGAATTGTGAACAAATCCATTTGCTTTTGGACAGATAATGCTAGTGTAGTTCATGTAATTAACAAACAATCCTCTTCTTCTCTTCCAGTCGTCGCGCTTATGCGGCACCTAGTCCTTCATTGTTTACAGCATAACATTTGGTTCAGGGCTAAGCATGTTCCAGGTATTGATAACACCATCACTGACTCTCTCTCTCGCTTTCAGTGGGAAGACTTCCGCAGGTTGGCACCGGAAGTGGAGGTGGAGGGGACACAATGCCCAAGTTCCTTATGGGAGATAGTGGACAACAGCTGATGGCCATGGTGCAGGCATCGGTGGCACCTTCAACTTGGCACAATCATGGTAAGGCATGGAAGGAATGGGTGGCTTTGGCTGGGAAAATAGACGCTCAAAAGGTAACTAGCATGAGGAAGAGAGTTCTGTTAGAATACCTAGCAAGTCTTAGAAATTTACGTTGCTCGGGTTTAGTGGCACAGAGGTATTTCCTTTTTCTTTCGCCTATTGGGTTGGCAGGACATAACAAAAGATTTCTTGGTCCAGTCAATCCTCGGGGGGTGGAAGAAGGAATACACACCTAAAAAGGCTAGGTGCCCCATTTCATTCCGGGTTCTTGTTAGGTTGATAGGAATTCTCCCTTCTGCTTGCTCATCCCCTTACAAATCATCTCTTTTCAAGGCTAGTTTTCTTTAGCATTTTTTGGAGCCGGGGCAGGAAAGGCTGAGGGTCTTCTTGTGGAAGACGTCTGCGTGATGGATAACAGGATTAGGGTCCATTAAAAAAATCTAAGATGGCGCTGGTTCTTGGTTTTCGCCTATAAAAGGAGAGTCTTGCCCAGTTTCGGGCAATCAAAAAATTTGACGCTATTTGAGTGTTGTCGACTTCCTTTTTGTCTCACGCTGGGGGGCCCCCTCTCACCCGCTACCAATTTGAGTCAGTATTGAAGGTGTCCTTGTGCCAAATAGGACTTAATCCAAAGGAGTTTGGAACACATTCCAAAGGAGCTGCCATTGAGGCCTATACACTAGGCTTCTCTGAACAGGAGGTTAAGCGTTTAGATCTAGCCATGTAGCAAGTTATATTTGGCCGGAATTGGCTATTGACTGACGTTTTTGGTTTTAGGAAACAAACAAGCAGTTGTGTGTTTGATTGTCCACTTTTACCTGTTTTGGGCGGCAAGGAGAGCAGAGATTCATCCAGGAGGTAAAATTTAACCAATGTTAAATAATTATGGAGTGAACCCTCAATTCCTATATTGAATTGAGTTCAATAAGCCTTTTTATATTACAGGAAAATTTTCGCTCTTCATCATGAAATTAATATTGTGGGAGTGTTTACTTATAATAAATCCAGGAACAGACAGATTATACTTTGCAGTGCTCAAAACAAAGCCTATGGGTAACAGATGGGTACAGATTAGTGGGTATGATGCAGAGCACTTGCTAGAACAAGGACTCGCAGTGTTTCTTTTTCATGACCTATGTCATTCTATAGACATGATCTGCATTCAACTAACCACACTGGCAGTAGCCAGCACTATATACTATACACTGTACAGATGAAACAGAATACCCCACACAATCGAGGGACATTACCCAATCCTTGTGGGAAGAAACCCCGTAAGATCCCAGTTAATAATTGGCAGTAACTCACAAGTTGCAAATTGTTCCACTGTTTCCTACCTAATTTGCCAGACATAAAAGGAAAAACATATCCTTGTAAGCAGGCAAACATTTAAAATAAAATAACCACTCATAATTGCTATTAAAATGGGCTTCAGTTCATATTTCTTCTAAAGAAGAAAGATAATAGTTACATTGAATCTGGCATTTAAATAATTAGGACAGCTTACAGTGTTTTCCTGCAGAATGGGAAGATGTTCTGTGTTTATGCTTCCCTGAACATGCATAGCATTATGTTGTTAGAAAAAGACATAGGAGCATATTTATATTTCTTTTCACCACTGTGGTGATAACTGGCGGCAAAACGTCATTACGTTAACCTTCCCAACCTATAGCAATATTTTTATTTGAAGTAAGTTTGGCATAGTAAGAGCTGGTAGTAAAACTACAAGTGTAGTTAGTGGGGGGAAAAAAGTTAAAGGGCATGTCCACCTTTAATAAAAAGTTTTAATATCTTGTAGGCCACCCCTGTCCACCCCCAACTGCTGAGTTACATTTCTAAAAAAAGAATCAGAGACATACTTATGGCCCTTCACTCCCTAGACTATTTTCCCCAGCTCCAGCAACTGCATCTGTGATTGGCTAAGAGGCAGCCAATCACAGATGCGGCTGATGGCTTTAAAGACAGACTTGGGAATGAAGGGCTGTAAGAATGTCTCAGTTTGGGGTGGGCAGGGGTGGCCTACAAGATATTAAATGTTTTTTAAGAAAGGTGGAAGGGCAGCCATAGAGAAATCCGGAGGGTGAGAGTTTGAGGGGGAAAGGGTTTCCCTTCACATGTCACCATCCCTCCCGGAGGCAAGAGAGAAGGCAGACACCTTTTCACAGAAAGACAGCTCCTACTCTTCAGTTTCCTGGACTTTGCACAGACACTGCAGGAGAACCATAGGGAGCAGAGATGTAAGGTAATTATTTTTTTTAAACTACACAGTGGGGCCAGTAGTGAGTTAAATTTTAGTTTTGGTGGTGGACATGCCCTTTTATTTTGGGGTAAAAAGTGGTCCTTAAAGCATGCTGTTTGTTGTATGTCTCTAGCTGTTACATGGTCTACTTAAAGGGGAACAGTCACATGACTACCTTTAAAATGACTCCAGGATTATGTCTCTACCTGCAGTCTATCCAAAGTTACAGCAATATAAAGGGTGTTTTTCCTCCTTGCACTGTAAGCTGTGACATCACCAGCATCACATCTTAAGACATTTAAAATCTTTTCTAGTCAATGGATGTTTGAATGTGTCAAACTATTATTATTTTACTTCACATTATATCCTTTATCTCCTGCAACTTGGGTGCAACTAACTAGCTAACTAGGGGAAGGGGGTAAGATCACCTTTAAATTTCATGTCCACCTCCAGATTGAAAATCAATAGTTACCTTCCCCACCCCCTCAAACCCCAAGCACTTTATAGTAACCTACCTCCCCTCAGTCCCTAAAGCCCATAATATTTACATTTCTTCGCCGTGCTTCTCCTCCCATTTTCACCTCCTCTGTAAGCTCAGAGAGCTTTTACAAAGGAGGTGTGCAAGACAGAGAAGGTGCACCTGAATGCAGAATTTGTCATTGGAAATGATGTCATGGTCATGGCATTGATTGACGGCTGCAATCCAGAAGAAAGCCAGCATCTGTGTCAGAGAAATGCAAGTATTATGGGGATGATTTTTTCCCAGGGGAGGTAAGTAATTGTAACTATCTTGGGGTTTGGGAAAGGTAAGTAAATATTTTTGATCTGGGGGTGGACATGCCCTTTATAGACCTCTTCTTCAGGGAGATTCAATAAAAGTTTTTATCGTTTAAAATGGTGCTAATTTTGCCCCAACCAATCAAAACTTATTTAACATTTGAAAGCTAACATCTGATTGGTTGGGGCAAAATTAGCACCATTTTAAACAATAAGAACTTTTATTGAATTACCCTGTATATACGTTAACTCTATCTTCCTAATTCTGCTTTATTGGCAAAGAGTTGCTGCTTAATTGTTGTGTTTTAACAGTCTAGCATATAAAATGTGTATGCTTTTGATTGTAAAAAAAACTTCAACTAATTAAAAGGTTTTGCAAGTGGAAATAAAGTTTGTTCCCTTATAGGATCTGATGCAACTGTGTTTTTTGTGCTAATGTTAAAATAAAATATCTAGCAGTCTCCAAGTACAATGTTTATGTTATATAGGTAACTGAAATCATTGTATAGCTGGGTTATCTTCAGCTACAGTAGTTAAAAGCTAAATTACCTATAAATGCTGCATTGTCAATTTTTATTTCCAATAAAAATGTATTTTTGAACAATTCTCCCCTCCCCCAATTTAATGAACCATATACGACAGAGCTTTTCTTTTACACTCAAATTTGGAATCTGGATTTTGGTTGTAAATTTCAAACCAGTCAGATCTGTAAAGTCTCTTTTTAAAGGATCAGAAATAAATTAGTATAGGTCAAGCTCTGTTTATACAGTGGACTACCCTTGCAGAATTGCCTTCTTGACTTAATAGCTTCCTTTTGGTTGACATTTCTCCCAGAAAGAAGACAAATTGTCTAAGGTCAGCCTACAGATCAACTCAGAGTATAGGAGGAAATTGCACTATATCAACTAAATTGCACCATGCCTACGAACCAGATTTAGGCAGCACGCCACCAGTCACAGTTCTGTTGAAAATATGCAGTCAACATTTCAAGGCAGTCAAAGGAAACAAGATAGCAAAATTAGTCATTTAAAAGTTTCCTTCTCCAGATTCAGGTCTTACTGACTCAATGAGAACCAAATTGTATTCCTAGCAAAATAATTAAGAACTATACTTTGACATAGACATGTGTACCATAAATCTAGGAGTCTTTTTTTCATTTATACTACTTTCACTTACTCATAAAAAGCCTTGACTTCTACATTAATCAATCCAAAACAATTTTGTAATTTTTGGCATTCCAAAATTAAAAAAAAATCTTCTTCTGTGCAACTAAGAAAGATGAACCTTTGAAGTTATTATACATTTTTTTCCTTCTCATAGCAATGATGTCATTTATTTAAATAATCATCTATCTATGAAAGGAGTGTGTCTGTCACAAGCTAAAATAAAAAACATCCGTCATTTTGAAGTGATTAACCTTCTCCAGATGTTAAAATCATCAGATTTCAGACCTTTTGCTTTGTTGTGATAATGATATAGTATCCAGAACATGAATGTTTACTTTCCCCCCCGCCCTTTTTTTGTATCAGTTCAAGTTGAATTTTTTTCAATACTTATTAAAGCACGTAGCCCGTTGTAATTGTATGTACAGATGAAAGCAGATCAGTTATTATTTCCTTTAATTGTAAATTCCTGCTGCTCATTTTACAGTAAAAACGAAAACAAAGAAGGCGCATTTGAAAGGACCACCGCAGACCACTTATGTAATCAATTCATATATGTCAAGTTTTAACAGAGATGACTGTCCTGCTCTGTTCCATAATGCAGTGACATGCTACCACCCTGCAACTCCAGGAAATGTATATGCTTTAAAAGGCCAGCTTAATACTGCACAAGATTGTATTCATAATTTTAAGTGGCTCTGTAATTCATATCTCTGGCATTAACTTCAAAGGTATATCGGTGTATTAGAATGCAATCTATCTTCATTTCCAGCTGCTTATTACTTTTTACAAAACGTTTTAATTGTTGTAATTCTTTATTATCATTTGTGATTATACAATAAAATCAGACAAAATACACAAATAAACAACTGACTGCAATATAAGGGGTTATGCAGGCTATTTATGTCAATTTAATCCCAATGATATTCATGCAAATTGTGAATATTATTTTTTTTATAGTCAGTCTTAGAAAGGTGTGTAAATACCAGTTGCTTCCATACTTACTGGCAATGACAGGTCACCAATGCTACCATTAAAGTAAATAGCAAAGTCATTTATTTAAACAGTGCTATTACTAACCAGCTCCCTCTATGATAAACAGTTCCATGGCCTTTATTCATTAATAAAGTTTACTTGTTGGACAGGAAATAAAGCTTGACTGTAACCAGTTAAAAGGATACAGTACAAACTGCTTGCACGAGAACGTGAATGCACTTGTAACCCAAGTGTGTTGAATTTCAGTTCTAGGCACCTTCCAATGCATGTTTATGATGGGAATGCTGTAATCTGCAAATGTGCTATGCCTGTGGATAATCATTCTTTTGCAGTGAATATGCTCAGTATTTACTGTATAAACGCATTGATCCCAGTCTAGACTTTTATACCAGTTAAGTTTTTTATTTTCCTATACTATATCTTAGTCGACATCTTTTAGATGTTAATTAAACATGGTCATTCAACTTTATTGTAAAACACTAGGTTTGATTTGTTTGTCCTGATTCTTGTTTTTCTTGTATGTTGGTGTTAATTAAGCAAAATAAATTTAAAGCATGGTCTTCAAAGCACCTAAAGTACTACAGCCATTCAATACAAGAACAAGGGGGACCCAAATATCAGCTCTGCTCGGGGTCCAATTTTATCTTAATCCATCTCTGTTAACAAAACCTGTGCTGAGGCTGCTCTCTGCTACGATACCTGAGCTGTAAAACACTGCCAGAATGAAAGTTCTTTTTTATTTAATTCAGCAACTTGTGCTTTATCTATGCAAGAGCCCTATTACATTAAATTTACAAGCCTAGAACTTAAGATCCAGAGAAACAAGAGACATCAACCTAGGCTTGTTTGAAAGGTATGAGAGAAAACTATTTTCAATAGAGGGCATGGAGTCCACAGTTGCCCTTTAAAGAATATTGTTACTATACAAGGTATACAAGGAACCACAATTTGTCTTGTGGCTCTTGGTAAAAGTCCATTCAGGAATTACTCCCTGCATGAGTTAAAAAATCATTGTGCAAGGGAGCCCTTTCCCCCTTCCCCCCTCCCACCCACCCTCCATGGCTGCCCTTCCACCTAGCATTAAAAGATTTTTCTGTAGTGTAGGTCACCCCTGCCCACCTCCAACCGCCATGTTAGATTGCTAAAAAAAGCAGAATAAACCTAATTACAGCCCTTCACTTCCATAGCGCTCTGCATTGCCGGCAGCCACTTCTGTGATTGGCTACCTCTCGGCCAATCACAGACGCGGCTGCCGATCCGACCTCTGTTTGCAAGTTCAGGTAGAGAGAGGGCTGGATCAAAAGGCTGTAAGTAGATTTCTGATGTATCTGTTGTATTCAATTAGATCAACTGGACTTGAAATGTAGTTCTTGAAGACGTTTCGCTAGTCATCCGACTGGCTTTCTCAATTCAGAATGACTTGTACAAGAATCTGTGGCAATTATGTACCCTGGAAAATCCCAATTCGCTTTTTTGCATCATATATGCAGTGCAGTGCAGTGAAGAATGCTCTGATTTGTATGTGGGGGAGACCAAACAGCAACTGCATCAACGTATGGCCCAGCACAGAAGAGACAATTCCTCAGGTCAGGACTCAGCCGTGTATCTGCATCTTAAGGATAAAGGACATACCTTTGAAGATTGTAATGTTAACATACTGGTGAAGGAACGTGACTGGTTCAAGAGAGGTGTTAAGGAGGCCATTTATGTGAAAATAAAGAAACCAAGCCTAAATAGAGGTGGGGGGGTTCGACACCAACTGTCTGCCATGTACAATGCTGTTTTAACACCTTACTCTGGGCGTTCCTATAACACCTCTTAGCCACTATCCAATCACACCCTTAACACCTGGCTGTGATATGCTAATTGGGATTTTCCAGGGTACATAATTGCCACAGATTCTTGTACAAGTCATTCTGAATTGAGAAAGCCAGTCGGATGACTAGCGAAACGTCTTCAAGAACTACATTTCAAGTCCAGTTGATCTAATTGAATACAACAGATATACCATGACCTGGATGAATGAGAACCTTCACAAGTAGATTTCTGATGATTTTTTAGTAATCTAACATGGCAGTTGGGGGTGGGCAGGGGTGCCCTGCAATTATTGTATTCAAAAACTTTTTTTAGGGTGGAGATACCCTTTAAATAACTTGCACCAGCAGCAGGGGGTGAGGCTTCAGAAACTTACCTAGCGGCCATTCCCTTCTTAAAGTCACATTAACCTTTTGTAAATGGGTTGGCTTGACTATAAAATGGAAGCCTAGTGCTCTTGGTTAATTATTCTGAATGTGTTTTATAAAGATGAAAGATAAATATAAAATAATATTCAAATTATTTTGTTTTATCTGTAATTTTTATGAACATGAAAATTCACCAAGCAGGTTTGTAAAATTCTATCATATAATACCTGTATTACTCACAGTAAATCATGTAGTATTTACTAAGAATAGTCTAATATTGACTTAATGGGGAACTCTGGTCTCCATAAAATTGCCCTTTATTAAAAAGAGCACATTCCTGCCTTTAAAATGACAGTACTGTATTTGCAAAGCTGCACTCTATCCAAACTTACAGCAGCTGTAACATCACCCGCACCATTGCTCTGTTCCCATGCCTAAGGCACGAGCATGCCCACTTGTATACTATTGCTGGGACACAACATCATAAAGAGGAAAAGACTGAGAATGGTTGCAGGTAGCTTACTAAAAGACACAGCTCATCACGTGACTGTCACAGAGACTCAGACAGACAGGACAGACTGGGAGCTGTACATTTACAAGACTATGACTTAAGATCCAGAGAAACTGCAGACATCATCATAGGCTTGTTTGAAAGGTACATGTATAGAGACAGTTACAGTACCCTAAGTTCATGGCACTTCCCATGTGATCATTGCCTAATCTGCTATCTTTGAATTTTAAAATGGTAATACATTAAATCAATCTGATCAGTGGCGTATCTACGTTAAAACATTCGGGGCACGTGCCCCGGATGTTTGGCAAAGTGCCCCGAATGTTTTCGCCGCCTGTGCCCCTTGCAAGTGCCCCGGACTTCCGGATTTCCCGGCTGCGCGAACCTCTGGGAACGTCGCGCAGCCGGCACAGTCGCACACAATGATGTCATGCGCAATGCCGGCGCGCCGATGTCACGAGCGGAGCGAGAGAGAGCTATCGGAGGGAATCCAGGGACAGGTATGTAGCAGTGCAGTGCCAAGCCAGATTAGATAGATAGATAGATAGCAGTTAGATAGATAGATAGCAGTTAGGTAGATAGATAGATAGATAGATAGATAGCAGTTAGGTAGATAGATAGATAGATAGCAGTTAGATAGATAGATAGCACTGCTATCTATCTATCTATCTAACTGCTATCTATCTATCTATCTAACTGCTATCTATCTATCTATCTACCTAACTGCTATCTATCTATCTATATATCTATCATCTATCTATCTATCTATCTATCTATCTATCTATCTATCTATCTATCTATCCCTGAACTGCTATCTATCTATCTATCACATACATCTATCTATCTATCTATCTTCTAGATCTAACTGCTATCGTATCGATCTATCTAACTGCTATCTATCTATCTAATCTACTGCTTATCATCTATTCTATCTAATCTGCTATCTATCTATCTAATCTAGTCGATCTATCTATCTATCTATCTCATCTATCTCATCTACTGCTATCTATCTATCTATCTCTATCTATCTATCATCTATGCTATCTATCTATCTATCTATCTATCTATCCTATCTATCTATCTATCTATCATAACTGTCTATCTATCTTTCTAGCTAACTGCTATCTATCTATCTATCTATCTATCTATCTATCTATCTACTGCTATCTATCTATCTATCTATCCTCTCATCTACTGCTATCTATCTACAACTGCTATCTATCTATTCTACTCTACTCTATCTATCTACTAACGGCTTATCTATCTATCTATCTATAACTGCTATCTATCTATCTATCTAACTGCTATCATCTATCTATCTATCTATCTATCTATCTATCTAGCTACTACTATCTATGCTATCTATTTATCTATCTATCTAACTGCTATCTATCTATATATCTATCTATCTAACTGCTATCTATCTATCTATCTATCTATTTATCTATCTATCTATCTATCTATCTAACTGCTATCTATCTATCTATCTAACTGCTATCTATCTATCTATCTATCTATCTAACTGCTATCTATCTATCTATCTATCTATCTATCTATCTAACTGCTATCTATCTATCTATCTATCTATCTATCTATCTATCTATCTATCTAACTTCTATCTATCTTTCTAGCTAACTGCTTACCTATCTATCTATCTAACTGCTATCTATCTATCTATCTATCTATCTATCTATTCTAACTGCTATCTATCTACTAACTGCTACTATCTCTATCGAACTGCTTATCTATCTAATCTACTGCTATCTATCTAATCTATCTAAAATCTATCTATGCTCTATCTATCTATCTAACTGCTATCTACTATCTACTATCTATCTATCTATCTAACTGCTATCTAGCTACTATCTCTCTATCTATCTATCTAACTGCTATCTATATACTATCTATCTATCTATCTATCTATCTATCTATCTATCTATCTATCTAACTGCTATCTATCTACTCTATCAACTGCTATCTATCTATCTATCTATCTAACTGCTATCTATCTATCTACTGCTATCTATCTATCTATCTAACTAACTCTATCTATCTATCTATCTATCTAACTAACTACTATCATATATCTATCTATCTAGCTATCTATCTATTATATATCTATCTATCTAACTGCTATCATAGCAGTTAGATAGATAGAATAGCAGATAGACAGATAGATAGCAGATAGATAGATAGATAGATAGATAGATATAAGATAGATAGCACTGCTACCTATCTATCTATCTACTGCTATCTATCTATCTATCTATCTATCTAACTAACTGCTATCTATCTATCTAACTGCTATCATAGCAGTTAGATAGATAGATAGCAGTTAGATAGATAGATAGATAGATAGCAGTTAGATAGATAGATAGGTAGCAGTGCTATCTATCTATCTATCTATCTATCTATCTATCTATCTATCTGCTATCTATCTATCTAACTGCTATGATGCAGTTTAGATAGATAGATATATAAATAGATAGATAGATAGATAGATAGATAGATAGCAGTTAGTTAGATAGATAGATAGATAACAGTTAGATAGATAGATAGATAGATAGATAGATAGATAGATAGATAGCAGTTAGATAGATAGATAGCAGTTAGGTTAGATAGCTAGATAGAGTAGATAGATAGATAGATAGATGATAGATAGATAGATAGATAGCATAGATTTAGATAGATAGATAGCAGTTAGATAATAGATAGATAGATAGCAGTAGATAGCTAGATAGATAGAAGATAGCAGTTAGATAGATAGATAGATAGATAGTAGATAGCATAGAGATAGATAGATAGTAGATAGATGATAGATAGTAGAGACAGAGAGATAGACAAGAAGCAGATAGACATAGTTAAATAGATAAACAAGAGGCAGATAGACAGATATACAGAGAGAGAGAGGGACAGATAGAGATAGATATCAGAGAGAGAAGAGAGGGAGAGATAGATATACAGAGAGAGAGAGGACAGACAGAGATAGATAGGGCAGAGATCCATGAAGAGGTACAAAGAATCTCCCTGGCCAAAGGTGTGGGCAAGCATCTTACAACACTGAACACAACAGTAAGTTTAAAATGACCAAATTGCTACCAGTATATAATGAAATTGCCAGTTTACTGTGCCTTTGTGTCATTAATTTGTGTCTCTCTGTCCAACTCTCTGATCTCTATCTCTGTCTGTCTATCTCACTGTCTTTCTGTCTGTTTATCACTATCGGGCTGTGTGTCTATGTTTGTGGTGTCTACTGTCTGTATCTTTTTGGTAATCTCTATAAGTACACAGTGGGTGTGGCTTAATTGGGGGCGGAGAAAGGGGGTGTGGCCTAAAAAAATTTCGGCGCGCCACGCGCGGCACATGGGGTGCCCAAAAGTGCCCCTGATCTTCTTAGACCCTAGATACGCCCCTGAATCTGATCAATGATGCTTCCTGGCCCCATGGTTCTTTGGTAGTGCCAGACCCATTAATATCTATTAGGGTAATGACAAATGAAGTTTGTCCATCAACAAACGCTTGGGAAAGA
Source organism: Hymenochirus boettgeri (assembly GCA_019447015.1). Classification (NCBI taxonomy): domain Eukaryota; kingdom Metazoa; phylum Chordata; class Amphibia; order Anura; family Pipidae; genus Hymenochirus; species Hymenochirus boettgeri. The sequence continues at coordinate 140,579,795 of CM033472.1, forward strand.
GAGGTGAAGCAGCACCCACAAACACACAGTACATATAACTAATAGCATTAGTTCACCTGAACCTAATTTATAATTTTGGTTCTTCTTTAAGACCAGTTAGTTTTCTGAAAAGATCATAATCATTCTGTCATGATATTAAAGGAAACCCAGTCAGGAAAGCAGCTTTGTTGTAATTTTTTGTAGTCTGACTGGCATGTTTTAATTTATTTACTGTAATCTTTGCCTTTGTGAACAGCATTACATGCAGTTGGACGTCTAATAAAGTCAACACAAACATTTTCTCTCCAATTCTCAGCCTTCACTTCTGAAACCATATTATGATATTTTGTAATTAGAACCCTGGATTGGGTTTTAATCTTCAGCATTTTTGAATATTTCATGCTGTGTTTACCTGACTGGATCAGGGACTAACTGGTCAACTACACAATACTGCTTGATGGCCAGGCTTTTTATTAAGAAGTATTGCAGTATTTAAATAGGACTAAAGCTAGGTATACACATACTGATAAAGAGCACTGATACCATCGATCCGAACGTATTGAGGCTTTATTGCCACTTTCTGTAGGCTCTTTTCCGAACGAGGGTGCGGCCGCCCCAACATTCGGGTTACATAGTAACATAGTAACATAGTAATTAAGGTTGAATAAAGACATTCGTCCATCAAGTCAACCTATTCACTTTTTTTTTTTTTTTTATTTATTTTTTTAACCCTACCTAACAGTTGATCCAGAGGAAGGCAAAAACCCCATCTAAAAAAGGGGGAAAAAATTCCTTCCTGACCCAAACGGCAATCGGAAAGTATCCCGGATCAACCAGATCTTATGCATTAATCCCAGTAATTCTCAATATTTTTTAGTTTTAGAAACTTTCCACGGCCTTTTTAAAGTTATTCAATGAACTTGCCATTACCACCTCGGCTGGAAGACAGTTCCCACAGTTTCACCGTTCTCACTGTAAAGAAACACTCTCCTAACCTTGAAGATGAAACTTCTTTTCTTCCACCTTAAGGATGCCACGAGTCTCTGAATATGACCTATTAGTGAACAATGCACCAGAGAGTTCACTGTATGGGCACATTAATATTGTATAAGGTTATCATGTCCCCACGCAACGCCGCTTCTCGTTCAATGTAACAAGCCTAACTTGTCTAATCTGCCTGCAATTCAACCTTATTATTTAGTGTCCCTTCTCTGAAGCCTCAATTTCCAAGATGTCCCTTTTGTATATGGGTTCCAAAACTGCACCGCATATTCCAAATGTGGCCACCAGTTCCTTGTAAAGAGGGAGAATAATATTTTTCTCTCTTGATTCTTCCCCTCTTTATACAAGACAATATCTTGCTAGCTCTAGCTGTTTGCACCTGGCATTGTTTGCTACAGCTAAGTCTGTTAATCCGGAACCCCCAATCTTTTCCATTTCATATGCACTTAACACAGAGTTATTTATGGTGTAGGTGGCACAGGGATTTATAAATCCCAAATGCATCACCTTAACATTATCAACATTGAATCTCATCTGCCATTCTGCTGCCCATTTTGATAATCTATCTAGGTCTGCTTGCAGCACTTGCACATCATTGGAAGTTCCAAAGCTCTGCATAATTTAGTGTCATCAGCAAAACAACAGAGACCTTGCCTCAATGCCCCCTTCTAAGTCATTTATAAACAGGTTAACATAAGCGGCCCCAGTACAGAACCCTGACGGAACTCCGCTTAGAACTTTAGCCCACATAGATGTAGCTCCATTAACCACCACTCTCTGTTTGCGGTCCATAAACAGTTCTCTATCCATGAACAAATGTTTGTCTTCAAGGCCAACTCCTCATTTATTTACATTAGTCCGCCTATGTGGCACAGTATCAAGGCTTTTTGCAAAATCCAAATATACCACATCACAGCTGTGCCGGAATCTACTTCTTACTCACTTCTTCATAAAAACCCAATTAAATTTGTCTGCATGATCTATTTCTCATAAATCCATGCTGACTACTACTATAGATAATCTCTGGAGACAAAGTCAAGGATTTGATCTTACCAAAGTTTCCATCACCCTCCCACCACTGTGTAGGCTTACAGGTCTATAGTTACCAGGCTGTGAACGACTACCTTTTTTGAATATGGTATTACATTGGCTTTTTTCCAATCCAGCGGCACATCCCAGACAAAGCGAATCTGAAAAGATAGCAACAGTGGTCTTGCTAGAACTGAAACTAAGCTCTTTTAAAATCGTAAATGCAATCCATCTGGTCCTGGCGCTTTATATTGATAACTTTGTCTATTGATTCCGTACTACATCCTCTGTTATCCAATGTGAAAACTCTTCATTTCCTCCCTGCACATTGTTACAATCCCTACTGTAAGGATTCTCAACAGTAAAAACCGATATGTAAAAAAACGGTTTAGCAGAATTAGCCCTTTTCGGCAATCCTCTACAACCACCTCAGCTCCATTATTTAATGGTCCCATTCTCAGTCCTCATTTTTTTACCATTTATATACTTAAAAAACATCTTGGTGTTGGACTTTGCTTTGTTCGGCAATCCGTGTTTCATTTTCTATTTTAGCTAGTTTAATTGCTTTCTTGCACTCTTATTACACTTTTGAAGTCCCTGTAAGCCTTTTCTGTGCCTTCTGCTTTCAAATTTTAAAAGCCCTTTCTTTTTTTCCATTCCCTTTTTACACCTGAGCATTAAGCCATGCAGGAGTGGACCTATTTTTTTACACTTGTCTTCCTAAAGGACCGATTTGGAAATGTTTAGTTTAATATCCCTTAAAAAGTGGTCCACATCTGCTCAGTATCTTTACCATAAAACATTCCCCCAGTCCCCCCCTATGAGCAGAGCGATTCTTAAAAGAATAAAATTAACTTTCCTAAAGTTAAAAAGTTTTTGTTAACCCCAGTGCACTTTGTTTCTGCAACCTATATTAAATGAACACTATTTCATGGTCACTATTCCCTAAGCTTCCACTTACCTTCATCTCCAAAACTGAGCTCTGGTATATATATCACCAGATCCAACCACGCATTCTTTAGTAGGAACTTCTACCATCTGTGAAAGAAAATGCTCATATAGGAAATTTAAGAACTTTATACCTTTTGAGGTGCTGGCAGTTCCATTACTCCAATCGTATTTCAGGGTATTAAAATCCCCCATAACCAGCAACATGCCCCAACCAGCAGCCTTCGCCAACTGCAATATGGAGATTCATTTCCACCTCTTCCCCGGCATTTGGGGGCTTTAACACACTCCAACATTAATTTACCTACCTTCTTGCTTCCTGTACACGTTCCACCCATAATGTTTCTGCCGCATCGTTGCTCCCCCATCTATTCCATCTTTTACAATTTGGCTTCAATCTGTTTAACATACATACATACTCCTCCTCCTTTCTTCTTAACTCGGTCATGTCTAAATAGGAGTACCCTTCAAATATTACTGTCCATTCGGTGAAGTCATTAAGCCGATACTGCTATACCAATTAACATCATCCTTTCCTTTAACCTATTATTTCAAGTTCGCCGTTTTTCCCAGCCAGACTCCTTGCATTTGTAAACATACATTTAGATTATCACTTGATTTACTTCCATACATGGTCGTACATGCCTCCTTATCCTCATGCTCCCCCCCCCTCCTCTCCTCCCTCCTTGTGTTACTAGCCCCCAGATCCCTAACTTCTCTATCTACCCCTGTGTATTTAAACGTTCCCCTCCATCCCCCCCCATACCAGTTTAAAATCCTCCAACCCCTAGCCATCTTCTCCCCCAAAACAGTTGCACCACCACCATGAGGTGCAATCCGTCACTACTAAAGAGCCTGTAGCCAACAGAAAAGTCAGCCCAGTTCTCTAAAAACCCAAACCCCATCTCCTTACAACCACTCCCTTAGCCACGCATTTATACTCCTGAGCTCCGTTGCCTCCCTAGCGTGCACGTGGCTGCGGTAGGTATTTCTGAATCACTACCCTGGAGGTCCTTGCTTTTACCTTGGCCCCTAATTCTCGGAAATCATTTTTAAGGACCTCACCTCCACCTCTAACTTTGTCCATTGGCACCAATGTAACCAAGACCGCCGGTCACTCCCAGCCCCACCCAACTAATCTGTCTACACGATCCACCACATGTCGAACCTAGCACCAGGCAGACAACACACTTTTCGGCTGCATGGTTCCTGGCGAAATATTACCCTAATCTCACCCTTCTAATATATAGAATCCCCTACCACTACCACCTGTCTATCCTTCCTAGCCCCCAGTCTCCCTACCCTTGTATTGGAGATGGCCGTCCCCCTGGTGCTCAAGGGAAAGGCCCCGTACCAACATGCTGCTTCCGAGCCATCGTCTCCACATTTCACCTCAAATGGCAAAATCTGTTGGGTCGAACCAGATTGGAGAACGCCCCCTATCCTTCCATCCCCTCTTACCCTGGTGACCCTACAAATCTAGTCTATCCTTCTCACTCTATCTGCCACCATCTCCACACCACCAGTTTACTGCCCCTGCCAGTACCTGCTTTCCCCCGTTGCCAACGTCCTGCAATGCTGCAAGTTACCCCTTAGACTCTGTACGCTCAGATTCACGATGGGCAACCCCTCACATCTACACATACATCAGGTCCCTGGGGCGGCTGCTCAAGACCCATACATGACGGCATGGAGCACATTGCGCGGCCCCAACAAAACTGTCCATACTAAACAGCATACACAGCAGAGGACACAGCAGTAGACACAGCAGAGAAGAAATAGCCAGTGTTGTTCTTAACGCTTTCGTTTTAAACGCTTTAGTTTTTTAACGCTGCAATTCTCTTAACAAACAGAAAAATCTCTTTAAAATCAGCTAATCGCTAATGTTGGGGGGTACCAGGCCTTAAAGAGGTTCAAAACCATTTTTTGGCCAACTCCAGCTCTTTCGAAAAGTCAGTTAATTTTCTCAGCTCCTATAAAGGGAGTCTACCTACCGAGACAACACACACGAAGGAAACACACAGTCCCGAGTGTTCTCATATAGGAGAACGCCTCGGACGCAAGGGGTATATTTTAAAAGAAAATAGCTGAAAGTTTACACTGTCTTCGTCTACGGGCCAAGAAGTATTCTGTTAATTTTCGTTGAACGATTTCGAAACCTGTTGCATATCGCCTTCGCCCCCCGACGTCGCGGCTGCCCATTGTTTCGTCGACGCAAAGTGAACCCGCGATTTGCTTTTGATTATACTAGGTAGGGTAACAATCGAAAGCCGCTTCCGAATATCGTAACTTTTTGCTTTATACCTTTTCGAAGAAAAGTGGAGCGCAAAGCGACGCGATCTTATAAGGCTTTTTCGTCTCAACGACGAGAGTTACCCTCGAGACCCTGAAGGTGCGTGTAACAAGTACTTGAATTACAGTCAAAATGTGCCATCTCTTACTAATCCGTCATAGGTCCTGCCTTGGAACCCCCCACAAGTCTCGACCTCGCGCATTAGAATGTAATATGCCTTGAAAAGCGGACATTAGAAGGCGTATCCTCGCGCTTATTAGAACTCCGTAATCATGCCTTGGAAAAGCGACCCCGCTTAGCCCCATGAGGTCATAACCGACTAACTTGAACCATTGAAATCCCGCTACTAGCACCCCCTCCGCATTCCTTAAGCCCGCGCATATAATGGAATATGCCTTTGATGAAAAATGCGAACGCGCATTATAAAGGCGATGAGATGAACAGTTGCAACAAGAAAATTGGATTTCCAATTGAGAAATTTAAGAAGATTGACTAATAAACGTGGCTGATTCTTGGCTTCCAAATGTGTGTGGCCATTTCCTACACGAACTATCTTAGCTGGATTTGAGTTCCACAATGTTTGAGCACTTATCAGTTGTGTTCGTAGTGCTAAGTCCCCGTCTTTTGTCTTTAGCGGCCGACCCCTGTTCGCCACTCCTTTGGACCGTACCCATGAGAGTGTTTCTTCTTGTCAGTATTTTAATTAAGGCAATACGTTCTAGACAATATGGCTCTCGTTGTATAGTCTTTCGACTGCGATAACTGTGCTGTCGCCTTCCTCCGTATCGCCCCTTTGATTTTTATCCCCTTTCGAGAAAGAGCTCGCACATTCCACGTTGTTACTTCTTAATCCTTTTCATTTATATAGGCTTGACGCAGCAAATGGTCGCTTTATTTTCCTTGCTTGCTGCCGATTTTTTGGGGGGGAAAAGACATCAGGTCTAACAATTATAGGCCCCAGTGTATGGAATCTTTTGCAATGACAAGATCTGCAAGATCTGGATGATTCTTTGCAGAAGCGTATCCCGAGTGACCCTTGAGGCCTTCCCTCTGTCACATGGGCTGTTACCATACATCCAATCTCACCATCTCCCCAGTGCATTTATATGCAAAAACGCAGATTGACAATTCCTCCGCCAACTAACAGAGAAATTTTCCGCGTCCACCTTATAAACGTGATCATTCTCCGCCCCCATTTCGTCAAGCCTAATGGTGATAAAATGTTAATGAATCTATAAACAATGACCCCCTAGTAAGAATAAAAGGAAATGCAAGGAAAAAAATCCTTCGCACACACAGCTCCCCCTTTTGTTGAAGTCTTATTTCTTTAGGTATCATGTTAAATACAAAAGGACATCTTGTATTTTTGAAAGCTAGACTTAAAACTCTCAGAGCAACAGGTGTGTCCTCTGTACTCTAGGGACATATTTATAAATTACAGCAAAAGTACCCGCGCTGCGCAGCTGGACGATGTGATCAAAATTAACCTTTTTAGGTTGTAGAAAGCAAGAAAGGTATCAAGACTTTGTGTAATCACTCGGCACGTTTGAATCTATTAAAGAAAGTACAAATTTCATAGAAGCTTTTCGTATATTGCAACACTTCATAACTCAATTTATATACTATTTTATTTCGATGTCATTACTAGCATACTTGGTGAAAATAACCCCCACCACCCCTCCCCCAGTCCGCCCCCAAAACCCCCCACTATCCTCTCTGTCACCTAACCTCCCCTCACTACCCTCTCCACCTTTCTCATAAGCGCCCAAACTCCAGCCTTAGTCTCCTCTCCCTACCCTGCTAAATTGTTGTTATAAAACAATCGGTCCAGCCGTAGTGTGCAGTGAGTTCCAAAATCTCTTTATTCCCACCCCTCCCATTCATCCCCCACTACCCTAAAAAAATCTACTCTTCATGTTCTAGCCTCTTTGTACTGTTGTTAAAGGCAGTTATTCATGGCCATACAAACTGTGGCCCGTGTTAAATTCGTGACCTCAACCCACATTAGACTATTGTAGTAAGCATTCCATGTCTGGGTAACCACTAAGGTCTGGCAATGTCCGATACGCACTGTTTTAAGCGTGGAATTTCGAAACGAACCCTGTGTAATAACTTTTGGTAGTAAGGGGCTGAAATGAGCCTGCCAAATTTTAAGGCCGTCTGACTCACGGCAATTTGAGATAGTATGTGAGTGAGTTACCGTGAGTGGCCAAGGTTTGCCTTTTATTACACTCCCCTCAGCATCTCCCCATATACCCCCACACTATTTCCCTCTGTCCAACCGCCCAAACCCTTCCCCTAAACACCTCAGAGTATCCCCGCCACACACCTGAAATTTTGGATAAAAATCGGTCCAAGCCGTTAGTGTGCATGAGTTCAAAATTTATTCCCCCCCCCCCCCCCATTCACCCCCACTAAAAAATATGTTGTTAACCTTTTACTGGTAAGGAGTATATTCAAACAAAATTTGTTTGAAATTCGGACCAACCATTATAGATTTTGTATGTTGTAAGCTAGGTTAAACCATAAGGTCTGTTGGCAGGTTCAGACTAACTCAACCGTGACAGTTGGAATTCGAAAACGAAAACTGCTATAACTTGTAAGTATAAGGGTGCAATGAATAGCCTGCCAAATTAAGCCGTCTGCCTCCACGCATGCTTGGAGAATAGGGATGATGAGTGTGAGTGAGGCTTTGCCTTTTATTACCCTCCCGTCCGCCCCCAATACCCACCACTATTCTCTTCGTGTCCCACCTCTTCCACCCTTACCCTCTACCTCTCAGCTCAGTTCCCCGCACCACCGCTGGAAATTTTGGTAAAAATCGTCAGCGTCGTTATGTATGGCATGAGGCAGTTCCCATAAATCCATCCTCACTTCCCCCCATCTCACCCCCCCCCCTATAAAAACATACTTGTCGTTAACCTTTACTGGATAGGGGTTAGTATACCTATGCATACAAAAATTTTGGTGAAACGACACCAACCATAATTTTTAGTTTTTGTACAGCCCTTTGTGCTTGTGTAACCACCCTATACAGTGTCTCCTCCCTCATTGTCCCTCTGTCCACTTTTTGCTTCTTATCTTCCCTTCCAGGTTGGCCTTTTCGATACCTGCCGACAACTCTGGCCTCCGGGTTGAACTTTCGTACCACCACGCTCTCCCACATCGTGTCTTGCAATAAGTGTGCAAGATCAGCCTGGCCAAAATTTAAGCGTACTGCCTCCCGGCATGTTTGGAGAATTAGTGAGAGTGATGTGATTGAGTGATGTGAGGGACTTTGCTCTTTATATACCCCCCGTCCGCCCCCAATACCCCCCATAATTCCTCTCTGGCACTCCACCTCTCAAACCCCTTACCCCTTTACATGCTCACCAGTCCCCGGCATTCACCCTGAAACTTTGTAAAAATCTCGGTCCAGCCGGGAGTGTGCAGAGTTTTTCCAAAAAAATTCGTATCCCCCCACCATTTCACCCAACCCAAAAAAAAATATTCGTTACCTTTTACCTGGGTAAGGAGGTAATATGCATAACAAAATTTGGGTTGAAAATCGAACCAAATATATAGATTTGTATAGCTTGTACGCTTGTAACCAAAGTCTGTGCAAGTGTCAGATACTCCCCGTTAAGGTGGTAACTGTCTCCGAAACAAACAGTGCTTTACTTTGTAAGTAGAGTGTGCAATGAATGAGCCTGCCAAATTTAACCTTCGGACCTCCACGGCAAGTGGAGAATTAGTGATGAGTGATGGTGAGTGGTGGAGTGCTAGGGTTTTGCCTTTTATACTCTCCTGTACCCGCACCCAAATACCCCCATATCTCCTCTCGTCACCCTCCAAACCCCTTCACCCTTAACACTCAGCCAAGTCCCCGCAACACACCCTGAAATTTTGGTAAAAAATCAGTCCAGCAAGCTTAGTGTGCAGGAGTCAAAATTCTATTCCCCCCCCCCCTATTCACGCCCTACCCTAAACAAAACTTTGTAACCTTTTACGGTAAGGAATATATAGATAAAATTCGTTTCTTGAAATCGACCACACATCATAGATTTGATAGCTTGCAAGCTAGGTAACTGAAGTCTGTGCAATGTCGATACTCACCGTTTACAGGTTGGAATTCGAAATGAAACCTGCTTAACTTTTGTACGTAAGGTTGGCAATGATTAGGCTGCCAAATTTAGCCGTCTTCCTCCATGGCAAGTTGGAGACTTATTGATGAGTGATTTAGTGAGTGAGGCTTGCCTTTTATTAGTATGATTAATATGATCAGCATTTTGCTAATACAGGACATAGCATTAGCAAGGTAGTGTTGTTTACCATCATATTTATAAAGCCGGGATCATTTTTGTGGCACAAAGTATCCCCCAGGCATTGTGCAGTGGTGAGTATTGGTTATGTTTGCTGTATTGCGTTCATTCCCAGTAATTTGCGTAGAAGATAAATTGGCACCATAACATCTACCAATACCATACCAGGACTGTAACTGAGAATTACAAGGGGGACTTCAAGCAGAAACAACAATCAGGGTATTCAATAAAAGTTCTTATCGTTTCAAATGTGCTAAATTTGCCCCAGCCAATCATAACTTATTTAACATTTGAAGCTAACATCGATGGTGGGGCAAAATTAGCACCATTTTAAACGATAAGAACTTTATTGAATAACCCTGCAATGTATCTATCTATCTAACTGCTATCTATCTATCTATCTATCTATCTAACTGCTATCTATCTATCTATCTATCTATCTATCTATCTAACTGCTATCTATCTATCTATCTAACTGCTATATATCTATCTATCTAACTGCTATCTATCTATCTATCTATCTATCTATCTATCTAACTGCTATCTATCTATCTATCTATCTATCTAACTGCTACTATCTTCTATCTATCTATCTATCATCTATCTATCTATCTATCTATCTATCTATCTATCTATCTATCTATTACTACTAACTGCTATCTATCTATCTATCTATCTATCTATCTATCTATCATATCTAGCTAATCTATCTATCTATCCTACTCTATCTAACTGCTATCTATCTACTACAACTGCTATCTATCTATTCTATGCTATCTATCTAGTCTACTAACCTTATCTATCTATCTATCTTAACTGCTATCTATCTATCTATCTAACTGCTATCTAGCTATCTATCTAACTGCTATCTATCTATATCTATCTATGCTACTATCTACTTCTAACTGCTATCTATTATCTTCTATCTATCACTGCTCTATCTATCTATATCTCTATCTATCTACAACTGCTATCTATCTATCTATCTATCTATTTATATCTATCTATCTATCTATCTATCTATCACTGCTATCTATCTGATCTATCTAACTGCTATCTATCTATCTATCCTATCTATCTATCTAACTGCTATCTATCTATCTATCTAACTGCTATCTATCTATCTAACTAACTGCTATCTATCTATCTATCTACTCTATCTATCTATCTATGCTATCTATCTAACTTCTTATCTATCTTATCTAGCTAACTGCTACCTATCTATCTATCTAACTGCTAATCTATCTATCTATCTATCTATCTATCTATATCTAACTGCTATCTATCTTACTAATGCTATCTATCCTATCGAACTGCTTATCTATCTATATCTATCTGCTATCTATCTATCTATCTATAAATCTATCTATCTCTATCTATCTATCTAACTGCTATCTATCTATCTATCTATCTATCTATCTATCTAACTGCTATCTACTACTATCTCTCTAATCTATCTATCTAACTGCTATCTATATACTATCTATCTATCTATCTATCTATCTATCTATCTATCTATCTATCTAACTGCTATCTATCTACTCTATCAACTGCTATCTATCTATCTATCTATCTAACTGCCTATCTCATCTATCTACTGCTATCTATCTATCTATCTAACTAACTGCTATCTATCTATCTATCTATCTAACTAACTGCTATCTATCTATCTATCTATCTATCTATCTATTTATATATCTATCTATCTAACTGCTATCATAGCAGTTAGATAGATAGATAGCAGATAGACAGATAGATAGCAGATAGATAGATAGATAGATAGATAGATATAAGATAGATAGCACTGCTACCTATCTATCTATCTACTGCTATCTATCTATCTATCATCTATCTAACAACTGCTATCTATCTATCTAACTGCTATCATAGCAGTTAGATAGATAGATAGCAGTTAGATAGATAGATAGATAGATAGCAGTTTAGATAGATAGATAGGTAGCGTGCTATCTATCTATCTATCTATCTATCTATCTATCTATCTATCTGCTATCTATCTATCTAACTGCTATGATGCAGTTTAGATAGATAGTATATAAATAGATAGATAGATAGATAGATAGATAGATAGCAGTAGTTAGATAGATAGATAGATAACAGTTAGATAGATAGATAGATAGATAGATAGATGAATAGATAGATAGCAGTTTAGATAGATAGATAGCAGTTAGGTTAGATAGTAGATAGATAGATAGATAGATAGATGATGATAGATAGATAGATAGATAGCATAGTATTTAGATAGATAGATAGCAGTTAGATATATAGATAGATAGATAGATAGATAGCTAGATAGATAGAAGATAGCAGTTGATAGATAGATAGATAGATAGATAGATAGCAGTTAGATAGATAGATAGATAGATAGATAGATGATAGATAGATAGAGACAGAGAGATAGACAAGAAGCAGATAGACATAGTTAAATAGATAACAAGAGGCAGATAGACAGATATACAGAGAGAGAGAGGGACAGATAGAGATAGATATCAGATAGAGAAGAGAGGGAGAGATAGATATACAGAGAGAGAGAGGACAGACAGAGATAGATAGGGCAGAGATCCATGAAGAGGTACAAAGAATCTCCCTGGCCAAAGGTGTGGGCAAGCATCTTACAACACTGAACACAACAGTAAGTTTAAAATGACCAAATTGCTACCAGTATATAATGAAATTGCCAGTTTACTGTGCCTTTGTGTCATTAATTTGTGTCTCTCTGTCCAACTCTCTGATCTCTATCTCTGTCTGTCTATCTCACTGTCTTTCTGTCTGTTTATCACTATCGGGCTGTGTGTCTATGTTTGTGGTGTCTACTGTCTGTATCTTTTTGGTAATCTCTATAAGTACACAGTGGGTGTGGCTTAATTGGGGGCGGAGAAAGGGGGTGTGGCCTAAAAAAATTTCGGCGCGCCACGCGCGGCACATGGGGTGCCCAAAAGTGCCCCTGATCTTCTTAGACCCTAGATACGCCCCTGAATCTGATCAATGATGCTTCCTGGCCCCATGGTTCTTTGGTAGTGCCAGACCCATTAATATCTATTAGGGTAATGACAAATGAAGTTTGTCCATCAACAAACGCTTGGGAAAGAGAGGTGAAGCAGCACCCACAAACACACAGTACATATAACTATAGCATTAGTCACCTGAACCTAATTTATAATTTTGGTTCTTCTTTAAGACCAGTTAGTTTTCTGAAAAGATCATATCATTCTGTCTGATATTAAAGGAAACCCAGTCAGGAAAGCAGCTTGTTGTTAATTTTTGTAGTCTGACTGGCATGTTTTAATTTATTTACTGTAATCTTTGCCTTTGTGAACAGCATTACTGCAGTTGGACTGTCTAATAAAGTCAACACAAACATTTTCTCTCCAATTCTCAGCCTTCACTTCTGAAACCATATTATGATTTTTTAATTAGAACCCTGGATTGGGTTTTAATCATTCAGCATTTTTGAATATTTCATGCTGTGTTTACCTGACTGGATCAGGGACTAACTGGTCAACTACACATACTGCTTGATGGCCAGGCTTTTTATTAAGAAGTATTGCAGTATTTAAATAGGACTAAAGCTAGGTATACACAGTACTGATAAAAGCACTGATACCATCGATCCGAACGTATTGAGGCTTTATTGCCACTTTCTGTAGGCTCTTTTCCGAACGAGGGTGCGGCCGCCCCAACATTCGGGTTACATAGTAACATAGTAACATAGTAATTAAGGTTGAATAAAGACATTCGTCCATCAAGTCAACCTATTCACTTTTTTTTTTTTTTTTATTTATTTTTTTTAACCCTACCTAACAGTTGATCCAGAGGAAGGCAAAAAACCCCATCTAAAAAAGGGGGGAAAAAATTCCTTCCTGACCCAAACGGCAATCGGAAAGTATCCCGGGATCAACCAGATCTATATGCATTAATCCCAGTAATTCTCAATATTTTTTAGTTTTAGAAACTTATCCAGGCCTTTTTAAAGTTATTCAATGAACTTGCCATTACCACCTCGGCTGGAGACAGTTCCCACAGTTTCACCGTTCTCACTGTAAAGAAAACCTCTCCTACTTGAAGATGAAACTTCTTTTCTTCCACCTTAAGGATGTCCACGAGTCTCTGAATATGACCTATTATTGAACATGCACCAGAGAGTTCACTGTATGGGCACATTAATATTTTGTATAAGGTTATCATGTCCCCACGCAACGCCGCTTCTTCGTTCCAATGTAAACAGCCCTAACTTGTCTAATCTGCCTGCATATTCAACCTTATTAATTTTAGTGTCCCTTCTCTGAACGGCCTCAATTTCCAAGATGTCCCTTTTGTATATGGGTTCCAAAACTGCACCGCATATTCCAAATGTGGCCACCAGTTCCTTGTAAAGAGGGAGAATAATATTTTTCTCTCTTGATTCCTTCCCCTCTTTATACAAGACAATATCTTGCTAGCTCTAGCTTTTGCTACCTGCATTGTTTGCTACAGCTAAGTCTGTTAATCTCGAACCCCCAAATCTTTTCCATTTCAATGCACTTAACACAGAGTTATTTATGGTGTAGGTGGCACAGGGATTTATAAATCCCAAATGCATCACCTTACATTTATCACATTGAATCTCATCTGCCATTCTGCTGCCCATTTTGATAATCTATCTAGGTCTGCTTGCAGCACTTGCACATCATTGGAAGTTTCCAAAGCTCTGCATAATTTAGTGTCATCAGCAAACAACAGAGACCTTGCCTCAATGCCCCCTTCTAAGTCATTTATAAACAGGTTAAACATAAGCGGCCCCAGTACAGAACCCTGGGAACTCCGCTTAGAAACTTTACCCACATAGATGTAGCTCCATTAACCACCACTCTCTGTTTGCGGTCCATAAACAGTTCTCTATCCATGAACAAATGTTTGTCTTCAAGGCCAACATCCTCATTTTTTTTACATTAGTCCGCCTATGTGGCACAGTATCAAAGGCTTTTTGCAAAATCCAAATATACCACATCACAGCTGTGCCGGAATCTAACTTCTTACTCACTTCTTCATAAAAACCAATTAAATTTGTCTGCATGATCTATTTCTCATAAATCCATGCTGACTACTACTATAGATAATCTCTGGAGACAAGTCAAGGATTTGATCTTACCAAAGTTTCCATCACCCTTCCCTACCACTGATGTAGGCTTACAGGTCTATAGTTACCAGGCTGTGAACGACTACCTTTTTTGAATATGGTATTACATTGGCTTTTTTCCAATCCAGCGGCACATCCCAGACAAAGCGAATCTGAAAAGATAGCAACAGTGGTCTTGCTAGAACTGAAACTAAGCTCTTTTAAAATCCGTAAATGCAATCCATCTGGTCCTGGCGCTTTATATTGATTAACTTTGTCTATTGATTCCGTACACAATCCTCTGTTATCCAATGTGAAAACTCTTCATTTCCTCCCTGCACATTGTTACAATCCCTACTGTAAGGATTCTCAACAGTAAAAACCTGATGTAAAAAAACGGTTTAGCAGAATTAGCCCTTTTCGGCAATCCTCTACAACCACCTCAGCTCCATTATTTAATGGTCCCACTTCTCAGTCCTCATTTTTTTACCATTTATATACTTAAAAAACATCTTGTGTTGGACTTGCTTTGTTCGGCAATCCGTGTTTCATTTTCTATTTTAGCTAGTTTAATTGCTTTCTTGCACTCTTTATTACAACTTTTGAAGTCCCTGTAAGCCTTTCTGTGCCTTCTGCTTTCAAATTTTAAAAGCCCTTTCTTTTTTTCCATTCCCTTTTTACACCTGAGCATTAAGCCATGCAGGAGTGGACCTATTTTTTTACACTTGTTTCCTAAAGGACCGATTTGGAAATGTTATAGTTTAATATCCCTTTAAAAGTGGTCCACATCTGCTCAGTATCTTTACACTAAAACATTCCCCCCAGTCCCCCCTATGAGCAGAGCGATTCTTTAAAAGAGATAAAATTAAGCTTTCCAAAGTTAAAAAGTTTTTGTTAACCGCCAGTGCACTTTGTTTCTGCAACCTATATTAAATGAACACTATTCATGGTCACTATTCCCTAAGCTTCCCTTACCTTCATCTCCAAAACTGAGCTCTGGTATATAATATCACCAGATCCAACCACGCATTCTTTCTAGTAGGAACTTCTACCATCTGTGAAAGAAAATGCTCATATAGGAAATTTAAGAACTTTACCTTTTGAGGTGCTGGCAGTTCCATTACTCCAATCTATTTCAGGGTAGTTAAAATCCCCCATAACCAGAACATGCCCCAACCAGCAGCCTTCGCCAACTGCATATGGAGATTCATTTCCACCTCTTCCCCGGCATTTGGGGGCTTATAACACACTCCAACAATTAATTTACCTACCTTCTTGCTTCCTGTACACGTTCCACCCATAATGTTTCTGCCGCATCGTTTGCTCCCCCATCTATTCCATCTTTTAAATTTGGCTTCAATTCCTGTTTAACATACATACATACTCCTCCTCCTTTCTTTTAACTCGGTCATGTCTAAATAGGAGTACCCTTCAAATATTTACTGTCCATGTCGTGTGAATCATTAAGCCGATTCTGCTATACACAATTAACATCATCCTTTCCTTTAACCTATTATTTCAAGTTCGCCGTTTTTCCCAGCCAGACTCCTTGCATTTGTAAACATACATTTAGATTATCACTTGATTTACTTCCATACATGGTCGTACATGCCTCCTTATCCTCTATGCTCCCCCCCGCCTCCTTCTCCTCCCTCCGTTTGTTACTAGCCCCCAGATCCCTAACTTCTCTATCTACCCCTGTGGTATTTAAACGTTCCCTCCCATCCCCCCATACCAGTTTAAAATCCCTCCAACCCCTAGCCATCTTCTCCCCCCAAAACAGTTGCACCACCACCATTGAGGTGCAATCCCGTCACTACTAAAGAGCCTGTAGCCAACAGAAAAGTCAGCCCAGTTCTCTAAAAACCCAAACCCCATCTCCTTACAACCACCCCTTAGCCACGCATTTATACTCCTGAGCTCCGTTGCCTCCTAGCGTGCACGTGGCTGCGGTAGGTATTTCTGAATCACTACCCTGGAGGTCCTTGCTTTTACACTTGGCCCCTAATTCTCGGAAATCATTTTTAAGGACCTCACCTCCACCTCTAACTTTGTCCATTGGCACCAATGTAACCAAGACCGCCGGGTCACTCCCAGCCCCACCCAACTAATCTGTCTACACGATCCACCACATGTCGAACCCTAGCACCAGGCAGACAACACACTTTTCGGCATGCAGGGTCCTGGCGACAATTAACCCTATCTCTACCCTTCTAATAATAGAATCCCCTACCACTACCACCTGTCTATCCTTCCTAGCCCCCAGTTCTCCCTCCCCTTGTATTGGAGATGGCCGTCCCCTGGTGCTCAGGGAAAGGCCACCGCTCCATACATGCTGCTTCCGAGCCATCGCCTCCACATCTTCACCTAAATGGCAAATCTGTTGGGTCGACCATGCTGGACGAGCCCCCCTATCCTTCCATCCCCTACTTCCTCCTGGTGACCCTACAAATCTATCTTCCTTCTCCACCTATCTGCCCCATCTCCACACCACCAGTTTACTGGCCCCTGCCAGTACCTGCTTTCCCCCAGTTTTGCCAAGTCCTGCAATGCTGCAAGTTTACCCCTTAACTCTGTACCTCAAGATTCCGATGGGCAACCCACTCACATCTGACACATACATAGGTCCCCTGGGGCGCTGCTCCAAGATCCCATACATGCGGCAGGATGCACATTGCGCGGCCCCAAACAAAACTGTCCATACTAAACAGCAATACACAGCAGAGACACAGCAGAGACACAGCAGAGAAATAGCAGTGTTGTTCTTAACGCTTTCTGTTTTTAAACGCTTTAGTTTTATTAAACGCTGTCAATTCTCTTAAAAACAGAAAAATCTCTTTAAAACAGCTAATCGCTCATGGGACAGGCCTTAAATGAGGTTCAAAACCATTTTTTTGGCCAATCGCTCTTTCGGAAAAGTCAGTTAATTTTTCTCAGCTCCTATAAAGGGAGTCTACCGCTACCGAGGGAAACACACAGTCCCGAGTGTTCTCATATAGGGAGAACGCTCGGGACTAAGGGGTATATTTATAAAAGAGCGAAAAGTAGCGAAATGTTTTCGCATTCGCTTTTCGGCATGGGTTTGTTTGCCAAAAAGACAGTTAGCTATTTATAAAGGTAGCGTTAACGAATGGCGAAACCGTTCCGCAACTATCGCTAAACCCTTTTTGCCTTACTACTTTCGCAAGGCAAAAGGGACGCAAAGGCAGAACGCGATTTATAAAAGAGGGAAAGGTGTTTTTTGCGTTAAAACAGAGCGAAAGATTATCGAGACCCTGAAGGTGGTGAAAATCCTTGTTTGAAGCGAAAGGCATTCTATATGTCATATGCCTTGAAAAAGCGACGCGCATTAGAATGTAATATGCCTTGGAAAAGCGACATTAGAAGGCGATCGCGCGCATTAGAATGTAATAGCCTTGGAAATGCGAACCGCATTAGACAAGGCTATACGCACATTGGAAATGGAACGCACATTAGACAGCGACCAGACCCGCGCATTATAATGGAATATGCCTTGAAAAAGCGAACCGCCATTAAAAGGCGAATGAACATTGCAAAAGAAAATTGGTTTCCAATTGAGAAATTCTAAGAAGATTGACTAAATAAACGTGGCTGACTTCTTGGCAAATGTGTGTGGCCATTTTGAACTTGACAAAATCATGTTTCTAGTGTGTCTTTTTTCTGGTTTCGAATTGGTTTTCGCATGCAGTCGTTCTTAGATGCGTTAAGTTTTCGCTGCGATACTTTTCGCTCTTTTATCGCGCCCGTGTCGCCTTTTCAGCACAGAGCTCGCGACATTGTTTTTTTTTTCGCTTTTTTTATAAATAAGGCGAAACGAGCCCAAATGGCGCTATTTTCGCTGCGATGTGTGCGCTAATTATTTGGCGAAAAAGACCATCCTTTATAAATATGCCCCTAGGTGTATGCAAATCTTTGAAAAATGACAGACAGGATCTGCAAGATCTGGATTATTTTTGCAGTGAAGGGTATCACCGCAGTGATGTGAGGCTGTATCATGGGCTGTATCACCATATCCCATGCAATATTACCAGTATCATGGCAAAAAGAGAAATTGCACTAAATTTAGCAATATTGCTAAGCCCAAATTTGTCAATAAAGGCGGCGATAATGGTGATGAAATGTTAATGAATCTATATAAAAATGCCCCCTAGGAAGAATAAAGGAAAATGCAAGGAAAAAAACTGAACAAGTTGTGAAGGTCTATTTTTAGATCATGTAAATACAAAAGACATCTGTATTTTTGAAAGATAGACTTAAACTCTCAGAGCAACAGTGTCTCTGTACTCATAGGGCATATTTATAAATTACTAGCAAAATACCCGCGCTTCGCAGCGGAGATGTATTCAAATAACCTTTTTAGTAAGAAAGCAATAATGTATCAAGATTGCTGTAATCACTCGGCACTTGATTATTAAAGAAAGACAATTCAATAAGCTTTACGATAATGCAACACTCATTAACTTCAATTTATATATATTTTTTTATTCAACTACAACTTTTGGTGAAAATAACCCCACCACCCCTCCCCGTCCGCCCCCAACTCCCCCCCACTATTCCTCTCTGTACACCCCTGGCCAAACCCTTCCCCTTCCACCTCCAGCCTGTCCCCCCCCAACCCTTAAATTTTGTTAAAAACATCGGTCAGCCGTTAGTGTGCAGGCGTTCAAAATTCTATTGCCCCCCCCCCATTCACCCCCCACCCTAAAAAAATATTTCGTTAGCCTTTTACTGGTTAAAGGAGTATATGCCATACAAAATTGGTGAAATCGGACCAACCATATAGATTTGTATAGCTTGTACTAGGTAACCATAAGTCTGTGCATGTCGATACCACTGTTACAGGTGGAATTTCGAAAACGAACCCTGCTTAAAACTTTTGTGTAAGGTGCGAATGAAAGCCTGCCAAATTTTAAGCCTCTGCCTCACGGCAAGTTTGGAGATAGTTAGTGAGTGAGTTGAGTGAGTGAAGGGCTTTGCCTTTTATTACCTCCCCCGTCCGCCCCATATACCCCCCACTATTCCTCTCTGTCCACCCTCCAAACCCTTCCCCTTACACCTCAGACCAGTCCCCGCACACACCACCCTGAAATTTTGGTAAAAATCGGTCCAGCCGTTAGTGTGCATGAGTTCAAATTCTATTCCCCCCCCCCCCCATTCACCCCCACCCTAAAAAAATATTGTTAACCTTTTACTGGTAACGGAGTATATCCATACAAAATTTGGTTGAAATCGGACCAACCATATAGATTTGTATGCTTGTAGCTAGGTAACCATAAGTCTGTGCAGTTCAGCTAACTCACCGTTACAGTTGGAATTTCGAAAACGAAACCTGCTTAACTTTTGTAAGTAAGGTGCAATGAATAGCCTGCCAATTTAAGCCGTCTGCCTCCACGCATGTTTGAGAATTAGGATGATGAGTGATGAGTGAGGCTTTGCCTTTTATTTACCTCCCCGTCCGCCCCCAATAACCCCCACTATCCTACTCTGTCCACCCTCCAAACCCTTCCCCTTACCCTCCAGCCAGTCCCCGCACCCACCCTGAATTTTGGTAAAAATCGGTCCAGCGCCGTTAGTATGGCAGGAGTTCACAAATCATCCCTTCCCCCCATACCCCCCCCCTAAAAAACATATTTCGTTACCTTTACTGGTAGGGAGTAATATGCATACAAAATTTGGTTGAAATCGACACCAACCATATATATTTTTATAAGCTTGTAAGCTAGGTAAACCATAAGTGTCTCTGCAGTGTCAGATACTCACCTCTCCACAGGTTGATTTCGAAACGACAACCTGGCTTAACTTTCGTAAGTAATGTGCAATAAGAATGAGCCTGTGCCAAAATTTAGCCGTCTGCCTCCCGGCATGTTTGGAGAATTAGTGATGAGTGAGTGATTGAGTGAGTGAGGGCTTTGCCTTTTATACCTCCCCGTCCGCCCCCAATACCCCCCACTATTCCTCTCTGGCCCCCCTCCAAACCCTTCCCCTTACACCTCACCAGTCCCCGCGCACACCCTGAAACTTTGGTAAAAATTCGGTCCAGCCGTTAGTGTGCAGAGTTTCCAAAATTCTATCCCCCCCATTCACCCATCCCACAAAAAATATTTCGTTAACCTTTTACTGGTAACGGAGTATATGCATAACAAAATTTGGTTGAAATCGGAACCAACTATATAGATTTGTATAGCTTGTAAGCTATGTAACCAAAGTCTGTGCAATGTCAGATACTCCCCGTTACAGGTGGAACTTCCCGAAACAAACCTGCTTTACTTTTGTAAGTAAGGTGCAATGAATGAGCCTGCCAAATTTAAGCCTTCTGCCTCCACGGCAAGTTGGAGAATTAGTGATGAGTGATGGTGTGAGTGAGTGAGGGACTTTGCCTTTTATTACCTCCCTGTCCGCCCCAAATACCCCCACTATTCCTCTCTGTCCACCTCCAAACCCTTCCCCTTACACTCAGCCAGTCCCCGCACACACCCTGAAATTTTGGTAAAAAAATCAGTCAGCACAGCGTTAGTGTGCAGGAGTCAAAATTCTATTCCCCCCCCCCCATTCACCCCCACCGCTAAAAAATTTGTTAACCTTTTACTGGTAAAGGAATATATGCATACAAATTATTTCGTTGAAATCGGACCAACGCATCATAGATTTGTTATAGCTTGCAAGCTAGGTAACTGAAGTCTGTGCAATGTCGATACTCACCGTTTACAGGTTGGAATTCGAAATGAAACCTGCTTAACTTTTGTACGTAAGGTTGGCAATGATTAGGCTGCCAAATTTAGCCGTCTTCCTCCATGGCAAGTTGGAGACTTATTGATGAGTGATTTAGTGAGTGAGGCTTGCCTTTTATTAGTATGATTAATATGATCAGCATTTTGCTAATACAGGACATAGCATTAGCAAGGTAGTGTTGTTTACCATCATATTTATAAAGCCGGGATCATTTTTGTGGCACAAAGTATCCCCCAGGCATTGTGCAGTGGTGAGTATTGGTTATGTTTGCTGTATTGCGTTCATTCCCAGTAATTTGCGTAGAAGATAAATTGGCACCATAACATCTACCAATACCATACCAGGACTGTAACTGAGAATTACAAGGGGGACTTCAAGCAGAAACAACAATCAGGGTATTCAATAAAAGTTCTTATCGTTTCAAATGTGCTAAATTTGCCCCAGCCAATCATAACTTATTTAACATTTGAAGCTAACATCGATGGTGGGGCAAAATTAGCACCATTTTAAACGATAAGAACTTTATTGAATAACCCTGCAATGTATAGATAGATAGATAGATAGATAGATAGCAGTTAGATAGATAGATAGATAGATAGATAGATAGCAGTTAGATAGATAGATAGATAGATAGATAGATAGATAGATAGATAGAGACAGAGAGATAGACAAGAAGCAGATAGACATAGTTAAATAGATAAACAAGAGGCAGATAGACAGATATACAGAGAGAGAGAGAGGGACAGATAGAGATAGATATACAGAGAGAGAGAGAGGGAGAGATAGATATACAGAGAGAGAGAGGGACAGACAGAGATAGATAGGGGCAGAGATCCATGAAGAAGGTACAAGAAGATCTCCCTGGCCAAAGGTGTGGGCAAGCATCTGACTACAACTGAACACAACAGTAAGTTTAAAATGACCAAATTGCTACCAGTATATAATGAAATTGCCAGTTTACTGTGCCTTTGTGTCATTAATTTGTGTCTCTCTGTCCAACTCTCTGATCTCTATCTCTGTCTGTCTATCTCACTGTCTTTCTGTCTGTTTATCACTATCGGGCTGTGTGTCTATGTTTGTGGTTGTCTATCTGTCTGTATCTTTTTGGTAATCTCTATAAGTACACAGTGGGTGTGGCTTAATTGGGGGCGGAGAAAGGGGGTGTGGCCTAAAAAAATTTCGGCGCGCCACGCGCGGCACATGGGGTGCCCAAAAGTGCCCCTGATCTTCTTAGACCCTAGATACGCCCCTGAATCTGATCAATGATGCTTCCTGGCCCCATGGTTCTTTGGTAGTGCCAGACCCATTAATATCTATTAGGGTAATGACAAATGAAGTTGTCCATCAACAAACGCTTGGGAAAGAGAGGTGAAGCAGCACCCACAAACACACAGTACATATAACTAATAGCATTAGTCACCTGAACCTAATTTATAATTTTGGTTCTTCTTTAAGACCAGTAGTTTTCTGAAAAGATCATAATCATTCTGTCATGATTTAAAAAGGAAACCCAGTCAGGAAAGCAGCTGTTGTTAATTTTTGTAGTCTGACTGGCATGTTTTAATTTATTTACTGTAATCTTTGCTTTGTGAACAGCATTACATGCAGTTGGACTGTCATAATAAAGTCAACACAAACATTTTCTCTCCAATTCTAGCCTTCACTTTCTGAAACCATATTATGATATTTTGTAATTAGAACCCTGGATTGGGTTTTAATCATTTCAGCATTTTTGAATATTTACATGCTGTGTTTACCTGACTGGATCAGGGACTAACTGGTCAACTACACAATACTGCTTGATGGCCAGGCTTTTTATTAAGAAGTATTGCAGTATTTAAATAGGACTAAAGCTAGGTATACACAGTACTGATAAAGCACTGATACCATCGGATCCGAACGTATTGAGGCTTTATTGCCACTTTCTGTAGGCTCTTTTCCGAACGAGGGTGCGGCCGCCCAACATTCGGGTTACATAGTAACATAGTAACATAGTAATTAAGGTTGAATAAAGACATTCGTCCATCAAGTCCAACCTATTCACTTTTTTTTTTTTTTTTATTTATTTTTTTTAACCCTACCTAACAGTTGATCCAGGTGGTGGTTAATGGAGCTACATCTATGTGGGCTAAAGTTCTAAGCGGCCCCAGTACAGAACCCTGAGGAACTCCGCTTAGAACTTTAGCCCACATAGATGTAGCTCCATTAACCACACCTTTTACTGGTAAAGGAGTATATGCATACAAAATTTGGTTGAAATCGGACCAACCATATAGATTTGTATAGCTTGTAAGCTAGGTAACCATAAGTCTGTGCAATGTCAGATACTCACTGTTACTGATAATATTGCTTGGATAAGAAACTTATGATTTGGTAGTACTTAAGATATTCTGTTTGTGGGAGTCTAAGTTTCTGGTTTGCTTGTTGGAATGTAAGAAAACTCTGTTGAGATATTATATCATTGATAAATATGGTGTTTGGTAGGTTCCAATTGTTTAAATATAGATTTGGGATACATAATTGTAGGCTTTTTATTGTTATGTATGGGGTTATTGATGCTTTTAGTTTATGTGTTTTGATGATTTCTTTCCAAATGTTTGTTGTTGTTTGAATGGTTTGGTAATTTGGGAGGGATAGGTGAGGATTTAGAGTTAATGCTCCCAGGATTTCTGTCAGTTTATTTTTTTTAAGGATATGTTCTTCTATTTCAATCCATTTTTTTTGGTGTTGTTCCTCAGTCCAGTAATATCTAGTTTGGTCTAGGATTGCCACGTTATAATAATCTTTAAAGATAGGGAATGCTATCCCGCCCATTTTTTTGGTTTTAGCTGATGTATTTATAGAAATTCTTGTTTTTTTGTTCTCCCATAGGAATGCATTAATCATTCGGTTGATTGTTTGGAAAAAAGAATCTGGGATCATAATTGGCAGAGTACGAAATTTATATAATAGTTTTGGTAATAACATAATTTTGATTAAGTTTACTTTTGTGAGCCATGATAGGTATTTTGATGACCACCAATTTAGTTATTTTTGTATTTCTTTTAGTATAGGAATGTAATTTGTTTCAAATAGTTTGGATGTTGATTTTGTTAATTGGATTCCTAGATAGGATATCGAATCTTCTGTCCAGCTGTAAGGGTATTTTGCTTTAAGGAAGAGTTTTAGTGAAAATGAGATATTTATTGGTAATATGAAGGATTTTGATTCATTTATTTTATGGTAGGATATATTTCTGAAGTTCTTGAATAGATTTTGGAGGTGGATCATAGTTGTTATTGGTTTTGTTAAGGTGAGGATTAAATCATCTGCATATAGTCCTAATTTGTGTTCTGTATTTCCTATTTTAATTCCTGCGATATTTTTATTGTTTCTGATGGCTTCTGCTAATGGTTCGATAGCTAGGTCGAATATCAGTGGGGAAAGGGGACACCCTTGTCTAGTTCCGTTAGACAACACAAAAGGGTCTGATAACATATTTGATATGAAGACTTTTGCTGTCGGTCCAGCATATAGAGTTAGTATAGCATTTTTGAGCCATCCCTTTATATTGTATTTATCTAGTATACATTCCAAATATTTCCAATTTAATCTATCGAAGGCCTTTTTGGCATCTAGTGTGATTATTAATGTAGATATGTTGTGTTTGTTTGACCAATCTATTATATTTATAAGTTTTCTGGTGTTGTCTCCTGGTTGTCTGTTTTGAATGAATCCGACTTGATCATTGTTTAATAGTGTGGGTATAACTGGTTGTAGTCTTGTTGCTATTATCTTTGAGTAAATTTTGAGATCTGTATTAAGTAGGGAAATTGGTCTATAATTAGTAATTATAGTAGGATCCTTATTAGGTTTTAGAATGGGGACAATTAGAGCTTGTGTCATTTCTTTCGGGAATGTTTGTTTTTCTATTGCCATATTGAATATTTTCTGTAAATAGGGGGTTAATATATCTATGTAAATTTTGTAATATTCATTTATGAACCCATCGTGACCGGGTGATTTATTGTTTGGTAGTTCGTTAATAGCTTGTAATATTTCTATTTTTTGAATGGGTTGGCTAATTTTTTTTAATTGGTTGTTTGTTATAGTGTTTAGGTTAAGGTTTTCTAGGAATTTGTTGATTTCTTGTGTCATAGGGTGATTTATTTTAGGATCTTTGTTTAGGTTATAAAGTGTTGCGTAATATATAGCGAATTGATCTGCTATTTGTTTTGGATTGTATATTTTATTTTGTTTATAGTTTATAATATATGATATTTTGTTTTTGGCCATTTTTCTTTTGAATTTGTTTGCTAGGATTTTGCTAGCTTTTGGTCCTTGGGCATAATTAGTTGCATTCATTCTACGGAGGTGTTTGTCAAAGTAATACATATTGTGTTGGTGTAATTTCTGTTTTAGGGATTTTAACATTTGGTAGTTATTTTGTGTGGGATGTTGTTTGTGTATGTCTTCTTGTATTTTGATTTGATTACATATATTTAGTCTTTCTTTTTCACTTTGTTTTTTAAGATCTGCGGCTATCTTAATTAATTGACCTCTTATTACCGCCTTGTGGGCATTCCAAATTGAAAACGGGGATGCTAGGTCATTATCATTAAATTTAAAATATTCGATTAATGGGTTTCTAATTGTTTCTTTGTGACTTTGAGAGCTTAGTATAAAAGGATTTAATTTCCATATTGTTAATGATGGGAAGTTATAGTCCTCTGAAAATTCTGTAATAACTGGTGCGTGATCTGATATAGTTCTTGATAGGATTTTGGATCTGATTATCTTCTGAAGTAGCCATTTGTCTGTGATAGTCATGTCTATTCTTGAAAATATATTGTGAGTTTTGGAATAGTAAGAGAAGTCTTTTTCAAGTGGATTTAATGATTTCCATGAGTCATATAAATATTCTAGTATAAAAATAATTCATTTAAGTTTGAGTTATTTTTGATTTTTCTTATACTTGTGGTATCTATTGTATGATCCGTTATCATATTGAAGTCTCCAGTGATTATTAAGGTTTTGGGGGAGTTATTCTTTACTTTGGATATTAATTTTTTTATAAATTTGTATTGTCCAGTGTTAGGGGTGTATATATTGACTATTGTGTATGGAGTGTTGTTTATTGCGCATTCCAAGATAATATATCTTGCTGCTTTGTCTATAGTTATTTTTTTTTCCATTGAAAGCCAATTTATTGTTTATAGCTATCGCTACTCCACCTTTTTTTTTGATGGTATGAGGTTGTGTAGATCTTTGTATAGTTTTTATGTTGAAGTCTATATGTGTCTTTGGTTTGTAGATGGGTCTCTTGCAGACATAATATATTACATTTTAGTTGTGTAATTTCTTTCCAAAGGCTGTATCTTTTGAAGGGAGAATTTAAACCTCTAGTATTATATGTTACTATATTAAACACCATTTGTTGTGAGAGGTGATATTTTTATGTTCTTTTCTAAGATTTTTTTTATGTGTTTTAGTTTTCATTTTATTTATTAGGGAATTTGTTTTGAGTTTGGATATTTGAAAAAGGTTTTGAGGGTTGACATTTTTATTTGAAGGCAAAACTGTAGAAATAACTGGAGGGACCAAAACCAGGTCCAACTATTTACAAGGTAGACATTTTTAATCTTCATCTGAAGGGCTTTAAATAAATCCTTCTGAGATTATTTTTTATTGGGGTATTTTCAGCTTGAACTTTCTATATTCGTTTACCTTTATGTTATGAAGTTTGTTGTTTATTTTATCTTCCTCTTTCTTTTTTCCTCCTGTCTCCGTCTTTCTCCTCTTTCTTCTCTCGTTTCTATCTATTTATAGGCTTTCTTATGTTCCTCTCTTTTTCTCTTTCTGTTTTCTTTATTATTTCCCTTTCTTTTTCTCCTCTCTCTTTCCCTTTCTTCCCTTATTTCCTATTTTCTTCTTTTCCTCTCTACACTCTTTCTCTCCTCTTCCCCTTTCTTTTCTGTTCTTATCTTTTCTTTTCCTCCCTCTTCTCCTCCTCTCCCCTCTGTCATCTTCCTCTTTATATTTGCTCTTCTTTCACCTCTTGCTAATCTTCTATTCTTTTTTTTTTTTTTTTAAAGGATATTTCATGTTTGGTCTATTGGGTCTACTTCCACGTACCCTGGTTTTCTCTATTTGTCTGTAGGTAAGTATATGTTGATGTATTTTCTTTAGTCTTAGAAATGTATTATTACACTTAAAGTATTCATGGTTCTCTTTTCCTCTCTTCCCCTCTCTCCCCCCGCCATTCTCTATAATTGTGTTGTTGTATGGGTTATTTGCCTGGCCGCTGGAAGATCCCCCCATAGAATCATGGTCACTTTTTTACCACACGAAGTAATTTTTATATAATCTTCATATTACTCATATATACACAGTCATGTGTTCAACATTATATTCCAATGAGAAAAAAAAAACCCAAAAAAACCCCTATAAACATGTCTATGTTCCATTGGTTATATCCTTTGTGCCTTATATACCCATATATATACATATATAGATATGTTCACGCTCCGTTCCCGAACGGAACATAAACAGGCATATTAACGAGCATATATACCAACTTTTTTCTCAAATTGTTCCCCCAGGGGGTGCCCCCCCAGCAGCCTGTCTATATTTTTAATATTAGTTTTTCCCTTTTTTTCTCTAATTTTGTCACTTTTTCACCACATGTAGCAATTTTTATATAATCTTCATACCTATATACACACGTAGTATCACCTAGTCATGTATTCAACATTACTTTCCATTGAGAAAAAACAAAACAAAAAAAAAACCTATAGACATGTCCATGTTCCATTGGTTATATCCTTTGTGCCCTATATAACCATATATATACATTTATATATATGTTCACTCTCTGTTCCAAAACGGAACATAAACAGGCTTACTAACGGGCGCATATACCAACTTTTTTCTCAAATTGTTCCCCCAGGGGGTGCCTCCCAGGTAGCCCATCTATATTATATGTTTATGTATTTGTTTAATATTAGTTTTTCCCTTTCTCTTTCCTCTCTTCTTCCTCCCCCTTCACTAATTTTGTATTTCTATAATTGTGTTGTTGTATGGGTTGTTTGCCGGGCCGCTGGGAGACCCCCCATATAATCAGCTGTCACTTTTTCATCATATGTAGTAATTTTTATATATTCTTTATATTACTCATTTACACTACTAGCAACGCATAGTTATGTATTCAACTTTTAAACATTTAAACATTCAATATAATTAACGAGCATATATACCAACATGTAGTCCTGAGTATTTTATACCTACACCTCTCCTTGTTTAACTTGGTTTCATCTGTATATTATAGTATAGTTCCATATTTCTGTAATTTGTTGTATATTATTGTATAGTTCCATATTTTGAATTATTGTTCTGTTAGTTATTAGAGATGTCCGAACTTTGCAAAATCCGGTCCGCTCGAGGATCCGCGAATTTTCGAAAAAATTCGAAAATCCGCAAGCGGACCCATTAAAATGAAAAATATCCTCAAAATTACGAGATTTCTCGTATTTTGAAAAATTTTTGAAATTACGCGTTTTCACGTATTTTCGAAAATTTTCGAAAATACGAGAAAACGCGTAATTTCGAGAATTTTCCAAAATATGTATTTTCGAAAATACGAGAAATCCGCGGTACGGAAGTTCAGAAGGCGGAAAATCCGGAAAAATCCACCGTTCGCGAGCGGGATAAATCCGCGGCGGATCTGGGTTCGGATCCGCGAACCGGCCATCCCTATTAGTTATTGTAAACTTTGAGATAGATCCTGAGTCCGATTCTGTCTGTTCATTTGATTTAGTTTCAGTTATATAGTTTTGTACAGTTCCATGTTTCGATATTACGTTTCATATTATTGTAGACTCTGTTTTGGTTCTTGATTCCAATATTGTTTGCTCTTGGTTAGTGTAGTTTTAATATCTAAGAGTAATGATTTTCCCTAAGTATTTATTTGAGAGTGTAGGTCTTTCTGTTTGTTGATATCTTTCCATGTTTTTCTTCCTCTTCCTTCCTTTTTCTCTCCCCCCCCCCACCTAACCTTTCTTGGTCTAAATCTTTTGATCTTTATAGGAGAAAATTTTTCAGAGGTATATTGTTTTGTTTAGCTACTTTTTGTTTGATTTTGTGTAATGAAAGTCTTTGATTTTATTTTGGTAGGTTTGATTTATTTCCATTCTTGTTGTATTCTTTTAGGAGAATCGTGATTGTTTTTTGGTGGTGTGGTTATTGGAGCCATTGAGGGTCTCCAAATTTTCCAATCCCTCAGCAGGGATTCTGCTACTTTTGTTGTTGTGGTTGTGAACCATTTGTCTCCATATAGTATGTTTAATTTTGTGGGAAATCCCCATCTTAATTTATATTTCTGTCATGGAGAATTTTGGTTATGTCACTAAATTGTCTTCTTTGTGCTATAGTTATAGGAGACAGATCTGGGAATAACTGTATTTGTTGAAATTTGATTGGTACTGCTGTTTTATCTCTCATTGCTTTCAACAGTCTCTCTTTTATTTGATAAAAGGGAATTCTTAGTATAACGTCTCTTGGTGCTTGGGCTGGAGCTTGTTTGGGCTTAGGTAATCTATGGATCCTGTCGATTACAAGATCCAGCTCTGTTGCATCTGGTAGTAAACATTTAAACAGGTCCATAGTGTAGTCTAGAAGTTGTGGCTGTTTTATGGATTCTGCGATCCCTTTTATTTTGATATTATTGGGCCTACTTCTATTTTCCAAGTCAATTATTTTGTTTTGTAAGGTACTGACTGTTTCATCTAAATTGTTATGTGAGTCCACCAAATTGTTGAAAACATCTGTAAACTCCTTAACTTTGTTTTCAGTGTTATCGACTCTTGATTCTAGATCGTTCAGATCTTTTCTGAAATCTTTCATTAGTACTGCTATGAAGGCTTTTGTTTGTGATTCCAAAAGTTCCTTTAGAATGGAGACTGTTAAGGGGCTATCAGGTTCCAGGATATTTTTAGGGCTAGGTATGCCTGCATCCAATGAGGATATGGTATTGTACTCCTTTTCAGATTGTCCTGTTATTGTTATGTGTTTGATCAGCTAATTCTCTTAGTGTATCAGTCATATTTGGTAAGTTGAATACAGTTTGGGTTTTTAACTTATCTTTTTTTGTGTTTGTAGGCAGCTCCAATGTCTCTGTCTCCTTTGCAGCCGTCCCACCGTCCTCTGTTCGTTCCTGGGACTGATCTGCGCCATCTTGGATTTTTCGCGGCAAATTTCCAGGTTTGTAGAACTCCGTCATTTCGCCGTTTTTCTTGTCCTTTTTTTTTTACCTCTGGCCATTCCACTGCTGAGGCTGGATTGAGGTGAGTTTGAGGATATTTCTTTTTTCAGGTTTCCTTTGGTTCTGATCGATTTGTAAGTTGCACTGTCACGGAGCTACTTCAGCTTGCTTCCATCCAGTGCAGTGCCTAGCGACGCCCCCCCAAAAAAACTGTGATTTTATTAAGTCGGACTGCAACTGCTCATTTTAAAACAATTGGTGAAGTGGTGCTGTTTAGGCCACCGAAGTTCATGGATGTACTCAACCTTTTTCATAGGCTGTATTTTAAGAGATAAGAGAAAGCACAAACAGGCCATTTCAACCTCTGTGATATGGTTTAGGAGATCCATGCAGGGTACATTAGTGTTTAACCACATTATGAGGCATATTGCTTCAGAGACCTTTGTAAAAAAAATATATATATTCTCAAAAGTATGAAAAGGACAATAATGTGGAGAATAATTTTCAGAATTGGAAAATGCCTACAGTTTCTTATATAATGTAAACCAGCAAAAATGTTTATACAAGAAAATCCTGATTTTATTATTTTCTAATTTGCTTTTTTTTTCTTTTTTAAGAAATGTAATGATTGCTGTGAGTATAGTATCCAAGATATGTTTTCTTATTAATTTAAACCTTAATATTATGTTTCCTTTAGAAAATATTTAGAATGGTTAAAATTTAATTCGCTTTTTATTTCTTTTTATTTTAATTGCTTAATGTTTGGTTGTATGGAGACTGGGGATAGTTAGAAATGAGACTATGGCCATGCACAGTAAATTTGACAAGCCGTCTTCTATAAACTTTTATTAGGACTTGAGAAACTGCATAAAACGGCAAGTGTTACCATAGTTACTGTATACTGTTT
This sequence comes from Hymenochirus boettgeri, assembly GCA_019447015.1. Lineage (NCBI taxonomy): Eukaryota > Metazoa > Chordata > Amphibia > Anura > Pipidae > Hymenochirus > Hymenochirus boettgeri. The sequence goes on from CM033472.1 coordinate 140,611,355, forward strand.
GTTGCCAAGAATGCCAAAATCAATTGGGAAAAACAAGCACATTTCCATGACTGCAACTTTTAAAAATCAAACATTTTAAGATGTTAATAAAAATATTTTATGTTCATGGAAAACTATTTAAACATAACAAAAAAATTTGGTTTTTTTGGATTCGTTTAATGTGGTGCATTTAAACCGTATGGTATGAGGAATCCATAATGCATACATATTGTATATGTCATACATCAGTTGGCTGAACATATAATTTCTTTCTAACTAAAGGACAATTCTGTGCAGCTGATTGGTCTACAAATTATCCCTCACCTATGCATTTTTAAATAGCAACTAGATAAAATGGGAAAATTTACAAATTACTTTAAAATCTTATCAGTCCCAAATTACATAGAAAATGAAAAAAACGTATAAGACGTGTTTCTCCATAGACAAGCAAAATTTCAAAATTGTGTCACAGTAGTAGCCCCTTTAATAATGATAGTAGCCAACCTTCCTGACTACAAATGGCAATAGGAAAGTATCCCCAGATCAACCAGAACTGCAGTATATGTATTAATGCCAGTAATTCTCAATATTTTTTAGTTTTAGAAACATATCCAGTCCACTTTTGAAGCTATTCAATGAACTTGCCATTACCCCATCAGCTGGAAGACAGATCCACAGTTTCACCGTTTTAACTGTAAGGCTGAGACCCCACTACAAAACACCATAATCGCGCACACAGCACATGTCCCTTTTGTATTTGGGAATCCAAAATTGCACCGCATATTCCAGGCCTTACCAGTGTTTTGTTAAGAGTAAATAAGAATATTATACATGCACATTCTCTGTCCACCCTTCTTTTACCTTTTCCCATTATTTCATTCTGTAATCATAGAACATTTAAAAAAAAAAACTACTGGTATGCTCAGTCCATTCTAACACTCATACTCATATTACATTAGCAGGATTTCCAAAGCAAACACTAGTGAGAGGACCTTATAGACACATATCATTGACAAGTGCAGAATAAGGGAGCCCTTAAGTGCAGAATAAGGGAGCATGTTAGAGACGTCAAAAATAAGAACTATAAAAGTCTGATCTCCAGACACTTCCAAGAGTGCAATGGGGGCCAATCGGGTCACCTACTAGCACAGGGCATACAATGGGTACCACAGGATAACAGGAATAAGGATCGGATACAGAGGTTAAAGAAAATGATATTTAAATATAATTTTCTAATTAATTAAATTCCATATGTGACATTAATTGTTATTTTGATTAGCATTTACCTCAAGATCAATTCATTATCTTGATCATAGAGAATTATGGTCTTCCTTATGGAGTATAGCTTCGTTTACTTATTTTAAAAATCAGTAATCAGAAGAAAATTTATAGAAATGACCATATGGGCACATTCATCTTTAGAGGAACATCTAATTAACATGAGTTTTTATGTATGAATCACACAGGCTATATTGATGCAGCTGAAACTGGAGATATATGTTACAGTTTAAACAAATGCATCTTCTTTTGGTAACCTTTGGTTATACTTTAGGAACCAGTGGTTACATCCTAATAGGTTACAGCTGCAGCAATGTTGCGTTTGTAGAAGAAGGGAGAAGGAAGCAAGGTATTTATTCAACCGGATGTTATGTATACCTGAGCCTATTGGTCGCCATGCCTCTGATGAAGTGCGGTAAGCACAACACGTGTCAGGCATTGGCGTGTCTGTGTGTATACATGTAGATTCTAATAAATTGTGATTTTATACAATGGTGGATCCAATGCGTGTTTTTCCGGGTTGCTCCTCCGGGTTGCTCCTGAGGGCCATAGCGAAGGGCCTGGGGCATTGACGCACCTGAGCCACCAACAGACTCTGGTGAGTGTTTACCTACTCAAACCTATGTTTGGCTGATTCCCGGGGGGACTAATCTGTCCACTTTACCTCAGCGTCTAGGACCGGTGGCCTGTCCACCCGGTCCTACTCCCTACCTAAGTAGGTTTTTCTATACCTAGATACACCTGAGCCTTTTTGGGACTGAGACTTTCTGTTAAGCTATATCACATAATTATTGTTACATTTTCGCTTGTCTCCACGCACTGGTTGTTTTTTACTGAACACACCTACCTATATTCCAATTGTTTTTTTTTTTTTTGCAAGTTTACGCTGTGGTGTGGTAGATACTTAATTTGTTTCCATGGCTAATGATACAAATGATTTGTTCTGGTCTGATGAAACCAGAAAACAAAAAGCTACTGAGATTTTTGATATGGACTGTACGAATCCTGTGGTTGATGATCTAGACTTTTCATATAAAAAATAAGAAAGACTACTTAACCTAGAATTACGTACATGGTGGGATATAGTGTCCCTAGAAAAATATATCAACTCAGGTATCATTCCGAGAGGGTTGAGGATTCGCAAATTCCCTATTTCATTAGATTCCAATCTAGAGTTTATGAACGGATGGAATTGTGTACTATCTGATTGTTCAATTAGACTAATGACTGTTAGTGGAACATAAACAAGTAGCCCTTCAACAAAGAATTTATAAAGTGTCTCAGATTTTTGATAAAAGTATTAATAATCTAGAACCAGAAATTGCCCAGTCTAAGGGGGAAAATTTTGGGGGGGGTAATAATGATTACGAGGAGAATAAGGTATGTGGTCTTTTCACTCCAAAAAGGACCGTAATCTTATGAAAATGCTAATAATCATAGAACACGATATCCGAGTAATAAGAGGTTTTATAAAAAAAATAATAGAAAATGTGATTATAAAAAGAGTGTCAGTTTTTCGGATCATGATTATGACACTGATTATATTGTAGATAGTCCGTCTTTGCTGGTCTCTTCTCCTTTACCTTATAGCACCAAGAACCAGAGCAGAAGCTCTCAGAAGGGACCCGGAACATCTGATTTCCGGTCTAAGTCCCGTGAATATCTGGCGAGATACACTTTTTTATCTGACAAGGGTGGTGACCTACATGAACAACCAATAGGACAATGCTCACGCTCAAAAAAGTACATAGGGGCTGAAGGAGTAGATGCAGGGTCACTATTCCCTACGAGCGAGACAACGCCCCAATCGCCAGAGACAAATGTACTGAATTTATCTAACCAATCTCTCACTATCGATGAGATCAATGTATTAGCCAAAGGTTTATCTTTTTCACATGACCAGGATTTTAATATTCTTGACACCATTATTGATGTTAATCGATTTGTGAGAAAGATCCTTCTTAAACATTGGTTCCTTACAAGAAATGATTCAGGTGATATAATTGAAAAAGGTATGAATACTAAAATTGTTGACAATGACATTTCTAATTTCAACGTATTAAATTCTCTTATAACTGACATTAACACCGATGTGGATTATGAAGAGCAGCATAGAATAGGGCTCTCCCTATTGCCCTCACGCTTTAAACCCAAGAGCGATTTTTACCCTTTGTATTCTAGAATTCCCACTTTGGACCGTTTTCAAGAAGTAGTTGAAGGCGATCTTAAAGAACTCAATGAAAAAGTGACTAACAACTAGAGATGTACTTTGGGTTTTAATAGAACCCAGTTTCGAATCGAATCCGGCGGTTTCGAAGTCCCGACGAAACTTTTGGAACGCCCGGATTTTTCAAAACTCGAATTTTCCGAGTTTTCGATTTTTTATCGCCGTTTTCGGTAACCCTCGAAAGTATGGATCGATTTCGGTAACCCTCGAAAACTTGTATCGTAGGTGGGGATCGATTTCGGTAACCCTCGATAATTGTATGTATCCTGGTAACCCTCGAAATCGTAAGTCCATCAACCCTCGAAAAGTAGCAATCGATTTCGGTAACCCTCGAATGTTTGTGCCGATTTCGCCAACCCTCGAATGTACAAGCTGATTTCGGTAACCCTCGTATTTGTGATATCGGTAACCCTCGAAAGTAGTGTTCAATTTCGGTAACCCTCGAAAATAGCCTGCGAAAGCTCGAAAACAGCCCGATCATGAGGAAAGATAGATTTTAAATGAGTTTTACTTATATGTATTATTTCCCCAGACCATTCCCCAGGTCCCTGTGTTATTTACAGTAACCTACTATTACTATTTCACCCTTCAAATTCATAGAAACTTTCAAATTTTTTTCTCCCATAGACTTCTATCGGTCCATTTTCGGATTTTCGAATTTTTTCGAAAATTCGAAAATCCGAAAACGGGACAAAACTCATCAGTTTCGAACATCTCTACTAACAACAATACAAAAAAATGTTTGCAAAAAAACATTTTGACAATCTATCAAATCGATCGATTACTATTAAAAATGCTGACAAAGGGGGGGCTGTGGTGGTGCAGAATACTTCTGATTATTTATCTGAAATTTATAGACAACTAAAAGACACCACCACCTACCCCCCCCCGCTAAAAATCCTACTATGGAATATAGAAAACTACTTATTGATCTCATTGAAAAGGGTATTAATTTAAAGGTTTTTCCAGACAAATTAGTTAACTTCTTAATTCCTGCTGAACCTAGGGTGCCTGTATTCTATTGTCTCCCCAAGGTACACAAGAAAGAGAGAGCACCGATTGGTCGTCCCATCGTCTCCTGTGTGGGGTCCCTTGGGGAGAATCTGGCTGATTTTATTGATGTACTCCTTCAGCCTTTAGTACATCGTTTAACATCTTATATTAAAGATACAAAACACTTATTACAGATTGTTAGATCCTTTGGGTGGACTCCAGATTATAGCTTTGTATCCATGGATATTTCATATTCAAGTTGGGCATAATAGCTATTAACTACAATCTTTTCATTATTCTAATTATTCCCAATCTCTTAGATCATTTATTTTAATAGCTATTGAGTTCCTATTATCCCACAATTATTTCATGTTCGACCACAAGTATTATATCCAGGTTCAAGGAGCTGCGATGGGGGCGAAATTCGTCCCCACGTATGCTAGCTTGTATGTCGGATGGTGGGAGGAATCTTGCCTGCTTGGGAAGATAACAGTTATGACCCGTTTTCCTTTTTTTAAACTATATAGGAGGTATATAGATGATATTATCATCTGGACGGGTACTCAATCTGACTTTGATGCATTAGTCCGTATACTCAATAATAATCATTGCAATCTTAATTTTACATATGTTTATGGGAATAATACATTGGATTTTTTAGATGTGCGACTATTTTCAAATGTCAATAATATAGAAATGACCCTGTACAGAAAACCATGTACCGTATATACTCGAGTATAAACCAAGGTTTTCAGGCTTTAAAAAAAGCCTGAAAATCTTACCTCGGTTTATACTCGAGTCAATGTTTCCCTTACCTTGTCCGGCGGAGGCGCGATCCGCATTCTCGCTCCACAGCCTCTGCGTATCCGGATGATGTTACTACCCGGCGCCGCAAAGTGAGAGGCGCCGGGTAGTGACATCATCCGGATGCGCAGAGGCTGTGGAGCTAGGATACGGATCGCATGGCCGCCGGACAAGGTAGGAGAAACATTTACTTTATTTACACAGGGACACACTTAAGTGGCAAATACATACAAATAGGAGTAAAACCTTCTTTTTTTGTGCATACTGTATGCACAAATATAGGAGGATTTACCCCTATTTGCAAGTATTTGCCACTTAAAATGTTTGAAAACTACAACTCTCAGCATGCTTTATTGGTGGGAGTTGTAGTTTTCAAACATCTTAAGTGGCAAATACTTGCAAATAGGGGTGCACAGTATGCACAAAAAGAAGGTTTTACTCTTATTTGTAAGTATTTGCAACTTAAGATGTTTGAAAACTACAACTCCCAGCAATAAAGCATGCTGGGAGTTGTAGTTTCCAAACATCTTTAGTGGCAAATACTACCCCCTCGGTTTATACTCGAGTCAGTGTGGTTTTCCTCCTTTTTTTACCTAAAACTAGGTACCTCGGTTTATACTCGGGGCGGTTTATACTCGAGTATATACGGTACAGGGAATACGATCTTGCGATCTGACTCTTGCCATCCTCCTCAAGTCTTCCAAGGTATACCCTTTGGACAATTTGTGCGAATCCGTCTCAATTGCTCATCCCATAAGGAATTTCTAAATAAGGCATCCGAGCTCTATAATCATTTATTAGATAGAGGATATACACATGGAATGTTATCTAAAGTCTATCATAGGGCTTTGGCCCTCAATCGAGATACTCTTTTATCTAACTCTTACAATAAATGTAAGAATTCCAGAGTTCTATGTCTATTTCTGAAAACCATGACCATGAATATCCCCATTTTATATGGAGATGAACATCTTTATAAGGTCTTATAAAGAATGGTTTTAAGGTGGTACCTAGGGGAATTTATAATTAACATGACATTCTCTCATCTAGTACCTTTAAAACCAATAGAAATAAGAATAAAAACAATTGTGGTTGGCTGAAAAATTCTGGAACATTTAAATGTGGCAGCAGCCGCTGTAATATATGTCCTTATCTCTCCACTGGTTCTGTTTTTCAAAGCAGTGTTACTCAAAATGTTTATCAAATTAGAGAATGTATCAATTGTAATAGTGCATTTATTGTATACCTAATTACATGTAAATGTAATTAGGTATTCTAAACAGTACATAGGCTGCACAAGCCATCCATTTAGACAGCGATGCTGTGAACATCTGAGAGCTATAAAAAATGGAGACATAAGTAGCCCAGTAGCTCATTATTTTATTGCCTGTAACAAAAGTAACCTTAATTGTGTTTCGTTTCAGGGAATTCAAAGAATATATAGACCAGCCAGAGGGGGGCGACAGACGGGCTCTCCTATTGAGATCCGAAACATAATTGATCGTTTGTTTATAAACCCGAATCCCTTCAGGCTTAAACTATGTTTGGGACATATCTTGCTTTGTGGATCTATAATATTTTCCCTGATCCATTTTTTATGTCCTTGTTATTTTTATGATATGTGCATTCAGTCCATGGTTGGGACTAGTGTTGTTTTTTATTTACCTCAATTACTATTCTTAACTCTAATATTTAGGCCTTGAAATATCCATTTATTTTGTGTTGCTTAGATTGTCTTATTATCTATTGCTATATAGATCTATCTAGCCATGGTGATTATTCACATATGTGTCACAATTTCTTTATCTTCATGTAGATTCATTGAGATATTTTGTTTTTATTTTGTATTTCTGCTAGACTGTGAATTATGTATATATATTTGTGTAAACTTACCAGTAGGGGTTAATTGAGGAGGTGTGTCTACCCCTATAAAAGGAAGTGTCGTTATTGGTGCAATCCGCCCGGTTTCGGATGGAACGTTCGGATTTCGGAACTGGGGAGTTCCGTGTTGGACCCAGATCCCATCTATTCTGCTGGGAAGATATCTGGAAATTAGATGTATGAAAGACAAAAGGAGAGAACTTATCAAGGGAGAATTAGAAAATAGGTCAAATAGAACGGCAATAGAGAATGACCTTAACTTTTAAGGAATTCCAAATGTACAACAAAAGAGATTGAGAGATTTGGATAAATATATGACATTACATAAAGTAAACCAGGGGCATATTTATACCCCCATATTTATACCCTCACGTGTTATTGATCATTACCGATTCTGCAGGTCCTTACCATCCATGTTGCTATTTTACACTATTGACATGAAAATAATGACATTATCATACAATACCATCCTATATCAGTATGGATGTGTTTTTTTATTGTCTGAGGTACAGAATACCAAAAGCAGTTTTTGTCGTCGGTACTTTAAGAACCATGTGGCGTAATTTTGCAGTATAGCAAAATGCATAAACATGGCCCTTGTAAAGGGAAATTAATTTAAATGAATCAAGTCAGTGACTCACGTAATTCCAAGTGACTGGAATTACGTGACTCTATAAAGATAAGTGCACTCCCCCAACCCTCCCATTTCCCAACCCTTCAGACGTCACCCACAGTGTACACATTGAATACACTGAATATATTGCAACAAGATCAATACAAAAAGTTAAAAACATGATACACTCCAAGGGATAAACGATTACAAACAATCAATGTTCAATCTAATGCTACATTAATAATACAATACAGTGGAATAGGGATAATGCCACCCCACTAATGCATAATGCTGTCCAGAACAACTAAGGCCACTTGCTTACCGCCGCTGTGCTTAAAAGGGCAGGCAATGACTGCAAGTTTCAATTTACACTCAGGAAACTATGCAGACTCCATCATAGTCATCCATAGTATTAAAGCTGGACGCCCCAACTAAGATGGTCATGAAGGGAGGAATATTGCATAAAAGCTGGCACAGCCTGATGATAAATATCTAGCACACATAATTATACAGCCCATGAGCTAACCAATTACTTGTTCATACTGGGAGGGGACCCTATAAGAAGCAAGATAGTGATAACTGTTTGTTCAGGCCTCTAGGGACCAATGTGTCCAAGGTCCTGATCCATCTAGCTTCTCTTCTTAATAGGGCCTGACCCCAATCGGTGCCCTCCTTAGTATGTTCAGAATCAATGGCCATCCATCTAAAGCTTGAGAGTGGGTGACCCATCTCCCTAAAAATGTCTGGCAACTGACTGCTCTTCAAAAGGGGTACTTTTCTTAGCACCCTCAGTGAGCGTTTGTCTCAGTGCTTGGCAGTGGTTGGCTAACCTATCCCGGAGGGTGGGTTGTTTTGCCAACATAGTAAAAGCCACATGGGCATATTATGATATATATCACAAATGTGCTAAGGCAGGTAAGTCTCCTCCTAATCTTGATGCGGTGGCCATTATGAGGATGAGGAAAATCAACCCCCGTGAGTATATGTCTACAGGCTTGATAGCCGCTACACTTATAGCACCCCCATTTGTTTAAGGGGTAACCAAGAGGTTATATCCCCACTTAGGCTTGATCAATCAATCCATCCACTTTTTTCTTTATAGTAGGATCCCCAGACAATCTTTTATATGTGTTAACATCGGATAATTGAGTGGCCAATTCTGAGCAACCACAACTGCTCCACCTTTGTCAGCTGGATGAATGATAATCTCAGGATCCTCTCTGAGAGCTTTTAAGGCTTGTTGTTCGCCTGTGTGCAAATTGGACCATTCTTTTTGTTTACGTGAGCTCTTGAACTCATCAATCAATTCTTTGTTCACCTTGTTGTTGAAAAACTTTATGGCTGGAGGTGAGTTCGGTGGCTCATAGTAGCTTTTGGGTTTAAATTTGTTATATTCCCTATTGGTGACATCTCCAAATTGCTACCTCAGTTTCAGAACCCAAGTGAATTTGTAAAGGTCAATTTTGTCTTGAAACCTATCATGTTTCGTAGTGGGCACAAAGGTTAAGCCCCTATTCAATAGTTTGTATTCGTAATGAGATAAAGTTCTTTTACTAAGGTTAAAAACTACGTTCTCTGTGGAGGTTTTGCTCGTGGGGGCTTACCGTGTGTTCCTGAAGCCCCCTCGTCTGGTGTGTTCTCTCCTCCTTTTGCTCTTCCTTCAGACCTGGTCACCATACCTAAAAAATGCTTGCTTGTCTTTGTACCAGTGGATTGACTCTTTGAAGGATTTTCTCTCTCACTGTTTGTGGGGAGTCTTCAGAGCTATCAATGGTGCGCAGGCCACGTCTATACCGCCTAGGTCTATTGAAGCAATTACCCTTCTTTTTCCAAACAGCCAGCCATAGATTTTTCGATTCTAGTAATCCTGTTCAACTTGAACAGTCTTTCTTTTCTTGAAAGTTATCAATGTCTCTTTATACTTGGTGACTTGTTGGCTAAGTTTAGTCAGCCATTCACATTCCGTATCAGTTTGTAATGCCATCAAATGCTGCATTTCCAATTCATTAATCTTTTGTTTGGTACTCTCCAACTCCTTGGTAACCTGTTCTATGACTAATAACATCAGGTCGAACTAACAATGGTTTAGGATACTACACCACCAAGAACAAAAGTCCTTATCATAATGTCCGATGGTGGGGAGATTTCTAAATCTGAACCCTCTTGGGATTCTTGGACTTCTTGGATAAAAACACCCCATGCAGTTACAGATTACATTCCTTCTTTTTAAGGCATAACATAGTAACATAGTAACATAGTAATTAAGGTTGAATAAAGACATACGTCCATCAAGTCCAACCTATTCACTTTTTTTTTTTTTTTAACCCTACCTAACAGTTGATCCAGAGGAAGGCAAAAAACCCCAGCTAAAATGGGGGGGGAAAATTCCTTCCTGACTCCAAACGGCAATCGGAAAGTATCCCTGGATCAACCAGATCTATATGCATTAATACCAATAATTCTCAATATTCTTTAGTTTTAGAAACTTATCCAGGCCTTTTTTAAAGTTATTCAATGAACTTGCCATTACCACATCTGCTGGAAGACAGTTCCACAGTTTCACTGTTCTCACTGTAAAGAAACCTCTCCTAACCTGAAGATGAAACTTCTTTTCTTCCAACCTTAAAGGATGTCCACGTGTCCTCTGATATGACCTATTAGTGAACAATGCACCAGAGAGCTCATTGTATGGGCCATTAATATATTTGCACAAGGTTATCATGTCCCCACGCAACCGCCGCTTCTCCAATGTAAACAGCCCTAACTTGTCTAATCTGCCTGCATATTCAAGCCCCTCCATTTCCCTTATTAATTTAGTTGCCCTTCTCTGAACTGCCTCAATTTTCAAGATGTCCCTTTTGTATATGGGATTCCAAAACTGCACCGCATATTCCAAATGAGGCCTTACCAGTGCCTTGTAAAGAGGGAGAATAATATTTTTCTTTCTTGAATCTATTCCCCTTTTTATACAAGACAATATCTTGCTAGCTCTAGCTGTTGCTACCTGTCATTGTTTGCTACAGCTAAGTCTGTTATCTACCAGAACCCCCAAATCTTTTTCCATTACAGATGAACTTAACACAGAGTTATTTATGGTGTAGATGGCACAGGGATTATTAAATCCCAAATGCATCACCTTACATTTATCTACATTGAATCTCATCTGCCATTCTGCTGCCCATTTTGATAATCTATCTAGGTCTGCTTGCAGCACTTGCACATCATTGGAAGTTTCCAAAGCTGTGCATAATTTAGTGTCATCAGCAAACACAGAGACCTTGCTCTCAATGCCCCCTTCTAAGTCATTTATAAACAGATTAAACAGAAGCGGCCCCAGTACAGAACCCTGAGGCACTCCGCTTAGAACTTTAGCCCACATAGATGTAGCTCCATTAACCACCACTCTCTGTTTGTGGTCCAATAACCAGTTCTCTATCCATGAACAAATGTTTTCTTCAAGGCCAACAGTCCTCAGTTTATGCATTAGTCGCCTATGTGGTACAGTATCAAAAGCTTTTGCAAAATCCAAATATACCACATCCACTGCTGTGCCTGAGTCCAACTTCTTACTCACTTCTTCATAAAAACCAATTAAATTTGTCTGGCATGATCTATTTCTCATAAATCCATGCTGACTACTACTATTAAGATGATCTCTGGAGACAAAGTCAAGGATATGATCCCTTAACAAAGTTTCCATCACCTTCCCTACCACTGATGTTAGGCTTACAGGTCTATAGTTACCAGGCTGTGAACGACTACCTTTTTTGAATATTGGTATTACATTGGCTTTTTTCCAATCCAGCGGCACACCCCCGAGCAAAAGCGAATCTGAAAATATGAGAAACAGTGGTCTAGCTAGAACTGAACTAAGCTCTTTTAAAATCCTAGGATGCAATCCATCTGGTCCTGGCGCTTTATTGATATTAACTTTGTCTAATTGTTTCCGTACCATATCCTCCGTTATCCAATGTGAAAACTCTTCATTTCTTCCCTGCATATTGCTACAATCCCTACCGTAAGGACAAGGATTCTCAACAGTAAAAACCGATGTAAAAAAACGGTTTAGCAGATTAGCCTTTTCGGCATCCTCTACAACCACCTCAGCTCCATTATTTAATGGTCCCACATTCTCAGTCCTCATCTTTTTACCATTTATATACTTAAAAAACATTTTGGGGTTGGACTTGCTTTGTTCGGCAGTATTTGCCCAGTAGTGATTAGTATATACAGTAAGTTCCCCAAGGTGATTGGTATATACAGTATTTTTCTAGCAGTGATTGGCATTTACAGTAAGTTTCCCCACAGTGATTGGTATATATAGTAATTTTCAGACAGTGATTTGTATACAGTATTTGAGGTTGAATAAAGACATACGTCCATCCAGTTCAACCCACTGGGCAATACCCACACTTCCTGCCTAAATGTTGATCCAGAGGAAGGCAAAAAAAAAAACCCACCAGAATTATGAAGGAAAAAAAAAAATCCTTCCTGACTCCAATTAGCAATCGGAAATATCCCTGGATCAACTCTACTGTATGTATCAATACCAGTAACCTGCAACATTGCTTGCTTTCAGAAACTTCAGCTATCTTTTGAAACTATCCAATGAACCTACCAAAATGATGACTTCCAGCATTCCATGATTGTGGCCTTGGGGAACTTGGAAAAGTTAGTTAACATGTGCCAAAATAATCTTGCAAGTGTAAAAAATTGGTCTGGACTGGGCAGTTTTGGCAGGAGTTTTTACTGAGATATTGACACAGTCTATCTATCTATCTATCTATCTATCTATCTATCTATCTATCTATCTAATACAGAGCAGTGGCATAACTAGGAATCACCGGGCCCCCCTGCAAAACTATATTGGGGCCCCTATCTGAGCTTCATCTGCAGTGGTTTTCTGGGAGGAGGCTATTTCATAGGACAGGGCCCCCTGGCTCCACGGAACCCCCTGCTCCCCTGGTAGTTATGCCCCTGATACAGAGATTGATGGGTTGCAGAGAGAGATTAGATAAAACAGATACAGAGACTAATGGGTTACAGAGAGAGATAGATTAGATAGACAGAAAGATACAGAGATTGATGGGTTACAGAGAGAACGAGATTAGACAGATTAGACAGACAGATACAGAGATTGATGGGTTACAGAGAGAGAGATTAGACAGACACAGAGATTGATGGGTTACAGAAAGAGATTAGACAGACAGATACAGAGATTGATGGGTTACAGTGAGAGATTAGATAGATAGACAGATATATAGATATAATAGGTAGATAATAGATCCAGGAAAATAAAGACAGATTGGATTGAACTGGCAAACAGACACTTGAAATGAAACTACCCCATCAGATTTAGATGTTTTACCTTTACACTGCCCAGTTACCATACATACTGCATTACTTTTATGAAGCCTCCCAGACTGACCCCTCTTCTTCCCCCAGGCAGCACCACTTTAGGACAGCTTCAAAAGAGCAATCTCCTCCCCCAGTCCCCGCCCAACCAGGGAACTTTCTCTGCTGCTCTGCACAGGAAGGCAGCCTATTTTGAGATTAGCCAACCAAACTATGCAGCCACATCACCTAGCAAATCACAAAGTAGGATCTGCAATGAGAGGCAGCACAAACATCCAATCAGATCCCCCAATAACCCCAGCCTATCCAGAAGCATGCAGCATGGCCCTGGCACCGCCCCTTACTACAGTTAAAGGAGTCAGCACCAAGCTGTAGCTGTACTGTGCCCTATGAATTACATTCAGTCCAGTACAATGACAGAAATCTGTTACAAAATGATATGTGCACATTGGTCAGTACAGTTACTTGTTGGTTTCCCTATAAACCTTAACTGATCCCTATGCTGGCCATACACGTAGTGATATCACCACAATCAGGACCATTTTATTATCATGGCAAAACATTTCTATTGATATTATCATCCCCCATTGGATACATGTACGGCCACCATTAGATACCAACATTACAGATCAGTAACACCAACCCCCCCAACTCCATACTCACCGAACATGGATCAGTGACTGACAGTTTCCAGCAAAGCCAATCCCAGCACCAAAGTTGGAGTTGGAAAGTGTCGCATTAAAGAGAAGAAACAAATTGGGGGGAAATCCAAAAAATGCAAAAAAAATCAGAAAAAGCAGAAAAGTTGCTAAAAAAACCACCTGCTTTATCACTATCTCACAAGTGAAAAAAAACCTGAAATTTCAACCCCTTTTATACTATAGAGTGAATGACATCACTGATGACATAATCAAGGCTGTACCAAGTACAATACAGGATAGAAATTTCTAGAATCTCTCTAAGAAAATCACAGAAAATGACATCATCCAGAATATTAAACCAAGTACAATACATACAAGATAAAAATTTCTAGAATACCTAAAATAAAATTAAATAAAGTTACCCTTTCCAGTGTTCTCCCCAGAATTTTTTTCCAGCTGGGTGGCATGAAAAAGTAGCCGGGTGGGTGGGGCGGGACAGGGAAATGTGGTGGTGGGGAAAAATGTGCACTGCATTATGCTCATTATATAGGTCAGGGATGTCTAAGTTTCCTCCCACTAGATGTTTAAAAAAGACTCCCATCATTCTGTGGTTGTAGAATGTAGGGAGTTGTAGTTTTACAACATCTGCAAGGAGTTGTAGTTCTACAACATCTGAAGGTTATCCTGATGTAACAGGCAGCACAAGCATATGTGCCACCCTTTTGTGGCCTTGGGGATCTTGAAAAAGCTAGTTAACATGTGCTAAAATAATTTTGTGTAAAAAAGGGCTTTAGGTGTTTTTTTACTGGCAAATTGACACACCTATGAAACCTACATCTAAATTCTTTTAAATCGCAAGTGTTATCTCAAGAATTTTTTTCCAGCTGGGCAGCATGAAAAAGTAGCCGTGTTGGCAGCCCGGTTAAAAAACCCTAGGGATAACACTGCCGCCCACAGTGATTTGTACATAATCCTGCCAATGATGAATGGTACATAATCCTGCTCACAATGATTGGCACATAATCCTGCCCACAGTGACTGGTACATAATTGTTCCCACAGTGATTGGTGCATAATCCTGCCCACAGTGATTGGTACATAGTCCTGCCCACAGTGATTGGTGCATAATCATGCCCACCGTGATTGGTACATAATCCTGCCCACAGTGATTTTTAAATAATCCTGCCTACAGTGATTGGTACATAATCCTGCCCAAAGTGATTGGCACTTAATCCTGTTTACAGTGATTGGTACATAATCCTGTCCACAGTGATTGGTGCATAATCCTGCCCACAGTGATTGGTACATAATGCTGCCCACAGTGATTGGCACATAATCCTGCCTGCAGTGATTGGTACATAATCCTGCCTGCAGTAGTTGGCACATAAGCTGCTGCCTTTCTTAATTATATAGGGCAAAATGTTCACCTTGCTTCATGGTAGAAGCGACCCTGACCCCTACTGTAAATTATAAGGTTATTAAAAATCACTGAAGTTTTCTGTGTCCACATAAAGAAACAAGGACAAACTGAATTATACAGGCTAGGGAACTCTAGGTACTATTCATATATTATTAGAGATAGTGTTTCCCCTGGTGTAAATTATAAGGATATTTGAAGTCACTGAGGAGTTCTGCCTCCATATAAAGGTACAAGGACTGAGTTATAGAAGTCAGGTAACGGGCGTAAATGCTAGATACACTTTTTTACACATGATCAGGGTTATTCAATAAAAGTTCTTATCGTTTAAAATGGTGCTAAATTTGCCCCAGCCAATCAGAACTTATTTAACATTTGAAAGCTAACATCTGATTGGTTGGGGCAAAATTAGCACCATTTTAAACGATAAGAACTTTTATTGAATAACCCTGTTAGTATTTAATTGGTGTATATTATTCACAACTGCATAGTAGCGGTGAATATTTTTAATATTTTTACTAGCACAGACACTTTATCTATGTGTATTGCACTTTATATAAGGGATAATGCGCCCCTTACAGTGTAATATAAGGATATTACTCCACAGAGGAGTTCCCTGATCATACAGAAGCACAAGGCCATAGGCTGAGTGCTTTTATACAGGACAGGGAACTCCGAGGTGGCGTAATGTCCTTATATTATAATGTGAAGGGGCGCATTATTTCTTATAATACGTAAGTATTGGATTCCTTCACACCATTCGCATTTTAAATTCTAGCCTTGTCCCTATTTCCACCTTAAATCCCCCAAGCTTACTTCTGCAACTTAAACCCAGTAGAAAGGAATATCCCAGCCCAACCCATCTATGTGGTTAAAGAAATCTTTGTGGAGGAGGACAGAGACATTGGTTATGAAGTGACAGGAAGCAGCTCCAGCAGGTTCTGTTAGTGAAGTTAAACACGGCAAAAAATGCTGAGTCATTGTCCAGGCATGAACACTGGAATGGGCAGAGTAGTGGGATATAAGAAATATAAGAAATTAGTCACTTAGTGACATAGCTGAGTGATTTTTATAAGGATATATACCACTGCAGCTCCCATTATAAAATGTCACACTTATGTATTATAAATGTATAGTGCACAGAACACTTTAAAAAATAGGTATAATACATAGTGTAGAAATGTGATGTTCGTAATTAAGATGAAAAATGGGGTTAATGGAAACAATGTGTTAATTAGAGGGGTTCTCACTCTGTGTTATAGTTATTCTGATGAAGGAGCTCAGCGTAGCTCCGAAACATTAATAAACAAAATTAAATAACTAAGGTGTGCTCAGGATCAACTCTTCATTGTGACTATATTCAACAGCAGATTTAGGCATCTGCATCCTTGGATTGAAAGAGATATGGACTGAGTGCAAGTGTTCACTATATATATATATAAAATTTAAATTTTTTTATATAGCTATAGCTGTACAGAACCTGGAAGCATTCGGGACCGGTCAGTGCTGCTGCGGAGGATCGTATAACAGGTAAGTTTGCTATAAGTTCGTTAGTTTCTAAGAATGGGAGGTAAGGCATAGCTCCTTATCCTGCCGGTCTTCAAACAATGCATTAAAGTAATTGTTCACTTTGGTAGTGAACCTTTCTTTTAAAGGGCAACTACACTGTAAAGAATACATTTTTAAAAATAAAAAGTCTCTAAGACAGGGAGGTAGGATTATTCTGCCAGGTTATATCTGTTGTATTCAATTAGATCAACCGGACTTCTTGAAGACATTTCGCTAGTCATCCGACTGGCTTTCTCAATTCAGAATGACTTGTACAAGAATCTGTGGCAATTATGTACCCTGGAAAATCCCAATTAGCATATCACAGCCAGGTGTTAAGGGTGTGATTGGATAGTGGCTAAGAGGTGTTATAGGAACGCCCAGAGTAAGGTGTTAAAACAGCATTGTACATGGCAGACAGTTGGTGTCGAACCCCCCCCACCTCTATTTAGGCTTGGTTTCTTTATTTTCACATAAATGGCCTCCTTAACACCTCTCTTGAACCAGTCACGTTCCCTTGCCAATATGTTAACATTACAATCTTCAAAGGTATGTCCTTTATCCTTAAGATGCAGGTACACCGCTGAGTCCTGACCCGAGGAATTGGCTCTTCTGTGCTGGGCCATACGTTGATGCAGTTGCTGTTTGGTCTCCCCCACATACAAATCAGAGCATTCTTCACTGCACTGCACTGCGTATATGATGTTGCTTTTCTTGTGTTTCGGTATTGGGTCTTTCGGATGTACCAATTACTGCCTCAGTGTGCTGTTTGGTTTAAAGCAGGCAGGGATACAGTGTTCTTTCTCCTGTCTTGCCAGGTTAGTGTCCCCGGCCTTCCTACATGCTCTGTGGTTCTCTTAGGCAGGGTATCCATTGGCATTGCATGCTTAACATTTATCTAGGCAACAAAGGAGTAAAAGTTTTATTAAGTTTGTTCTAAATCTGCATTTCCAGTTTACTTTGTGCTTAGAAATAACTAAGATTATACTTAGAAATCAGGTGACTCGACCATTGATTTTCTCAGCAACGGGAAAAAAGGCTCCACATTCAATTCATCATCTTGTTTCATCCCCTTGCTGCCTTATATCTGTGATACTGGCTCCTTTACAGTAGGAAATCACACAGGCTTTAGAGGCTTGATGAAAAACAGAACCACTAAACTGCTTTCAGCTCACTTAATACACCTTGTGCTATGACTCAATGCTTGGATTGGGATAGATTGTGTTGCATTATACCTTGTCCTGTGTGTGTATATATCACATTTTCACCATTTCTTAATCCAGCGACCAATCAACTGGATTAACTCTTGTGATATTGTTCACACAACATGATTAATATAATCATTCTAGTTATAGGGCAACTATACCCCAAAAAGGAGGTTGGAAATCCTATTCCTACCTCCCTGGGTGGCTGCAATTATATGCAGTAAGCTCTCAAAGTACCATTCATCAAGCAGCTGACTGAATACCACGCTCTTCACTGTGCCCCCAGCATGAATTTCTCCCTATCGCATTACAGGAGAAAGTCACGCACTAGGCTTGGAAAATAGGGGAATAAACATATGACATCTATGTTTTCAAACAATAGAAGAGTTTTGTTGAAGTAGCAAATATATGTCTGATTGAAGAACAAAAAAAGAAATATCCTATATAAATAAATAAATTTTAGGATCCAGATCTAAATAATATCAGAGTAAAGTTAATGTTCATACACATGAAGAATCGCAGGGGTCATCCCGCAATGCATGATGTGTATGCACGGCCAGGTTGGCCTACAATCTTGCCGTGTATAAGCACTTGTTTGCCGAAACAGACATCCAGTTTGGCTTGATGCTGATCTGCCTGGCGGACTGGCCCAGTAGGCTGAGGGGCAAATGCCCCCGTGCCTGTCTCCAAATAAAAATTTGGTCCGGCAACTTAAAGAAACACGCGGGAAAGTCATAATAACGTCACGGCTGGCGCCATGCTGAGGAGCCGAGGAACAAACATCGGACAGTTTGAAATATTTTAATTGAAAAAGGACTGGGTCGATTGTGCAGGGGGTGGAGGTTTCAATCTGAGTGGGAAGATTGTCAACAGGGCTGTCCTCCTTCTACATGTTACATGCACTGAGCAGGACATATGCAGGATCAGGTTCAGCTAAAGTTGTTTAGCTGAACTATGAACTATGTTTTCAGTGCTATGTGCCAATCATATTACCAGTGTCTATGACATGTTTTCAGTGCCATGTGCCAATGATATTACCAGTGTCTATGTCATGTTATCAGTGCCATGTGCCAATTATATTACCAGTGTCTATGCCATGTTATCAGTGCCATGTGCCAATCATACTACCAGTGTCTGTGCCACCATGCTATCAGTACCATGTGTCAAGCATATTACTAATGTCTATGCCATGTTATCAGTGCCATGTGCCAATCACATTACCAGTGTCTATACCATGTTATCAGTGCCATGTGCCAATCATATTACCAGTGTCTATACCATGTTATCAGTGCCATATGCCAAGTGTCTGTGCCACCATGTTATCAATGCCAAGCATATAACCAGTGTCTATGCAACCATGTTTTCAGTACAATGAGCCAAGCATATTACCAGTGTCTGTGCCGACGTTTTATCATTGCCAAGTGCCAATCATATTACCAGTGTCTATACCATGTAATCAGTGCCGTGTGCCATCATATTCCCAGTGTCTGTGCCACCGTGTTATTAGTACCATGTGCCAATCATATTACCAGTGTCTGTGCCACCATATTATCTGTGCCATGTGCCAATCATATTACCAATGTCTGTGCCACTGTTATTAGTACCATGTGCCAATCATATTACTAGTGTCTGTGCCACTGTGTTATCAGTGCCATGTGCCAAACATATTACCAATGTCTGTGCCACCATGTTATCAGTACCATGTGCCAATTATATGTCCAGTGTCTGTGCCACCATGTTATCCCTGCCATGTGCCAAGCATATTAACCAAGCAAGAATGAAATACTCAAAACGGCAGCTGGGGAGACACACACACGCTGAAATTTACTTTGGTTACTTTATCTACTGCTACCCACTCCCTACAGTATATTATATATTGATATGTTATAATGTGATATTTTATTTGATTTGATTTTATTTGACTCTATTTGATTTGAATTGAACTGTATTATAAAAACTCTTCAATAAAAACCGAATGATTAAAAAAAAAAAACTTACATACAGGTAAATCACCCCCCAAAACCCTAAACGGTAATAGTTTGAAATCTGAAATATGTAAGTCCTGAAATCCTGCACAATGTCCTGTTTCTCTGTTTCCGATTCCTGGTTCTTCCAGATAGCAACAGTCATGGATTTGACAGTTAATATCACAGCCAATGACTGAATGTTAATCCCCTAGCTGCCTCTTCTGAGCATGCTCAGGCTCAGCACAGGTCACTTAATTGCTCAGTTTTCATGAGCCATCCAGAAGCTTAGCAGGTATACAGTAATTAATTCATAGGACAAAGTAGGATATATCATCATATTTTAAAGGGACAGTTCAGTGGAAATTATCAATATTTGTTAAATGGTTAGTTTGTGTAATGCATACTTAGTTATTCTACATTTTCTCTCCCATTTTGAAAAATCAGTTGATTTCATACCCTTTGCTGTTCCCTGCTGTTGACATTAGTGAGCTGACATTTCAGGTTCTAACGGTCCTTCTTCTTCCCAGGATGCACCACATCCTTGGAATGTTCCTAACAGTTGTTTCTACTGATTGGCTGTTGGATGGGTCAAAGATGCTCAGATCTCTACTGAGCAACTGAATCAACCCAGGCACTGGGTCAAGGGCAAGACCATAACGGTCTCTACTAGGGGTCCTGCAAACAGGAACAGCAAAAAGCGAGGGTAGCACTCCAAAGCAAACTTGAATTTTATTGAAGACCACACAACATATCCCAACGTTTCGGGGGGAAACTTGCCCCCTTCCTCAGGTGATCAAACAGGAAGTCAGTATTTCGGTTACATTTATTTATACACAGACACAATGCTGAATGGGCAGATTAAGGTCATGGGGATGAAAAAATACTGCTCATTTTTCTGAAAAGCATATGTATTTGCACTGGACTTCCCCTTTAAAGAGGTCATTCTTTTTAAAATATGTTATTATGAGGGTGGGGTTGTCCTTTAAGGTTATGTTATGGAAATACTGCAGGTATGATTCTCGAAATAAAGGCATAACCAGGGGGATGAGACACATGCTAACCGATTCAATATTGGTTAGTGCAAGTTTAACTCCATCTTTGCTCCATTGGCACGGACTGTTTATTTATTTATATCATATATTTATTTTCAGATATTTTCCCTATAGGCCTTGGCTTGTATCGTACGGCCTAACCACAAACAATTTTGTGCTGGATAGACTCCTTATAATATCAATAGACTCCTACTGATAGCAGGGACATTCAATAAAAGTTCTTATTATTAAAAATGGTGCTAATTTTGCCCCAACCAATCAGATGTTAACTTTCAAATATTAAATAATATCTGATTGGATGGGCCAAAATTAGCAGTATTTTTAACGATAAGAATCTCCCTGAAAATCCATAAGGGCTAGGCCACACTAGCACGTTTTTCGCACATTTTTGCTCACGATTGTGCCCGCGATTTTTGCTAACATGGAAATCCTAACATTCCTGCGATTTCCGATGCGCATGCAATTGCGCGTCCGTTTCCGTTTTGTGTTCAAGCATTTTTTTGCACAATCGCATGGGTTTTCTCTTTGAAAATAGCGAAAATGCATGTGCAAATGCGAAACAACACACGCAAAAGCGTGCATGCTTTGGTGCGTTGTAGTGTGGCCTCAGCCTTAGGAGTGTGTTTTCCCATCAGTTAGTCCTGTCATAGTCTAGGACTATGACAGGGAAGCCTGTACTTTAGAGGGCTCATTCTGCTGAATTAGTTAAGATCCAGGGGTGAGGACCCCGTAGTTTAGGTCTTCACCCTGGGTACTAATAAGTGAGGGTTTTTTTACAGTGTTTAATTTATCCTTTCAACTATTTCATCCTTACAGATGCACCCAAAGAGAATCCTTCTCTGAGTGCAGTTTTCTGATGCACAATGCTTACATTAATAAGGCCTATGCATTCAGTTAAGATTTTGTTAATAACTTGCTAAGCTAATGATTTAGCATTTTATTTATCTAATTTAAATTCTGTTGTGAACAAAAATATTAATTACTAGCAGAGTACCCATCGTTGCCCGGTTTTTCTAAAGATCCAACACAAATTTGCATCTGAAATTCAACAGACCCGCACCCGCAGCTTTTTAATCAAACCTGAATCATTCAATCTCACTGTGCGTTAGCTGAGCTGCAAATCTGGTAAACCTCAGGTGCCCGACACGATACAGGGTTCTAGGCCAGATCTCATCCCCAACATTTGGAAACATACCTCCAAACATTTTAAAATGCAAAAGAGGGACGCATCGTGAGAAGAGATGAACTAGAGAAATAATTAAATATTTTGTTTTTGCATTAATTGAAGAACGTGGAAAAACTTGCCCGCGAGTGAGATACAGAGAGCTGACAACACTGGCTAATTATCTGGAGGGTTGACAACACTGGCCAATAAACTGGAGGGATGGCAACAGTGGCTAATGAACTGGAGGGCTGACAACCCTGGCTAATGAACTGAAGGTCTGACTGGACTGGCTAATGAACACTGGCTCCTGTTCCTTTACCTAGCCTTTAAAGGGGAACTGTGGTCCCCAAACAAGTTAAGTTTAAATGAACGGCCAGTTTCCTACCTTTAAAATGAGCCATCAACCACCTCTCTACCAGCTCCACAGCCCAAGATATACATAAATGACTGACCAGAAAGTTAATGGGTGGGAGGGTGACATGTGACATTCCTGAGGCTTCTCCTACTCAGTGCCACCAGCAAGCACATCTTCAGACTCCCTCAGTGTGGGAGGGAGACAGGAAGTCCCTCCTCCTCTCTGCTTTATGAAGTCCTGACAGAGAAGGTAAGGGGGGTCTGAGTAACCCACAATACCCGCGAGTGGGCGGGGCTAAGACATGCGTGAGTGGGCAGGGCTTATACACCTGCGAGTGGGCGGGCCACTACACCTGCGAGGGGGTGGGACCACATGGGGCTGTAAGATAATGGGCCATGGGGGGCCTGCAACTGGAGGGACCATGGGGTCCATGAGTGGGAGGGACCAGGGGGGCTGCAAAGGGGAGGAGGAGACACAGGACAGATTGACTGACAGTTTCAGAGCAGGAAGCAGGAAGTTCAGGGGACCTGATGCTGCTGCCATATTACACACAAAAAAGTAAATATCTTCAAAACTATGCAAAATAAACAATGGAAATAAATTGCAAAAATTCCCAGGAGAGCAATTCCAATCAATTTACCTAAAGTCATTTTTGGACCACAGTTCCCCTTTAAGATTAAGTTAACAGACTAATAAACTGGAGAGCTAACAATAATTGGTAATAAATTGGAGGTCTCACAATACCGGCTAATGAACTGGAGATCTGACAACACCGGCTAATGAACTGGAGGTCTGACAACACCGGCTAATGAACTGGAGGGCTGCCAACACTGGCTAATGAACTGGCTAGTGTTATTTAGTCCTCCAGTTCAGTAGCCAGTGTTGTTAGTCTCACTTCATTAGCCAGTGTTGTCAGCCCTCCAGTACATTAGCCAGTGTTGTCAGACCACCAGTTCATTAGCCAGTGTTGTCAGCCCACCAGTACATTAGCCAGTGTTGTCAGACCTCCAGTTCATTAGCCAGTGTTGTCAGCCCTCCAGTTCATTAGCCAGTGTTGTCAGACCTCCTAGTGAGACAGACAAAAATGCAGTCAGATAGCTCCTACTCTTCACTTTTTGGGACTTTCATCAGAAAAAAGGAACTGAGGAGAAAGTTAAGGATTTTTTTTATCACAGTGGGGCCAGCACTTGGGGAAATTTTAGTTTTGGGGGTGGACATGCACTTTAAAGGGTAACTATGGTCTCCATAAATAAACCATTCATTGACAAGATCCCCAATATCATTGCATGAATTATATTTTCAGATGGTTAAATATTACTTTACAGTATGGATATAATGAACTCATAAGATGTATGATTATAGGTTTAATTCCTAGTAGTTTCCCTATATGTTTATGTTAATTGGGAATGTTTTACATGTCAAAATTATTAAGCATATTCCTCTAATGCAATAATGCCTCTAAGGATCAAGTGCTAACCAAAATGCAAGAATGTTAAACTCTCTTGCTTTACTTTCCAATTGACTAATACTTGGATTAGATGCTGAGAGGCAAAGGATCATTAGAAAAAACGTGTTTCTTTTAATACTCTGTCTTATCAAACACCAGACATTTAATATGTGTATGGTGAACACTGCAATACAATAAATATTAAATCCATGAATATATTAAAACCTAGATGTTTAATCTTCAGTGCTTGCTTTGTCTATTTTGGTAAACTCAAGCCACTTAAGAGCAATTTTTAATGTGATAGGGAGAGTAAATTTAAACTATCCACAAACAAGTCCTATTTCCCTTGGCAGAAAAGAAAGAAATGAACACAAAGGGACTTCCATAGCATCAGGAGTGCAATTATTTAACAAATACTACATAGCTCCATCAATGTAATTATTCCATTGATATTTCCATTTCACTGGCAATGCCACATTTCAGTACATGTGTTTCTATACAGGGGGAGAAAGAAAACAAAAGACACTTAAAAAAATGTATTTAATGACGGATGTTAAAAGGTGGCAGCTGTTGACAAGTAGTGGACTCTAAACCGTTAAGTATCAGAGAAAGTGGGAAAATCTGATTGCTCGAAGTACAGTGGTGAATATGTTCTCTCAACTGCAAATCAACCCTAGCTAAAAAAAGATTCAATCAAGACCGTAATGGCTGCCACTTCACAATCAGACAAGTGATTCTTACTTTAAAAATCCTACCATTTAAGCCTGATTGCTAACCCTGGCCTCATTTCTAATCTGAAGGGGCGAGTAATAATTTAGAAAAGGAATTATAACAACTTCCCAACAATTTAGCAAAGGGTTATTATTTTATAGGGCATAAAGAAGTAAATTATTTATTTTATTTGGGGAGGGGGCAAGAATGTTTGTTATTTTCTTTTCTTTCCCTATTTTCAGCAGTATAATTTAAAATATATATAACTTGTTCTTTTTAAAGAAATTAAGTTTTTTTGTTAAAAAAAATCTATTCGTGATAGTGTTGAATTTTTATAGGTAGAGTTATTAAAAGAAATCAATGAATTAAATGATACATAAATGAACCAAATCATTACTAACAGTGAATTTAGCATAACATTCAGACAGAACAAGATCCACTGCCTGCGAATAGCTATGGGGGAGGGTAAAAAAGAGAGATTCAAGTCTTTTCACAAGGTCCGGCCCCTTTTGTTCATACAATAATCTTATAAATGAGGTGACCCAGAACAAAGGCAAATTATGGTGAAAAAAAAGAACACCCTTAATCACAACATAGATCAGCTACATTATTAGCTAATAAAAAGTTTTTACAAATATTTACATGTAAAAAAGAAAAAATATTTTTGTTTGGAAATATTTGTGACTTTTTTTTTTTCTTATTTTAAAAATTAAATTGAATGGACCCTAATGCCAGTACATCTATCTATCTATCTATCTATCTATCTATCTATCTATCTATCTATCTATCCTCTATCTATCTATCTGTCTGTCTGTCTGTCTATCTATCTATCTATCTATCTATATATCTATCCTCTATCTATCTATCTATCTATCTATCTATCTATCTCTCTATCTATCTATCCTCTATCTATCTATCTATCTATCTATCTATCTATCTCTCTATCTATCTATCCTCTATCTATCTATCTAGTTATCTATCTATCTATCTATCATCTATTTATCTATCTATCATCTATCTATCTATCTATTTATCATCTATCTATCTATCTAACCATCTATCTATATATATCTATTTATCTATCTATCTATCTATCTATCTATCTATCTATCATTGGAGATATTACACTGTTTTAGAATTTAAGGAGAATGTGTGTTTAGTGTATAGTCATACCTTGTAAGCAGGATGCAGCTCTGCTTTAATTTGAAGCAGATACTGATTTAAAGTATAAAGGGATACCAATACAGATAATACACCAGGCAGTCCTGTATTACAACAGCAATAGGCAGACTAACATGTTACTGTAATTTTTAAATAGGGAAGTCATTCACAAAGCAACAGCTGGAATTAGTTACTGTATATAGATGAAGCAATACAGCAATTAACTTACACGGTGACTTTAAATATTTTTATTTTAAATAGGGGTACATTAAATAGAAAGGCTGTTTTTCTATAGTAAGCCTTACAAAAATGATAATTACTATAATCTTAAAGTTTCTTGATATATCGGTAAAAGGGAAACAATTGCTAATCTCCCCTTGACCTTCCTTGCTGTCCCTGGTACTGGTACTGAATTAAAGCTTCAAAGGAAAAAAGCTTCACAATATCTAGGATTACTGTTCCTACAAACAGTAGCTAACATAACATTTATTGCCACCTTATATATATATTTCAACATAAAAATTAAATTAAAAAGTCTACTTAGTTCAAATATACGCCCCAAAAATTAATTTCACCAAGATTAAATATTTTCATAAAGATTTTTAGCTAGGTCCTCTTAAGAAATATGTTCTCAGTTTTTACACCATGGCTTGTTACTCCCCCTTTTAGGTAAAATAAATGCCTGCAAATGTATTTATATTTTAAAATATTTATCTATTTATTTAACCCTCTCTACTTTAAATACTTTAAAAATTTAAAACGTGACACTGAGTTATTTCTGCAACATGAAAGTGGATTTAAAATAGTGAAACATAAAAATAATTATGCATTTTTTTTCTTTCACAGCACACTGTAAACATTTTAGGAAGTGTAAGAGTCTCCATTCATACATAGCACACTATTCATGCACCAATAAATTAGGGCACAAAGCATATCACATGATTATGTTTGTATGGACAGAACACATTGAAATATTTCACCTTCAGATCTATATTATACTTTTTCATATTTACAATCTGCATTTCCAAAAAGTCAGTTTAGTATATCAACCACTAACATGGAAAAGATATTTCTTGTCCATGTTAGAGAGCAGCACTTAGATTCATGAATTAGTAAGAGCAATGTTGTTAACGTGTGAGCTTCATGCAACCAGTCTTCTTAGAATCCAGGGGAGAAAAAAATTGCAGGTCCGTTTTTTTTAACTTTCAAACAGTAGTAGCAGTTTTTTTTAAAGAAAAATATATTTGTTCTTAATTTGGTTTTAAAAACAATGCCACTTCTAAATACATTCAAATCTGTGCGTTATCTTACTGCAGAGAAATGCATACATTCATAATATATACTTTTAATATGTCAACTTGCTACTAATAATTTCTTGCCTTAGCTTATTTCATGCACAGGTCTGTGAGAGCCAAAGCCATTTATCGAAAATAAAATAATAGTACATTTGCAGAATATTAAACAAAATTCAACTTCATTGCTTGACACTGAAAACCAGCTATTGCTACACAGGTTAGAACAGCATAACTATAAAATGAACATTGTGCTCTACCACAGAAAATATATAGCAAAGTCTAGTCTAATCTGGAAGAATTACAGTTTTATTGATTGGCTTAGAAAAAAATGTTTTGACCGTCAACATTTCCCCCCCTCTTTTTCTGTGTACACATGCAGATGCAATTAGGATTTCAAATGATTTTTAAATTCAGCAGACATTTTTTTCTTGATTAAAGCAAAAGAGAGGACTTGGTGAAATTGAATCGGTGATCAGTTAGAATATACATACACATCCACACCCACACATACACACACAATATTTGGCTTGAAATAATTGGCTTACCTTTTGTATTAATGGGTATAAAAATAATCTGGTACACCTTGTAGATGATTAACACAAACCGAATATCACAGAAATACAAAAATGTGCATAGTACACGGAGAGATATGCAGCTAAAAGTGGGTTAATTAACACTATTATAAACAAAGTTTGCAAAATCAGTATTCCATGTTGTAGTGTAATAGTCTAGAGTATTCTCTATCTAGTTGGATATGAACTTCCATAGAATGCAGTAAGATCAGTAAGATATTCTATGCTGTATTAATAACAGAAGCTTCTCATCCCAAACAAGTAGAGGGCTTGCCTAAATGTGTTCAGCACAGCTGGATATCAACTCAGAGATAATTTACATAATAAGCTAAATTAAAGTATTCCCTAAAATAACTTATATAGATTTAGAGAGAGATTTTACACTCATTCATATACTGTATACAATACATATTGTTAACAAATTCTTTTATATACAAGTATATGTTTACTGTAAATATTGATATCTAAAATAAATGTAAATTTAAAGCTCTGGAGTGTTGAGTGGATAATATAATTTGGTCTGTATGTGAAAATACAACTGTAAATATTTACCTGACACACAGAACATTAGAAAGGACAAACAAATAAAAAGTCAAGAAAAATGTGGGTCTATAAATACAAAGTTAACACCATACCATCTGTCTGAGAATGCTACAAAACAATTCCAGGATGAACACACAGAATTCAAAACAACTGATATAATTTTAGGATTGGAATGATCTAAAGAAATGTTTATAAAAATAGGGGGAAAAAACTTGGATTGTGACTTAGTTTAAAGTTTAATCATTAAGGATTAAGGGACATCTCATTAAGGATTAAGGAATATTCTCCTACAATGTATGCACTCTGTACTGTAAAAGTTCTGATCAGAGCGCTCTGTACAGGCCTGCATGTACATTAAGTTACTTACACAGTAAATATTGAATTTTCATGACCCATACTTAGGACTGCCGCTTCCATGAAGCAGGGTGAAACCAACACCTGTAAATGTTCATAAGAAGGTGGTGAACCTTTGTCCATTCTTAAGCAAAATATTTATGGAGGGATACAATAAACTATACGTGCATAAATATTACCATGGAAAAAAAAACTATATTACCCACTCCTAATGTTTATCGCTAAAAAATGGAAAGAATACTTCCTGTATTTTTACTGTATTTTTATGTAAAGCCCACGTTTTGCTCTTTGACCAAATATTGCTCTCACTTTCACAGTTTTGTTGCATATATGACATGAACATATTAGCATGTACTAATTCAGCCAATACTAACATTAAGCAATATTTTTTGTAAATGATAATATTAATATTAGCTACAGTGTATTGGGCAGGTAAGGTGTAAAGAAATGGTAGAACTTTACATTACTCTAAATAAACAGGGAGATTGAATAAAAGTTCTTATCGTTTAAAATGGTGCTAATTTTGCCCCAACCAATCAGATATTGTTTAAAATTTGAAAGCTAACATCTGATTGGTTGGGGCAAAATTAGCACCATTTTAAATGATAAGAACTTATATTGAATAACTCTGATAGTCTCTAAATAGATTTACCAGAAATGGGTAAACACCTTGCCTGCTGTATAACTTTTGAATTAATTCATTGGATCAGGGGTGTAACGATCAGGGGAGCAGGAGAAGCAATCACAGGGGAGCCCAGGAGCTAAGGGGGACCCATCTTATTTGTCCTATGACAGCTTTAGCCTCCTCCCAAAAACCCCCCACTGTGGATGAAGCATGGACATGATGCAAGCGATCTTGTAGAATTCTTAATGGGTAAGAACATGCATTAGGCTGCACTGCTAGGGGAAGTGGATGTAAATCATCCAGATACAAATACTTATTAATCACTGTATAGAAAGATATGACTTTGGTCCTATGTGTATCACTCAACTGTGTGGTTATTTCTCTGCATAATTTTTATTCTCAGCTTCCATATTTTAACTGTGTAGAGTGTTGTGTTTACAAGGTGTAAAAAAAACAAGTGAAGAAGTTAAAGAATTGTTTTGGTCCCACAGTAGGTAATATCTGGGGCCCAACATGCCTCTAATACAATAGTTTCCTCCAAGAGGTTTAAAAGGTTATAGAAGGAATTATATCACAGTATTATAGGACCTAACAAAAGTAACCAGGTGTTTTAGAATTTCCTGTTGCCAACTTAGCGGGATTTCTATTGCAGTGCTAAACTTGGTTAACTCATAGAGGTAATGTATGTGTGTAATTTTATAGGAGAAAATGTCAGACAAAAATAATCAGTGTGAATTGCTGGACACTTGCATGCTTCAACTGCCTATTTTAGGCTTTAATGTGATGCATTCGATAAACTTGATAATCCCCAATTCAGACAATGTTGTAAGTGGTGGTTAATTCTTTAATAAATGTGGACATCTTCTCTTTAACATGTTGCCCTGTGCAATTCTTGCTTTGTTGGTTTATGCATTATATTTTCTTAATGGTCCATAGCAAAGATTTGAGAACCTGGCAATACATTTGATAGCAAGGCTGCCCCTTCAATATCTTTATTATAATATGCACATCTTACACAAGTAAGCCCTCAAGAAAAACTAAATGAATGAAAAATAAATAAACATCTTAGACAGACCATACAGTAATCTATAAACTTTAAACAAATGTTAGTGTTACCAACTTTCTTTGCACAAAAGTTTGACATAAAAAATGTGTCAGCTTGCACAGTTTGTGCATGGAATCTCATACAAAGTATACATTTATAAATGTACAGTATATACACACAATATATAAATATATTTACTTTATATACACACATATAATATACATTCAGTTTTAATGGCCCCAGACAAAAATTGTAGTTGTAAGTAAGTATATACAAACACATAAGATAAAACTGATTATGCTTGCATTTTAAAGGTCATATCCACCCCCAAAAAGATTTTTTTATTATCCTGTAGGAAACCCCTCTAACTATTTTACAGGCCTTAGATCAGTTCCTAAACCGAAATATTCTAAAAGATATATACCGGCTTTTATTCAGTTTAGTAAAAGCTCAAAGAGATTTAATGCATTCTCTACTGAGCTTTCACTACACTAAATAGACACACCTCCAGGCAGACACACTAGTTATTGGCTGAGAGGAGGTAACTAATCCCTGGAGCTTGCCAGTAGATATCTTTTAGAGAGGAACTAATCTAAAGGCCCCCATACATGCCATCAATATTCTGATCAATTCGAAGAATTCAATTGACTTGATTGGGTTATGAAGGCCATTTTTTTGTGTTATCGATAGATCAATTGGCGATATCGATTGGTCCATCGAAAAAAAAACTGATTGAGCAAGACAGAAAATTTACCATGGACCTCATCTACCAGTAGCAGACCTTCCATAGTTTTCAAGCTGGAATCTAAGGAAGATCGCTGGTGCAAGGTGGGGATATTGGATAGGTTCTTCTGATCGAATTTCCGATCGTATCGTGTATGGCCACCTTAAGAATCTTCTACAGGATACTAAAAGTGTACCCTTTAAAGAAGGCAAATTCTCTGATGTGATCCAGGGGCGTAACTGCAAGGGCCTGGCAGGGGCGTACCTGCAGAAGCCCGGGCCCCCCGTGAGATTGGAGGCCAGGCCCCGGATCCCCTCCTCCCTCCACGATCAGCTGTTTTTAAAGAGATGATCGTGTGTATGAAACATATGCACAAGAGCTGTTTAAAAATAGCTGGTCGCTGTAGAGATTGTGGGCTTGTGGCAGGCCCTACTACCGTCCGGGAGGGGTATGTGTCAGGGGCCCAGCCTCCAAACTTGCGAGGGTGGAGTGGGTGGGTGTACTACTGTTTTGCGGCTGTGGCCTTAGTTAAATATATAGAAATAGGTCTTGGGTCCATAAATATATATGGTGTTGCATTCCAGCTTTTATTTTGATCTCTAAAAAACATGCCCGTCATTTTTCAGTTAAACATTTTCACTTGTAATACTAAACCAAATCTTTGTATATACATTCCAAATCTTAATTTCATCAGTAAATTTGATAATACAAACAAGTTCTATTACACATATATGCGGTAAGAATTATTTTTCAAAAAAGTATAAAACAGCACCACCCAGTGGTGTATTGGTGGACTTACATCCCTATCTCATTAATAGTGAAGGACATGAGAATGCAACATGAGAAAAAAACAGTCAAATTTTTTCAAAATGAATGCAACTGTTCTTTAGCTGGGTGCACACAGTACAGATCTTTATCAGACCATAATAGAAACCAAAAGATGGGGCTACACATAGTCCTGAGTGATTTCCCTATAAAATGTCAAGGGAAGATCATTCAGGGCTGTCACACACATTATATGAGTAGCATTCTGCTGATCAAACAAACACCTAGGGCCATATTTATAAAAGAGCGAAAAGTGGCGAAAAGTTTTCGCGTTCGCTTTTCGCATGGTTTTTCGCCAAAAGACAGTTAACGCTATTTATAAAGGTAGCGTTAACGAATGGCGAAACCGTTTCCGCGAGCTATCGCTAAAACCCTTTTCGCCTTACTTCGCCATACATCGCACTGGTAATTTTAGCGAAAAGGGAGCGAAAAGAGAGCGAAAAAACATAACGCGATTTATAAAAGAGCGAAAAGTGGTTTTGGCGTTAAAAAGAGCGAAAGATTAGCGCGACCCTGAAGGTGGTGAAAAGTCATTGTTTGAGCGAAAAGGCATGTTTGGAGCCTGTCTGTTGGGAATTTGGATTGGTTCCTGATTTTTAAGGCAACAAAAATGTAAAAGCCATTCAGACAAATTGTCTTACATGTTTTTGGAACACATCTATGAAGATATTGCTTTTTCCATTTGGTCTGTATAGGAATAATTGTAGCTTGGACTTCAAATGAGTTCTGCTATTTTGTCGTTCACGTGAACGCACCGTCACCCCCTTCTTTCTCGGTGTGTTTTAGCGTTTTCAATGTAGGCTTAATTTTTCATTTAAATTGCGAGGTCAATTGTTGGCTTTCAGGGTGCGTGCTTTATGCTCTTCTTTTTGGTGGCGTAAATAAGGGCTAGGCAACACTTGCGCTTTTTTCACACGTTTTCGCATGCAAATACACATGCGTTTTGGGTAAAATGGAAATTGCGGGAACGCGTCAGGTTCCTCAATTTCTGATGTGCATGCGATTGTGCCTACGTTTCCCTTTTGGTTAACACGTGTTCACTATTTTTGTGGCGTTAATGCATGCATTTCCATAACCGAAAAAGTTGAAATTGCACACGCAAACGCCAAATGCAGAAGGCTTGCGTGCACAATTGTGTGCAATAGTGTTCGTGATTTTGTGTGCGATTCGTGTGAGTTGCAGTGTGGCCTCAGCCTGGCTCAGGACACACTGCTACGCACAGGAACGGGACACAAAATTGCAAACGCTATTGGCCGTGATTGTTGTACGTATTTTTTTTGTGCATGCGTTTTTTCCGTCTTGCGTTATGGAAACGCATGCGTTAATGCATCCAAAATGGTGAACGCATATACAGGGTTATTCAATAAAAGTTCATATCGTTGAAAATGGTGCTAATTTTGCCCAAACCAATCAGATGTTAGCTTTCACATGTTAAATAAGATTTGATTGGTTGGGTCAAAATTACCAGCATTTTAAACGATAAGAACTTTTATTGATTCTCCATGATATTCTCCATAAGCGAACGGACATGCAATCTGAAATCAACGCAAAACACGGACACAAACGCAAAAAACGCGCTGGTTTGGCTTCACCCTTTAAAAAATCATTGTCTGTTCGTCTTGCTAATGCGCGATCGCCTTTTGAATGCGCGTTCGCCTTCCTACTACCCGCTCATCTTGCTAATGCGCGTTCGCTTTCGTAATGCGTGTTCGCCTTTTGAATGTGCGGTCGCTTTTTTTAATGCGCGTTCGCCTTTTGAATGCGCATGCGCGTTCGTCTTTCGAATGGGCGTTTTTTCTGGTGAATAGGCATGTTGTTCACTTTCTTGGTTTAGTTTCTCCAAATTTGCCCAATTTTTGTATAATTGAAATATACTGCCAATAACGTTTAACAGCTGGCTAGTCACTAACAAAGATCGGACGTGGTTTTCCCTTATTTGGACACAAATTGGAGCGACTTTAGAAAAGAGGAACAATAAAGTTTGATTGATAACAAACACTATTTAAACCAGCAGATGAAGCTGATCATTGTGGGTAGAGAAAATGAGTGAGGAGGAGATCCTGATTGTGGCCTGTGGCAATCTAATTGCGTCAGCAGCTGCTGTGTTGCTGGATGAGGAGGAACACAGGCAGCGTGGAGTGCAGAGTAGGGAACATTTTTCAGTTAGGATCAGACAGCCTCGTTTCTTTCGAAGGAGATTTTGTCTTCTGGACGAGCTGTCTGATGAGGAGGTTGTGCGTCACTTTCGCCTAAATCGCCCAGCCGTACAGGAGTTGTATGGCAAACTGGGTGATTTGTTGGAGCCAACAACAAGGCGGAATGTGGCATTGCCTGGGATGACAAAGCTTTTGTCTGTCCTTTATTTTTTTGGCAATGCCACATTCCAGCCTGTGACGTCACAACTCCTTGTCATGAGTCAGCCTTCTTTTTCTCGGATCCTGCCCAAGGTTCTGAGTGCAATTTTGCCCTTGTCCAGACAATACATCCAGTTTCCATCCAGTGAGTCAGAGTGGCAAAACATCAAATCTGATTTGTCAGCTCTCTACCGCAAGTTTACCAGCGGACGGATGCCAGAGGGCTGGCTTGTGGGTAAGTGGTTCTTTTCCTCCATTTTCAAGGGAATGTGTATCCAAATGACTTACATCCATTATTTCCCTTTCCAAACAGGAGGCGCAGGGTATGGGATTCATTCCTGGCTCATGACCCCCCTGAGGAATCCAAGGACACCTGCAGAGAGGCGCTATAATTTAGCACACCGTCAGACAAGAAACGTGATTGAAAGACTCTTCGGAGTCTGGAAATCACGTTTCCGGTGTCTCTCATCTACCGGTGGGAAACTCCTTTATTCTCCCGGGAAGGTGTCAGATATCATCATTGTGTGCGCTGTGCTCCATAATTTAGCAATAAAGCATGGGGTACAGCTGCACAATGATGATATGCTGGCAGCCGAGGATGAGGGGCCGTCTGTAGATGCTGAGGATTCCTCTGAAGATGGACAGAGGACAAGGGCAGAATTAATTGCTTCTTTTTTTCAGGGTAAGTTGAGTCAAATCAATGTTAAGGTATTTTACAATGTTATACGTGTCCAAAAAAACATGTTTAATGTCATACGGTATGTTATACTGATTATCTTCTCCCTTTATTAGGAACGTAAAGAAGGCTGACCTGCCCCTAACTGACACTGTTTGACTGCTACTACTTTTGGGTATGGCTGATTTTGTGTAACAAGTGTTTCATTACTTCCTAATGCTATTTGTGAAGGACCAGTAGAATGAATAATCAATAGGAATGTATTGTTCCCCCCGCCAACTCCCCATACTGGTTGCATAGCTCCCTCACACACCTCCGTTAGGCTGCTCCCCTCTATTACACACAGAGGGTTGGACGCACTATAGCAAGTCACTGTTCCAAGTAGTCACGTTTGCTCTCCTTCCACATGCGCCAGTTGAAGCGAACATTAATCTAGGGTTAAACATCGAACAAATGTTGCCTTTCCAAAGAGGAAACCTTCAACAATGTATATAGATTAACTTGGAAGATAGTTAATGATTGTGTGTTTCTTATTATACAGGGGCGTAGCTACCAGGGGTGCAGGGGATGCGACTACACCAGGTCCCTTGTCCAAGAAGGGGCCCCCATTTTGTGGTAAGTTTCTAAATATACCAGTCTGTGTGCCAACTGTTTTACCAGTGGTCTGTGTACAAAAGCATTTGTTACATTATCTGTGCCAAGCATTTAACCAGTGCCTGGCTGTGCAGTGCCAGTTTCCCCAACAATTTATCAGTGTCTGCATGCCAAGCATTTCATCAGCCTTTGTGTCAACAATGTTACCAGTGGTTACATACAAAGCATTTGACCACTAGTTCTTTGTTTTGCAGTACCAATTGGTGTTTGTGGCGGTGTTGATGCACCTTCCTTCCTGGCAGCATCCTGTGAGGACTAACTGCACCCTGGTTTTGGAATAATAACAACAGACAACTTTAGATTTGGCTTAAATTTTTTATGAAAGCCTTTTTTTTTTTTAAATCTTAAACTGTTTTTTTTTTTGCCTTTAAAACTTTGGGTCACACATTGTAAAACATAGATTGTAATAAACATATAATAATAAGAAGAATACAAAAAACAAAAAGAAAATAAACTATTTGCGGATGAAAAAAGCCATCCTCCTCTCCAGCCGTAACATTCTTCGGCTCATGCCGTCCAATTTTGCATTGAGGACCTCGCTCATGTTTAAAATGAGGTCCCTTATCTCCTGTGGTGGTGGTGGAGGGCTCCTCGGTGGGGGAGGTGTTTGCTCTGGGGAGAGCATTGGTGGTGTGGGAGATGCAGCTGCTTGCTCCTCATCCTCCTCCTCCTGTGGAGCTGTTGTTTCCGCTTCATCTGGAAATGATGGTAAATTAAAAAAAGGTTGAAAAGTGTGATGTCATGTTATGTGAAATCTTTCTTAGAATAGCCTTTGAATGGCGTAAATAGGAATCCCTGGTCCTCCCAGCAAAAAAATGATGTGGCCCTCTATCCATGCTTCCCCCACGGTGGTTTTAGGAAAGAAGGCTAGACTTGTTAGACGATAAATGAGAAGGGGCCCCCTTGGCTCCTGGGCCCCCGTTGTTGCTCCCCCTGCAGTTACGCCCCTGCTTTGTGTAATGTGTTTATGGTACATGATATGTACTAAATGTGCACAATGCAATCGGTGTTTAAACCTTTGTAGGATTCTATGTTCTTACTGACACATTATATGAAGTAATCAGATTCTAGTGTAAAACTTCGAACAATACATGTAGGAATATTTATTCATTATTTTCTCACACTAATATGAACTTTGAAAAGTACCTTCATCCATCCTCCTCCTTATGTCTTGGACATACTGGGGCCTCCTCCTCTTCAAATCACTCCAATTTCTTTGGAGCTCCTTCAGGCTCAGATCCACCCCATATCTCCGCAGGATCTTCCTTTGGAGACTCTCCATTATCGCCTTTTTTTTCTCCTTCCTGTTGGTTGTGCCAACAGGGAGGCAATCATAGCTTTTCTTGGTGAGGTACCTCACCATCACCCTCAGATACCTCCTAGTCATGGTGGCTGTGTATATAGAGCGAGAACAACAATCCTCCTTGCCTGTGGCGCACTTCCGGCATAAAAAGCGAAAGTCGCTAGCGAAAAAACAACCAAAAAAAGCGAACAATCAACCAAATTCAGGGGAAGGCGAAATTCGGAAAGTGAATTAAAGAGCGTATGCTGTGAAATAATATTTGATGCACAATATTGTCTCAATGTGTTTAAATGAATATTTTTACATTGTTCAGAACAATACAGCATTGCTATCTAATTAATGACACTTCTATTTTCCGCATCTTCAAAGTCCACATCTTTCGCCTTCGCTTTTTGTCTTTTGCTTTTCATCTTTGGAGTTTAGCGAAAGCGAATAGCGAAAGCGAATAGCGAATGCGAATAGCGAAAGCGAGCATGTATTTTCGCGTTTAAGAGCGCGGCCGTTTTGGCGCCAAAACAAGGGGGCGGGGCGTTTTCGCTCTATTCAGGATGACGAGGCGTTACTTAAAGCTGATGGTGAGACAGCTCACCAAAAAAAATTATGACAACTTGCCTGTGGGGACCACAGATAAAAAAAGAAAGAAGCGCCTGATTATGGAGAGCCTCCAGAGGAAAATAGGGAGGAAATATGACATCCAACTGTCACTCCAGGACCTGCAAAGGAACTGGAGTGACCTAAAGAGAAGGAGGCCTGCATTTGTGCAGGACATTAGGAGCAGGATGCGTACAGGTATTTTTATAATGCATATTATTATTATCCCAACGAATATATTCTTATTTTTTTGTTTTTGTAAGTTTGAGAATAGAAACTGATAACTGTATAAAATGTGTCATTAAGCAAATATAATCCTCCCAATGTTTAAAGACAGATGTAATGATGCAAATTGTGCACATATCACGTGCCTTAAGCCAAGGCAACACTATAACACACCAAATCAAGCACGCAATTGTGATCATTGTCGCACACGATTTTGTGCACAATTCTTGTTCGTTTTGCGTTTTCACGTGCTTTTTCCCATTTTCCATTATGGAAACGCATGCATTAACGGCACAAAAATAGGGAATGCATGTGTTAACAAAATGCAAACGGACGCGCAATCACTTAGGACTAGGCCACACTTACGCGTTTTTTAAGCGTTTGTGCATGCGTTTTGCGTTGGCAAAAGCGCATGCGATTTGGTTAGAATGGAAAATGCAGGAACGCAAATATCCACGCAATTTCCCATGTGCATGCGATTGCGCATCCATTTCCGTTTTGGTAACACATGCATTGCCATAACAGAAAACAGCCAAATCGCATGCGCAAAACGCACGAGCAAACGGAAATCGCACAAGCCAAAAAAAAATGGGGAACGCATGCATTACCAAAATGGAAACGGATGCACAATCGCATGCGCATGGTAAATCGCGGGGAATTTTGCGTTCCCGCGATTTCCATTATAACCAAATCGCATGCGCATTTGCGAACGCAAAACGCCTAGCCATAAATAGCATGAATTTGCGTGTTCCCGACATTTCCATTTTAGGCCAAATCACAGGGACAATCTAGTGCAAGCTAGTGTGGCCTAGACCCCTTAACATGGCATTATAGTTGACAACTTCTTGAACTTTCTTCTAATTTCAAGGTGACATGGAACGACCAGAGGAGGAGGAGGAGGCGGGACCATTGGCTGAGGAGGAGGCGGGACCATTGGCCGAGGAGGAGGCCGGACCATCGGCTCCAGAGAGCCTTCCACCACCCACCCTATCCCCAGTCTCCGTAGCAGCATCTCCACCACCCCTGGAGCAGGATCGGAATGGCATTGTGGAGGAGGATGTCCCCCAAATTAAGAAAAGGCTGCTCCGGCTGGAGCGCCAAGTGGCTCTTTTAAGGAGCAGAGTTTAATTTCTTTTATTTTTTGTTTTTACCTAAAAAAAATATTTTATAAAATTTTACAAGTTTATAGTTAAATATATACTTCATATTTAAAATCAAACTGTAAAGTTGTCTGTCTGTTTCTTCTTACCTAACTATTCCAATTCTATCTTTTTATGATATTAAGGTGACCATACAGTAGGAAAATATTCCATACATAAGATGTTTGATGTAATGTCTGCCTATTATATGTCCAGATTGGCTTAATTAGTCTCCCCAAATTTAAGATATATTCTATTTGAAACACACATAATGAATTCTGGAAAACAATGTTCCATCCTTGCATAGGCAGGGACACTTATCCACATAACATGCCATATTATTCCTAACAGATTAGTCAATGTAAGGCTGGGTACGTATTAGAATTTTGTTTAAAACGAATGATTGTGCATCATTACGTGGCACAAAAATAGATTAACATGTGTGCAGGCCAAACAAGGTAATTCCCCCATTTTTCAGAATTGCCAATCAGGTATGATTGTGCGGTTCCCTATAGGCCTGCATGATGGGTCCTGAAAAACAACAGCCACTGTTGTGGCAACATACACTCATTTGTCCTGACCAAACGCTTGATAGTATCAAACACTCAGTTGTGTTTAGGCGGTGCGAGCGCAATATGCGTACAATCAATGGCTCATAGGCATTTCTGAAAAACCCCTTAAGATAAAAAACACTTTGGATGTTTTTCCACTCTGACTCATGACTAGACGGAAAGGTGATGTATGCCATAGACCAGGGTAAAATTGCATTCATCACCTGTGGAAGGCTCCTGGAAAAAGAAGGCTGACTCCTGACAAGAAGATGTAAGGTCACAGGCTGGAATGAGGCATTGCACAAAAAATACAGGACAGAAAAGAATTGGGACATTGTCCCTGTGCCCTGCTGAGGTTGCTGGGACCCACCGTAAAAGCCATCGCACATTAGAAAGGCAATCGTACATTATAATGGGGAATATGGCTTGGAAAAGCGATTGCACATTCTAGTGGGTAATATGCCTTGGAAAAGCGAACGCGCATTAGAAAGGCGATCGCGCATTAGAATGTAATATGCCTTGGAAAAGCGAACGCGCATTAGAAGGGCGAACGCAAATTAGAAAGGCGACCGCGCATTATAATGGAATATGGCTTGAAAAGGCGATCGCGCATTAGAAAGGCGAACACACATTAGAGTGTAATATGCCTTGGAAAAGCGAACGCGCATTAGAAAGGCGACCGCGCATTAGAAAGGCGACCGCGCATTAGAATGTAATATGCCTTGGAAAAGCAACATTAGAAAGGCGATCGCGCATTAGAATGTAATATGCCTTGGAAAAGCGAACGCGCATTAGAAAGGCGACCGCGCATTAGAATGTAATATGCCTTGGAAAAGCGACCGCGCATTAGAA
Organism: Hymenochirus boettgeri; assembly: GCA_019447015.1. Lineage (NCBI taxonomy): Eukaryota > Metazoa > Chordata > Amphibia > Anura > Pipidae > Hymenochirus > Hymenochirus boettgeri. The sequence continues at coordinate 140,651,481 of CM033472.1, forward strand.
AGGCGACCGCGCATTAGAAGGGCGAATGTGCAGTGCAAAAGAGAATTGTATTCCAATTGAGAAATTCTAAAAAGTTTGACTAAATAAGACATGGCTGACTTGTTGGTAAATGTGAGGTGGCCATTTTGAACTTGACATCATTTCCTAGTGGGCTTTTCTGGTTTCGAATGGTTTTCGCAATGCAGTCTTCTTAGATGCGTTAAGTTTTCGCTGCGATACTTTTCGCTCTTTATCGCGCCCGTTCGCCCTTTTCAGATGCGAAGTGATACGAAGTGTGTTTTTTTCGCTTTTTTATAAGCCCCAAATGGCGCTATTTTCGCTGCGATGTACTGCGCTAATTATTTGGCGAAAAAGACAATCCTTTATAAATATGGCCCCTAGTCAGACCTGTCTCCCTCACAAGTTGTCCATCCACAAGCATGAAGTATAACAAAGACATAGGTAGGCCATCAAAGTTGTGGATAAATAAATATCCAGCTTTATTCCAACATAGTTAAAAATATCACAATCTGTACAGCAACACAAAACATGGCAAGGCAAGCTTTTTTCTACATGTTTCATGACGTAACTTACTTTGCTGTATGGATTATAATGTTTTTAACTATGCTGGAATAAAGTTGGACATTTTTTACCTACAGCTCCAGTGGGCCAGTGGCTTACATTTATTTCTGCCACACACATACCTGTTGGTTCCCTGCACTACATACAGTACAGTAGTAAGCTGAGAGTGAACCGAACAACACACTGAGGCAGCAATTGGTACATCCGAAAGACCCAATACCAAAACACAAGAAAAGCGACATCATATATGCAGTGCAGTGCAGTGAAGAATGCTCTGATTTGTATGTGGGGGAGACCAAACAGCAACTGCATCAACGTATGGCCCAGCACAGAAGAGCCAATTCCTTGGGTCAGGACTCAGCCGTGTACCTGCATCTTAAGGATAAAGGACATACCTTTGAAGATTGTAATGTTAACATATTGGCGAAGGAACGTGACTGGTTCAAGGAGGCCATTTATGTGAAAATAAAGAAACCAAGCCTAAATAGAGGTGGGGGGGTTCAACACCAACTGTCTGCCATGTACAATGCTGTACCTTACTCTGGACGTTCCTATAACACATCTTAGCCACTATCCAATCACACCCTTAACACCTGGCTGTGATATGCTAATTGGGATTTTCCAGGGCACATAATTGCCACAGATTCTTGTACAAGTCATTCTAAATTGAGAAAGCCAGTCGGATGACTAGTGAAACGTCTTCAAGAACTACATTTCAAGTCCAGTTGATCTAATTGAATACAACAGATATACCATGACCTGGATGAATGAGAACCTTCACAAGCACGTTGTATGCTGTTGTTTATGCACAAATAAAGAAGTGTTCATCATAGTAGTGTGCTCCTCTACTTTTTTCCTTGCTTGTCAGATCTCTGTGCAGCACTCCCCCCTTCCCCCTCCACTCTGTTACCTCCTCCATGTCTCAACTCCGGCGAATCCACAAGCTTATCATGTGCAGTAGGAGTTAAAAGTTCAACATCCTGAAAAACACACCCACACACAGTGGCCAATAGAAAGCAAGCTGTCCTGGAGACATTGAAGAAAAGGAGAACAGTACAGTTTACGATCTCTCACTTTGTGACCCATCATCAATCAGTGAAAGCTATTAAGAAGGGGGGTCAAGTGCAGCCTTATATCTACCATCAAAGCTACCTCTTTCCCCTTGCTAATGTTCTTATCTCTGTTTATTACAGAGCAGGGAGGGGGGATCACGTCACAGGGATTTGATTGACAGTCCAAGTAGGAGTAGAGGCATGCAATCACGTATTCTTCTAACTGGTGTATCTCAGGACAGATAGGGAATCTGAAAAAAGTGAGGACACTCTGGGGGTTGTGGGGAATTATAGAACACATGAAAAGAAAGAAAAAAAAGTTCATTTTCCCACTATAGATGCCATTTAACTCATTTGGTTTTAATTACCATCTGTATGAAGATAATACTCATGAATGGCGCTCCAATGCTAAAACCAAACAAATCATTTCCCCACCTAAACCTGGTCCTCTCGCACCTTTTATTATTTCTGTTGACCACACTCCCATTTACCCTATTCAGTCGGCACATTGCTTAGGGGTAATTATTGATTCCTCTCTCACCTTTTCTAATCACTTTAACAATGTTGCTAAAACCTGTTGCTTTTTTCTACGTAATTCATCTCTCTTCTGACAACTGCTATGCATATCAATGCTCTCATTCTATTATGCCTGGACTATTTTAATCTTCTGCTTACTGGTCTTCCTGCTTCCCATCTTTCTCCACTTCAGTCCATTCTAAACTCTTCTGCACGCATTGCCTCGCTATCTAATAATCTCCCTTGCACCGCACAACTACCCTGCTTCTCATTAAACAATGCATTATCTACAAAAACCTTTGCTCTGCTGCTCCTTCTTATATTTCTTCTTTTGTGTGCCCTACCTCTGCTCATCACAGAACCATCTCTTATACAGACCCCCAACACGTACCGCCTCCTCTTCCCTAAAACCTTTTTCTCTTGTGGCTCCCATCCTCTGGAATTTTATTCCCATTTGTCTTTGTCAAGAAACTTCAATAAACAAGGTAAATCTAATCTTGCATCCTACCTAAGAGCACAGTATAGCATTGTTAAATTGACACTGCACCAGTTTTTATTATGGCACTTCTACCCTTCCCTATGTAACGGTATGTTACCCAACTAATTAGATTGTAAGCTCTACAAGGCAGGAACCTCTTCATATTACATGGTTCAAGCACTTGTATACTTTTTGATGCACATACTAATTTACATAGTTAAAGATTGTTATTTTTTTATATTTTTGTCCGTTTGTACGGCTTTTCGTAATCTAATATTGCAATATTGTGCGTCCCCAAGTGGCGCTATATAAATATATAAATATAAATATATATATATATATATATATATATATATATATACTAGCAAAAGTGTGCCTATTGGTGCACAGTGGAAATTGTGTATGTTTTGCTATGTGTGGATACAGTGGATATAGAATTTTTACACAGGTATATTTTAAACTGCTGCCCACAGTCATTAGCATCCAGGAGAACCAAATAGGATAATCCTGCAGGTCTGAGAATATATCCAGGCAATCCTGCCACACTGTGTGGATCAAACTAAACAGCTCCTTTGGATGACCTATGACCCTAAACAGGATCCAGATAAACATGCTATGTATTCACCACTGCAAGGTCCACATTTATAGGTGCTTATGTTATGACAAGATACCGATTCGCTTTATAGCTTAAGGTGAGGTGGGGTTAAAGGTCCCCACAGAGTATTAAATGAAATAAATTATTCTTATAACAGAAGGTACCTCACAGCCTCATCCTATATAACCCTAACTGCTGCTTCCGTGCCTCTGTGTGTGTGTCACTGCAGTTCCTATTGACTTAACACTAGAGGGAGATGGTAAGATTGTCTCTGCAGTTCCTATTGACTCACCACTAGAGGGAGAAACATAGGAAACATGCACAGAGGCAGGACACAGCAAATAAACAGAGGCATGGCCAGACTGCAGGTAAGGTTGCTTGGGGCACTTAGAGGAAACTTTGGTCTTTTGACAGAGGAGGGATTCTGGCTTTGGGACACAGGGGAACTCTGGATTTAGGACAGAGGGGGGACTCTGGCTTTGGGACACTAAGAGGAGACTCTGGACTTGGGATACTAAGAGAGGACTGGCTTTGGGACACTAAGAGGGGATTCTGGCCTTGGGACATGGAGGAGGGGGCTATGGTCTTGGTACACTAAGGGGGCATTCTGGGCTTCTAGCGCCCGTTAATTTAACGGGCTTAATGTCTAGTGTTATTATAATAGCATTGCTCTAATAATATAAAATATAAACATGTATTTCTCACTAACCTTTCACATGTTTGAAAACTACAACTCCCAGCGTTGTTAGCAGTAAGTTTCTCCTTTATGTCCATTAGGTAATGAATTTTTATAGATACAATACAGCCTAATGATACAGAGCATGGGTGTTGAACTATTCACATGTTTAAAAAAACTACAACTCGCAGCATTCTCTGGCTGCACATAATGCTGGAACATTTTATTTTCATACATCCTAGAATAAAGCTATTTTTCGTGCTTTAGCGATTCCTACCCAAGGGCTCGAATATGCAAGTGATCTATCTGCCCTTCTCTTACATCCATAGCTATTGCACTATCGGTCTATGGAAGGATTAAATGATTATTTATGTCACTTCAGACAGTAGAAGTCATGACCCTTACCAGAATGCCCTTTCCTTTCCTATTGCATCTACCTGCCAACTAGAATCCAGGGGGCCCAAGTGTAATAAAACTGCAGGTCTGAGAATAGACAATCTTGCCACAATGTGCAGTTTAAACTAAACAGCACCATTGGGAGACTTGTGACTCTAAACGGGATCCAGATTAACATGCTAGGTTCATACTTATTAGTTATTACCACAGCAAGTTCCATATTTATATTTGCTCTGGGGTTAGGACTTGGGAGCACAGGATACTGAATAGATTTATAGCTGAAAATGAGGTGGGGTTAAAGGAGCTAAGATAACTACTTTTTATTTCAGTATTAAATCCTTGGTATACCTGCCTGGCTTTATCACTAAGAAAAAGGCTAAGGACTTGCAAGCGAGCACCTTCATCCCAACTATTAATAGTGGCTGCCAATTCAAATTGTTCTAGCCAATCAGTCCATTCCCTAGTTACCCCATCAAATGGATCAGGTTTAAAAATAGGTTTAGCAATTGGGCCTGGTAGAGCTACTGAGTCTAATTGGGGCATTACATCTGCAGGGACACGAGAATTTAAATCAATACATTCAGTAGCAGCCTCCATAGCTTAATACAGAGAACAAATATACAGAGAAAACAGGGGAAATAAATGGTATTACAAGTTCTGCTGCCACCAATTTGCACCAGATTACTGCTTTATGGAATGATTATGTGTAGCGTGGCACACGGTGTTACTCTGGTGATCTGGCACAAAGCAGACAGTGCACTTACTTTCTTTAAACAAGATAAACCAGTTTAATGACATGCAATTAATATAATGTAATTGGCATCATCCCCCAATATTAATCAAATGCTGTAACTTCACAAAAATAATGTGGTGCTTCCAGGGATATACAGAATACCATGCTCAACCAACCCAGGCCAAAAAAGGCCTGAGAATAGAATCCCTAATGAGAAACAAACTGCCTTAAACACCAACAATGAAAATGATCAAACCTTTATTGCAGCACACCAAGATAAAAACAATAATATGAAATATTAATCTACCCAAAGAGCTGCTAACTCTATCGGAGTGGGGTGTCCCCCAAACCTCCTGTTAGTGCCGATGGAGTTTACTGGCGTCTTTTGTGGCTCCAGCAAAAGGCAATGTCTTGCAAACAGAATCACCATATATAGATCCCCACAGGTGCAGTTCACAGAGTCAAGGGTGCTAAGGTTTATCCGGCGCAACAATGAACAGTCACAAGTGGGGTATGTATACTTGCTGGGACTTTCTTGAACTTTTCTTCCATCCACAGGCTTCCCTGATGGACTTCCCCCGGTACCCCTCGTTCCGGACAATCAAATTCCGACCCATATAAAGTCCACCACACACAAACCGCTCGCATCAGCGCAGCTCCACTAGAATGCCTCGACCAACACCCGTTTCATCCCGCAACTCGGGGCTTAGGGTCTTTATAAAATTATTTTTATGGGTTTTTATCTTGGTGTGCTGCAATAAAGGTTTGATTATTTTCATTGTTGGTGTTTAAGGCAGTTTGCTTCTGTTTAGGGGTTCTATTTTCAGGACTTTTTTGTGCTGGGTTAGTTGAGCAGTTTTAATTACATTTAACAGTAAGTATTGCATTGATTTAATAACAAAACATTAAGTTTCCCCACATAACATATGCATTAATGGAGTAGTCCATGCCTATAGTGCACCACTTTGAATATTAACAACGCATGTATAGTGTACACCTTGTATGTTAGTGTATCAGGACATCACACTGAGCAAGGGATCACACCAAACAGATCAGTCCCATCAGGAGCACACACCACATGCTTCTATCTACTTTCACTTTTTCTCTCACTTTAGAGAGCAAAGAGGTCTTTTCTTTAATTACTCACTGATACCACCAGCAGGCTAGAGGTGGTATATAAGGAGTCTTGGTGTAGATGCCTATTACAATACACATTATGTCCTGTGTAGCATGCAGAAACTTTTTTTTGGATTGGCTATGACTGCCATGTTTTAAAGGACATGTCCAAAACTATAATTTAACCCACTACTGGCCCCACTGTGTAGTGTAATAAAATCCTTACCTTACATCCCATCTCCAAATGGTTCTCCTGTAATGTCCCCCGCAGTTCAGCCCTTGCTGCCCCCCTCTCCCACCGGTTTTGTTCTCCCTCCCCCTAGTGTAAATCCCCTTGGTTATATTGTAGGGCTTCCTTCCCCAGCCCCAACCGCTATAATAGAATTATCAGAAAGTCCCCCAAACTCTACTTACCTTACCTCTCTCCTCCGGCATTCTAAGCAGCCAGAAGCCGCGTCTGTGATTGGCTGCCTCTAAGCCAATCAGGGACGTGGCTGCCGGTCCAGCCCCCTGCTTGCAGTTTCATACAAGCAGATGGCTGGGACAGTGCGGCGGAGGATAGAGGGAAGGTAAGTTAAGATCGGGGGAGTTTCTGATAATTCTATTATAGCGGTTGGGGCTGGGGGAGGAAGCCCTACAATATGTAAAATATTTTTTAAAAGGGTGGACATGCCCTTTAAAAACGGCACACCATTGTTATATTGACATTACCACTAACCACCTTTCGGTATTCACACGGAGACCCCTTAACAGTCACAGGGGTGTGGTTTAACCTCCCATTTTGACTATCCCTTGATCCTCTTCTTTTCTCCATCTACACCCATGGCCTTGGACAACTCATTAGTTCATTTGGGTTCCAGTATCACCTGTATTCGGACAATACCCAAATTTACATCTCTGCCCCGGATCTCCCTACACTGACATCCCAGGTCCCCGACTGCCTTAGTGCCATCTCTGCCTTCATGTACTTCCGCTTCCTCAAACTAAACATGGACAAGACTGAACTTGTCATTTTCCCAACCTCACGATCTGTTCCCCTCCCTAGCCATACTATTAATATTAACAACACACCCACATCCCCATCTCCTCATGTCCGCTGCTTGAGAAGAACGCTAGATTCCAATCTTTCCTTCAAACCTCATGTCAATTCGCTTGCCAACTCCTGTCGGCTCCAACTCAAAAACATCTCCCACATTCAACCCATCTTCTTGAAGAAAGCTACAAAATCCGTCCATGCCCTAATCATATCCCGGCTAGACTACTGCAACGCACTCCTGTGTGGTTTACCACACAACCGCATGGCACCGCTTCAATCCATTCTCAGCTCTGCTGCCCGGCTCATTCATTTCTCTTCTCGCTTCTCTAATGCCTCTCCTCTCTGCCAGTCCATCACACAAAGGATCCAGTTCAAACTGCTTACCTTATCCTATAAAGCACTATCCAACATAGCCCCTCCATATATCTCAGAGCTGATCCAGCAATACCGTCCCAGGCGCAACCTCCGCTCTGCAAACCATACCCTGCTATCATCCACTCTGGTCACCTCTTCCCGTGCCCGCATTCAGCACTTTACTTGTGCTGCCCCTCTGCTCTGGGACTCCCTTCCTCAGTCTGTCCGTCACTCACCATCACATAACACCTTCAAATGTAACCTTAAAACCCACCTCTTTAGGCAAGCATATAACCTGGCCTAAACATTAACCCCGTACTACCCAATATGATCCAACCCGCCTTTCACACTCCACCGCCAATCTATTTACAGCCTACCGATTCCCACAACCTAATGTCTCACCCCCATTTCCTCTAGTCTGTAAGCTCTTTGGGCAGGGTCCTCTTTCCTATTGTATCACGGTATTGCTGTAAGAAACTCCTCACTCTGTTTACTTATATTATGTATTACCTGTGTATGTAATATGTATGACTTTGTATAACATGTATTACCCTGTATGTAATGTATGACTATGTAATTGTAAAGCACCACGGAAGATGTTGGCGCTATATAAATCAATAATAATATCCCATATTAAAATAGGAATCTCAGCTCTGTAAGTAAGTGTGTATTTGTATAGGTTTTATATTTTGTCTTGTACCTAATATAAGTCAGTGCTATACTTAATATACATTTAAACGGGAATAGTGTGATAATACACACATACACCTTTCCTATATGTAATATCCTATACCCCCTACCTAATTGGTAGCTCCTAAAAAGCCAGCAATTTTCGCTAACATGGAAATCGCGGGAACACAAACATTCGCATTTTTTCAAAGAGCAAACGCATGCGATTGCGCGAAAAAATGCTTGAACGGAAACACACACAATCGCATGCGTTTGCTCGTTGAAAATAGAAAACCGCATGCGCAAGCGTGAAACAACGCACACAGTTGCATGCGATTGCCATGTCTCTGAGGTTCTTAAAGATACCGCCTTACCATACACACTATCCAACACAGCATACTCCAGGAAACGGTTCCCATCTCCCACTCCCCTGGTTAAAAGCCTTTTCAATTGTGCTTTATGATATAACATTTTTAGAAGGAAATTACACAGTTTGACAAAATTTGATTATATTAAAACATTTATTAGGAAGACTGCTCATGCAGAGCATTGTATCTTGAACTATTGAAAAAATTTGAAATTTTCTGCACACCTGTGCACTATAAATATATTAAACCTGATGGGTAATATGATGATTGCTATACATCATTAAAAAGTGTTAGTCCCAGCTCTAGATCAGATTGCTGCTCTTCCCCAGATGAACAGTTGGGTATACTGTTTCCTTCTTTTCTTTTCCTTCTGCGAGTATACACAGGACTTGAAGATTTTTCATTAGATGACTCGTCATGGACACAATCTTTCTTTTGCAAAGCAACATAAAGGCAACTGTGGAACCTGGAGAGAAAAGATCAGTTTCTAGTCTGCAGTGTTATTTGAATTTGTCCAGTATTTTTAACAAAACCTCTGAGTATGAAAATTTTTTTTTGTAGGACAGATAACAAAAGGGACAATTAAAGAAGACACCACTATTGTGACAAAAGATAACAGAACAAGTAATTTTAAAGGGCATATTTACCCCTCCCGCAAAGTTTCATACTTACATTCCCCACCCCCAAAACTCAATGACTTTCCTTTCTGGTATTCCTAAAGTCAGATATTCAGTTCGCAGTTACCAGCCCCGCTGCCAAACAACAAAATGGCACAGGTGCCAGCAAATAAGGTTAAACCCACGCTAATACGGTATTACATTGGGTAGCGTTGGTTCAAAGGCAACCTAATTTTTCATCCTAATGTAAAAGCTTTCCTCTCTAGAACACCTATACATTGTAAGATTATTCTCTAGTAAGTTGCATTTAGTTCATGTAAGTAATAGATTCTGTAATACAGAAGGTTTCCATGTTGTTGCCAGTACAACTTGCAGCCCATGTTGGCTTCACAGAGCCATGCCCCCCTTACCCCAGGATTTGCCGTCTCTGTGCACAGTTTTTAGATTTTATTTCTAGTGAAATGTAAACAGGGAGATTCAATAAAAGTTCTTATCGTTTAAAATGGTGCTATTTTTGCCCCAACCAATCAGAACTTATGTAACATTTGAAAGCTAACATCTGATTGGTTGGGGCAAAATTAGCACCATTTTAAACGATAAGAACATTTATTGAATAACCCCCAAAGTTTCTAAATGTACCCATATTCATGGTTGAATTGCTGGTGACGCACCATGTAGATGCTGTGTTTTTAGAAACACACAGCCAAAGAAGTCAAAAGTTCAAATCCCCTAGTTTACATATGAAACAATAAAAGTCTACTGCCTGAGTGTATTCCTTTTTTGTTTGTTTGTTTCCATCATGTTTCTAGAAAAATATAAACTTTGTATAGATGTACAAACTTTATATGTAGCAGCTCAGTTTATTTTATTTACCAACCAGCATGAATTGCTGACAGCCTTCCTGGAGCAATACAAAATAGTGGACTGCTTTTACCGACATTTACTTGCATCTTCTGCATGTGCAGTGGTGGCTCAATGCTAAAGTGCTGGTTTTGAAAAAAACCAGACCGTTGGGACACAGGATCGATTCCCAAGGCTTACTTCGTTTTTTTGTTTCTATTATACTTATAGCAAAGATAAAGATTCTACATGAACTGATATCCCACCTAATAACCCTTGTGGGATAGAGGTAGAAAGCAATCATTTTAGCAAGGAAGAGTATAGAAGGTTGCAGGTACTATTCTACATACTTACTTTTATTTTTTACTGAAATGTTAATTTTCTTTTTCTTACATCCATGCTAGCAAAGAAATTAACTGCAAAAATGACTTCTTTTGTATAAAAAGCAAAAGGAATTTATTATTGTTAGAAACAGGAACATTTGTAATTTGTTTACACAAAAACTGCAGTGAAATCTGTGTTCTGTGTCAGAGGGAGGGATGATCTCTGAGCTGTAACAGGATTGGCTGTTAGCTTACAGAGAGCAAGGATGCAGCTTCCTGTGAAGTGTACTGTGTACACTAAGCTGGGTGTTACCAGATAAGGTGAATTACGGGAGCTGACCCCTAGTACCCACAGATTAATTTCATAAATCACCCAGCATCCACAGCAAAGAGAAAGATGAGACAGCTTTTTGTATCTTTGTAAATGTGCTCTTTTTATTAGGGCAATGTTGTCTGGAGACTTTAGTTCCCCTTCAACTTATTTTTGGCCTTTATTACATCTCCCGTTTAATGTATACATAATGTCTATGAAATTAAGACAAGAAAGGCACATACACATTTAGGATGTTTTAGAATACCAACAGTATGAGTACTTATCTAAGAAACAAGATTTTGGATGAAATTCATTTTTACTTTGCCTCCGCTTTAGAAGCAACTTTTTACTGGGTTTACTGCATTTAAATAACATCTGGCTGGTTGTTGCAAATTAACAGCACAGAAACATTTGTACCAGTTCTTTAAGTTCTTTAAGACCAACCTTTTTCCCCCCAGTGTATTCCTAGGTATTTAGGATATGCTTGTGTGTTCCTTTTTATTTTTAGATAGAAATACACGTTTTAAGATCACAATTTCACCAACCTGGTAATACGTTTTATATTCTCTTCCATTTTTTTATTTGCCGTTTGCACCAGAAATTCAATATACTCTTGGCTTACTAAACATTTTCCATTTTGACTAAGAGGGACTTCCAAACCGTGTGTACTCCGAACTGCCTTCCAAAAGAAAAACACAGCTCATCATTAAATTATACAATTATATATTTTGGACTTATAGCCCAGAAAATTAACATCAATGACTTGCCTCTCTAAATTGATTTCCTAACAAAATAAACAATTGTGTGAAGCCATTTAAATCAGTCCGCTGGCTAATCTTTGTACACATGCAAGACTCTTACTTGCGTAGCGGCTCCTATCAGTGTTGTTTGCTGTTGCCGTTTTGGGGGGATATTTACCTATATACAATTTTTCATTTGCCTTTACAGTAAATGGCTTACAACGCCACAAAATAAGTTAAATAACCTGTGCAACCCCCTTCTGAGAATAACCTGTCCATTATTCTCCATTTGAAATGGATTGTTTATAAGAAATATACACTACCTAAATATTCTGAAAAGGTATGAAAGTTTATCTTTTTCATTTCTGTACATTTATAAAAATACAAGGGATGCAGACAATTGGGTAAGCGTAAAACAAATACATGATTAAAATAATCATTAAATAAATAGGTAACAAATGTACATGTTGGTCTATTTAAAAGGACAATTATACCTCTTACACACCCCCAGCTGTACACACAGGGAGATTCTATCGTTAAAAATGATGTTAACTTTGCCCCAACCAATCAGATGTTATTTACCATTTGAAAGCCAACATTAGATTGATTGGGGCAAAATTAGCACCATTTTTAATGATAAGAACTTTTATTACATATCCCTGGTTATCTTTCAATTAGAAGCTAACATCCGATTGGTTAGGGCAAAATTAGCACTATTTTTAAAAAACAAGTTTTATTGAATCTCCCTGATCATACCCAGGGTAATTACCTAGGAGTATAATTGTCTTTTACTACCTTTAAAAGAGAAGACCGTTCTCGTTTTAGAATAATTGTTTGCTTAACAAAAGGAAAACATACCATTACAATTTTTCCTTTCTTGCCAACAGTGATTCCAGAATTCCTGAAGCCAGAATTTATTGCCACAGTGTGCTGAAACAAACACATTTTTAGAACTTTTCCTTTCCAGCTCAGTAAATGAAAATAAGTAAAACCCGAAATACAGACATTATAGGGATTTGATAAAGGGACACTAAACTGAAAAAAAAATATCCTTTATTCTTTTCTAGATTTTCATTGCTGTCAAGAACTTGATCCCATTATGCTCTCCCTGTCACTAGATCTCCTCTAGGTCCTGTTTAGCTCCTAGTTAGTATGCATGTCTCCTCTCTATGTATCCACCCCCTCCCAAAACTGAGGCACAGAGAGTGTGGAGCATGTGCAGAGGAGATGATCTGTGCCCCCTACAGCCAATAGCATTCACCCAGTGATTTTTCTTTGTGGCTTTCTTTTAGCTGTAGGAGTTTGAAGGAGTTTGTGCGTGTGTGTGAAGGGGGTCCATTGTAATTGATTTCTTTAGGTACAGTGCTACATTGGGACTTAAGTAACACAGACAGAAGCAAACATGCAATGACAGAGAAATAAGCTTTATTATATAGAATAAATATTTTCTACATGTAGTGTGCCAGGGGGAGGGGCTGGGTGATTAACAGTTCTTTACTGACTAGCTGTGCCCCGCCCTCTTTAAAAATTAAAACTCCCAGAGCTAAAAAAAAAAACAAGGGATAGAAAGGACAGAGAAGGAAAAAAAAAAAAGCAAATTTAAGTTTGTTGGTAATTAATCCTAATTACCGTGTGATTAGTTAAAAAATGATTTGCCCCAGTTTACATGTCCTTTAAGCCGACAACAATCAAGTAGGAAAGCACTGCTTTACTGATAAAATGATAAGCAGTAAAATGGAAAAAAAACACCTTACAATTGCATTACTTTTTAAGGGGAACTATGGTCTGCATACAAGTGCTAGTACTGTGATCTGTGACATCATCAGAAATTTGGGGTCTGCCTCCAAGTTTAAGGTTGAAGTATCCCCACTGCTGGGACAGAACACCATCAGCTGCTTAATAAGCCCCACCCCAAATCTTTTAAAAGCTAGCCTTAAGTCTGAAAAGAAACCTTTTTCTTACCTAATGTACCTGTGCCCACAGATAGATAGAGAATGGTTGTAGGTCTGTAAATAACTTTAGAAAAGATCTATGTTTGAGGTGGGGCTTCTTACACAGCATATCATGTGACTATCACAGAGACTCAGACAGACAGGACAGACCAGGAACCGTCACTTTACAAGCCTATAATAGAGAGGACTTGTATGGAGACCACAGTTACCCTTTAAAGGGTTGATCTTGAATGTTAAAATGAAAAGGCTGCTGCATAATTAAGCTGGTACATTAAATAAATGCATAAAGTACATTTCTAACATTTAGTTCTATTTACCACAAACCATTAATTGATAATTACAATGGTATAAATATATATTATGGACATACCACACAGTGGTATGGAGAGTACTATTTGGCAATACAGTTGACTTGAACTTTCAAAACACCCCGTGTTATGTTCAGAACTTTTTACTAAAGAGAAGGCAAGTCAGTAAACAAGACTAAACTCCTTATTTAGTGTATTTTAGTTAAGCAATTAAGAAGATGCTTTCCTGCTAGTTCCATGACAGTTCATCCTCTAGCAATGTAAAGCAGCCCCAAGACAAGTGTAAAAAAGTGGCATTTTTTTATTTTTGGTGTTAATGTTATGCAGCATGGCGTGAAATTTTGTATTAAAAAAAAAAAAAAAAAAAATAGTAAATATTGACTTACTAGAAGCTGTGCATCTGCCAGTGCACGACACTGGACATGAAGGACAAAGGGCTCAAACTTCAGCACAACATTACCAGTAGATTTCTCAAGAGCTGCAACCTAAAAAAAAGCACAAATAATAATGTGGCCTTGCTGTGGCCAAATCTACTTACATTTGGTGTAAACACCATAAAACATTACTTATTTGGTTTTCCTGATGCTCAGAATCCCATGCACGGGTTTAACATTTAGTTTTTCCACACCCAGTTTCTCATCTCCTCCACAGCAGTTATAGATTTATATTTACAGTAACATTAGCCCTACACTACAGTAAAGGGGTTACACACTAGGGGGAGGGAGAGCAAAACGGGTGGGAGAGGGAAGGGGGAGGGCTGTAGAGCGCATGGCAAAATTCTCCCGGAGGAGAGACAAGAATCCTATATGGACTCTGCCAGGCTCCTGGTGGCCAGTTTTCAGGATTTTGGAGGGGCATTGCAGGGCAGCCATTTGGAGCTGGGATGTAAGGTAAGGATTTTATACACTACAGAGTGGGGCCAGTAGTGGGGTAAATAATAGTTTTGGGTGTGGACATGCCCTTTAAAGGCTGCATGCTTGTACAAAATTTATCACTATGTCCAACCAAACGTTTATCCGATCCAGATGACCGACACACAGCTGACATTTGCTTCTGATATTTTCGCCTGATCTTCTGAAATTTTTGTAGCAGTGGTTGAATGGGCCGAAAATATTGGACAAAGCCTTAAAGGGTCCATACATGATACAATCTCAGCAATATTGTACGATCCTGTGTGGCTGATCGTTGTATGATTTTTATTTGCATTACTGGGCCAATGCAAAAAATTTTAATGTACGATCCACCAATCGGGATTGGTTTTTACACTTTTGCATACCCTACTTAAAAAGCACAGGCTTGCCACTCATTGAACTACTCTTAAATCAATTATAGGACTTGCTTCCAACTTACCAATACCCCACTACTTGGATAAGAGGGAATTCTCATTTTTTAAGCATTTAATTTCCTTCTACTTTCCCTGTTAATATTACATTATTTGGTGAAAGGAAAGTTGACACAAGTGATCCTAGGATTACTATCCTTGGCTGCTATGGTACCCAATTTAGAATTATACTTTGTCTGTTGCTACACAAATATAACGAGGCCTGAACGTTTCCAAAATAATACTGGTCAAGGGTAGACCTAAAAATGAAGGAAACTTATGAATATGTTTCTGAATATTTCTACAATTCAGCTGTATTGAGTAATCTGGATGAAAGCAGATGATAGCTCGCCTTAATGTAGACAGTATATTTACTTACCACCTCACTTGCTTTGCAAAGCTGATGTGTAACAAACAGCCAGGTGCAATTTTGTTTCTGTATCACAGAGGTATCCTGGGCCTGAGGATAAAAAATATATTAGAAAATCAAATTGATAATGCTTGTCAAGTCTAAATATAGTAGACAGTCAACTTTGCATAAAAAAACCCCACCAATAATTTAAAGGAGAAATATAGTTTTGGTTCAAAGAGCATGTCCATCTCCCAAATAAACTACTCATTTAAAAAATATTTTCCACTGAACTGCCCCTTTAAAGCTCCTAAGGCCAACCGCTTCACTGTTTCTGCAGAAATCTTCTCTCTCAACCACCCCCCTCCCACCCCTACATTTTTACACTCCACACCATCAATCATGGATGTCATGCAGACATAATGGTCACTAATTGACTGGGATTTCCCAAGCATGTTGCACTGTGCATGCTCAAGCTCACAAAACTGGGAACAGATGCGGAAACCTTTTGACAGCAGGGGATTGGTATTTGCAGGCTGGAGCAGGCTAATAGGGAAGCTCTCTATTGAAACACTGCAGCAGGTAGGGTTTAGTTGCCATATGAAAAAGAGGGTTCATTTTTTTTTTTTTTTTTTAATCTGGGGGTGGATATGTCCTTTAAAAGAAAAACATTGTTTCCAATAATGTATTACTTATCTGTTAAATATGTTTTAACTCTGAGAATAAGCTAGTGAAACATCCTTTTTCAAGAACATTGGGAAGCACTTTCTATTCCAATTAAAACCGTAATGCACTTTTCTTGTGAATTTAAAACTGTGCATATAGATTGTAAAAGCACAAACTTGCTATCTAAAGTTGATATTTATAATATAACATCACAGTGCACTATACATTAACCATATGGATGTTTACCCTTAATAGGATGGTGCTAGGGATCAATATCATAAAATACATTTATGACAGCTTTTTCTTTATCAGGTACCAGAATTTTTTTTATCGTGCACCAGGTTAAAAGATACCCTTTTAAAAATCACCTTTTAAAAAGCATGTCCATCCCCCTAAACTTAACTTACTTTTGATTAAACAACCGCAGAAACACAATTTTCGCCATACTTACCTTTGCCAAAAATACTTTTAACCTTACTTGCACAGAACAATCCCTTGCTGCAGCTCCCGGGAGTTGCTATCAGCCAATGGCTAGACCCGAAGATGGCTCCTATGCCGTTGTGCAGCATGTAGATCACACGAATAGCAGCAGAGAAGGATAAAAAGTACTATATTTGCTGCCAAATGGCTAAACTATCGGTCCCAGCATACATGATTTATTTTTTGGTTATATAAATATGCATACCCACCATGATACTAAAGCTTCAGTTTGTGCAGATACCTTTTTAGGTTTATTATATTATTCAAATAAAAACTGAACACCTGAGCTGAAACCAATATCTGGTTTTCCAGATATTGGTCCCACTAGTGAAAAGCTACATGTAGCACTTCTTTAGCGGCAAACACCTGAAACCGCTCATAAAAAAACTCCCGTGAGAAAGAAGCCTAAAGTTTCGTACACACGTGAGATCGCAACGCACGATGTGTATGAACGGCCGTTTCGGGCGATAATCGTGCCGTATATGGAGACTCTTGCCGTATATGCAGCCACTTGTTCGAAGATCCGCCCTGCCAGCCGGGCAAGCAATATTGCCGTATTATAATATTGTTTCTGTGAAAAGCACCACCCCAAAGAGAACCGATTCTGCCAGTCTTCCTCTTGGCTTTAGCACCATCTTTAAAAGGCATAGTTCACAGTAAAAGTGAACATTGCTTTTAAAGAATTAAGTGAAGTATGGGTGGTAAAGTAGCTATGTCTTACCCCCCCTACTTAATAAAGCTGCCGATAGCGGTCATTACCTGTCAGAGGATCCAGCAGTGGATCGGGATGCAGGTAAGTTCTATCTTCTCTCCTGGTACATTAAGGGGAGAACGGCAGGTAAGACCTAGCTACTTTACTTCCTGTACTTCACTTAATGCTTTAAAAGCAAAGTTAACTTTTACAGTAAACCAACGCTTTAAAGGGCATCTATAGTGAAAAAAAACACAATGCCCCATTGCAAAGTTATACATATATATAGTCTGTTATTGACTCCCCCCTTCCCTGTTACTTCCTCCATGTCTAAACACCGGCTGCCCGACAAGCATCTCATGTGCAGTAGGAGTTAAAGTTTAACATCCTGAACAACACACCCACGCACAGTGGCCAATAGAAAGCAAGCTGTCCTGGAAACACTGAAGAAGGAGAACAGTACAATTTACTGCTACAACACAATCATTATCAAACAGTGAAATCTACCAAGAAGGGGTAGTCAAGTGCAGTCTAATCTCTGCAGTCAAAGCTTTTCTCCCCTTGCTATCGCTCTTATCTCTATGTTTGTAGCAGAGCAGGGAGGGACTTGAGCAGGGAAGAGGGTCACGTCACAGAGATTTGATTGACAGTACAAGTAGGGATGCAATCTTTTCTTCTAATTTGTGTATCTCAGGACAGAGAGGTAATCACTCTGTAGTTTGGGGTGGAATTATAAAACACATGGAAAGAAAGAAAAAAAAAAAGTTCATTTTCCCACTATAGAGGCCCTTTAATACAGGAATCGTCCATGGCTAACCTTGCAAATGAAAATTGTACGTGCTGTAGCTCCTTAACGAAATGATATTGAGGTAGGAATAATCAATCCTACCTACCTCCTTGTCCCAGGTACATATTTTTACAACTTACAGCCTGATGCACCGAACCTGGTGCAAACAGCCAGTGATGCTCTTGGTGCATCACTAACTGCCATTTTTCTATTTCGGCACTTTTAGGGCTAGGCCACACTATCACGATTTTGGTGCGTTTTGTGCATGCGATTTTTAAAATAACATTGCAATCGTGGCAACGCATCAAAACTGTTTTCGGGTTTGCCCAATCACATGCAATTTCGGATCTCAAAAGGAGAAATCACATGTGCAAAGGCACAGGAATCGCGTGTGATTGTAGGTGCAGCGAAGTGCGGCCGTGCCCTTAGCTGGTGTTTAAATTGTCGCAAAAGAATGCAGCTTTTGGTATATAACATCGCTTTTGGCAGCTGCGTGGTTAACTTCCACGTCAGCCACCGCAATGAAGCAGTTTAAGTCACGCTAACGTGTATAACATCGGTTAGCGTGACTTAAACCCTAGAACAGGAGTGGTGTGCCCATTGTTACATCTCCCTGTTAATAGTTATATTTTACTGAAAGAATTGAAAGGACATGGATCACCTTTCCTGCTTTCAGCCTTCCACATCACACTGACAGGTCCCTGGTATTAGCCCACCATCTTGTTGCCATGTGTATAGTGCAGGATGCTGCAGCCACACGGGGCTATTAGATATGAATAGGATTGCTACACACACTCCAGCAAAAATAAAAGCTTTGAAATCAGTTTCAATTAAAACCAGCTCAGTTCTACTCAGTTTCTAGCGGCAACCTCCCCAGTGATCCGCCATAACATTACCTCATTAACCATGATGATCCTTCCAGAGCAGGAGCTGCTGGTAAAATAACAGTGTTGCTCGTTGATGAGTCGCACAGTGTGTTCAATATCTCCATCTACATTACCCTTCCTACTCACATCTAACTTCCTAGCGGACTGCTGTTTCCAATGGGAGAAAGTCGCTTCCTTATCCATGATCCTCTGTAAGGTTGATCACTTTACGGCTGCCTCCCTGTCGGCATTTCATCAGCCTGGTGATGCAGGTCAGCTGCTCTTTTCCGGTCAGTGGGATCTGCAGAGAAGTTGTCAATCTCGCCACAAAACACGTTGCTGGGCTTTAATCCCCTCTTCCCCTTAGGGTAGTCGGCTTCAGTTTCAAACTTCGAGGCCATGTGACAGCCCTACGGTTCCCCGCCCCATCCTCCCTCTTCCTCCTTCCTTCCCCTGGGTTTGAACTTGTGAGTGAGGACAGCCCTGGGTTGAGCTCTGAGTGCGATCATTGTGCTTTGGGGGTGGAGCTGCAACTCAACATGGAAGGAAATATGGTACATATTCCATAATAAGGGAGAGAGGAGGAAGGGATTTGCTTAACTGGTTAAGTTGGCCATACACATGGACGAGTGTGATGGGATTTGTTAAACATTGTGTATGGATAGGTCGCAATGCCTACAAAGTACGAACTACCTGTCTGTCCACAGACCATACGATCAGATTGTAGCATCTATGGACACCATTACGATCACTGGCTACTCCCTATAATTTAGTTCAGGGAGCCAAGCACAGGCGAGAGAAATTTGCGACCATAAAAATGCCGGAAACGGTCATTATGGACTTACACACCTTATTGATAAAAATCCAATCACGTCGGTACCGATGGGATCGCCCCTTCATCGATAATGTGTGTACCCAGCTTAACTTCAATAGAGCACATAACACGTGTGGCTACCCCCAGGTTTGTTTTACCGCCACCATCATTGGGACTTGAAACTGGGTCTCCTTTGAGCTCTTGCTTGGACTCGTATCATAGAACCAATATATCTGCATGGTGCATGCAGCTAGGACAGTCACATATCTTTACTCGTCCTGTGGCTAGGTAGCTTGTCGCACAGGAAAAAATCTTTTCTCACCGGTGCTTAAACAATTGCTTTCTCAGTTGTAGGATTGCAACTGGTGGTCTCCATATGCCCTCTTGTTGATATTCTCCCAGGGTGCCACTGGTCACATGGCTACAAGCTGCTGAAGCAGCAAGTAGTAGTAAAACTACAGCCAGGCCACCCTGCAAGCTTCTCTACAGGCCCACATCCCCAGTGGTATTTACAGTTCCACCAATCAAATGTTTTCCATTACAGGTAATCAGCTGTTTAAAACGTCTGATCGTGGTGTTGTCCTACCGTCGGGCTCCCTTTTGTCCTGGCTGCAATTATTACTCCACTAGCAGGAAGAGTTCAGGAAGTTATATTGATGAACCTTTCTAGCACAATCAGTTTTCACAAGTTTTACCTAAAGATGTCATCCATGTTCAATTTTAAAGGTTTTCTTAAAGGTTGTAATCTGACGTCACCTTTCCCGTGCCTTTTGCCTCCTTTGGCACGCCCCCATTCCGCAGGGCATTCTCGTGACGTCAGCCGCGTCTTTGCCAATCACAGACACGGCTGACGTCACGAGAAAGCGGATTATTTAAAAAAAAATAATCCGCCATTTTGGTCTGGGCAGGGGTCTTCTATCACACCCTAAAAGGATTTAACAATAGGATGCAGGGGTACCGAGGATGGATCCGGGGGGGGGGAGGGGTATGGGGGCTCAGATTGGATTACAGTGAGCTGCTCCTTTTCTGCAAAAGGCATGTAGGAAAAATTTATATATTTTCAAATTGACTGAACGGGATGGCTTGTTTTAAAGATAGATTCGTGGCCAATTTGAGTTTTGGGGGTGGACATGCCCTTTAATGACAACTTTACTCACCTTCCCCCTTGTAACACACATTGTACCAAGAGAGAGAATTTAAAACAATAGGTCCTCTTCATCCCTTCTCTACAGTGGGGCCAAGGCCAATAAGAAGACGTACTCTGCAAGGATCGCATCTTCCTATTGGCCCCATTGCGAAAAAATGGAATAGGGACCGGAGCTGCGAAACTGAAGGTATGTGAAGTTTTATTAGTGAGTTAAATTAGCTATAAGTAATGCTGCTTAACTAAAAATAACTGTAACTTCTTTGGAGATCACAGTTCCTCTTTAATTACTTTGATAAACCTTGGGGATTTTTACTAGGTTACTACTGTTGCATAACATAGATATCTGATTAGTTACTGTAGATTAATAGCACAGGTAACCTTTTGGATCAGGCCAAAGGATTGCCAGATTCTGTCAGTGCACAGGCAGAGCAGTACTAGTAGGATGGGCTGGGCAGGGGGGGGGGGGGAGAGGCAGGGTTAGGGATGTTACGGGTGAAGAGTGGGTGTTCTGGGTGATGGCCGCCTCGGCCATTCCTAGGATAGGAATTTCAGCCCCGACTGCAGGACTCTGGATTTTTGCCCATTGAAATAAGGATGCCTGGCAAGCCTGCCTGCGACGTTCCCCAACCCGTATTTTATTATTCACTTTATGACTGACGTTGCAGCTCTAATTTTACCAGGGAATGTCACAGGTAAGAACCGCTGGGCAGGAAGATGTTTAAGCTGAATCAACATTCGTTAGAATGTAGCATTGGCTTTTACTTCTAAACAGTGTATGGCTGGCTTTGCTATTGTGATTGGAAAGAGCCATCACACTGGTTTCTGTATTTATGCACTTCTCCTCTTCCAGGGTTAGCGCATAGTCGGCCTGGATACCTTTGAAGGTACTGGAGACGGTGCACATTTTACTTCCCTAGGGTTAGTACACTGTGGGCCTGGCTGTCTGTGCCACCATTGGAGGATTAGCATCTGCTGATTGAAATAAGAGGAAGAAGGGAAAGAAACATGTATACTAGCTTCTGTGAACTATTGATAAGCTGTTTTGATGAGATCCTGGAAGATCTTTTGGACACATTTTTAAAGGTCATTTTTTTCTTCTTTTTCTACCCATTAATAGTACCCTGGGTGACGAGTACCCTAAGTCATCACCTCTTGGCACTTTACCCATCAGCTTTAATACTTACACAAAGTTTCCTTGCATTTCTGGTCCTCTTCCTGCTTCTCTGCAGTTTGTGATGTAGCCAAAGGAAAGGCACGCTCTGCAAAGAAGTGTTTCTTTCGGTTGGCCAGATCACGGACTGTCACAGTAGCAGAGGGGCAGAGCGGTGAGGGAAACTTCTTGTAACTACAACAGGTAATCAGTAAAGTACCCAGGGATGAGGCGGTTTATTTCCTCCCACTGGGTAAAGTTAATAGGTGGAACAGGGGAGATATAAGTTTATAGAAGATTAACAGGGTTATTCAATAATCTTATCGTTTAAAATGGTGCTAATTTTGCCCCAACCAATCAGATCCTATTTAACATTTGAAAGCTAACATCTGATTGGTTGGGGCAACATTAGCACCATTTTAAACAATAAGAACTTTTATTGAATAACCCTGAAAGTTTATAACAAACTTAGGATGATGTCTCTATCTACTCTGGATCTTAAAGGGCATGTCCACCCCCAAAACTATAATCCCCCCCACTACTGGCCCCATTGTGTAGTGTAGTTTAATCCTTACCTTACATCCCAGCCCCATCTGGTTCTCCTGTAGTTCCCCCCCCCCCCAAAGTCCCAAAATCTGCCCACCAGGAGGATAGCAGAGTCCATATAGGACTCTGCCTCCTACCTGGCCTCAGGGAGAAGTTTGGCATGCGTACTGCAGCCCTTCTCCCCCTCCCTTTCCCTCCCCTTAGTGTAAATCCCTTTAGATATATGATTCCCCCGTTCCCCCAGCCCCAACCGCTCTATTTGTATTCTTAGAAAGTGCCCCAAACTCTACTTACCTTCCCTCTTTCCCCCGCTGCAAAGAACTCCCGGCAGCCGCGTCCGTGATTGGAGGAAAGAGGGGAGGTAAGTAGAGTTTGGGGCACTTTCTAAGAATAAAAATAGAGCGGTTGGGGCTGGGGGGACAGGGGGAATCATATATCAAAAAATATTTTTAAGGCTTGTAAATTTACACTCAGGCAGTCAGGAAAAACAAGGTTTTTCACACAGTGTGTGACAGTCACATAATGTGCTGTGTAAGAACCCCCCCCCCCCAAAAAAGACAACATTTTCTGAAACTATTTAAAGACCTGCAACCAGTGATGACGAACATTTAAAGGCCGAGTGCCCAAACTACAACCCAAAACTCACTTTTTCATGTCGTGAAAAAAGTGCCAACACAACAATTTAACCTGAATACTGAGGTTCTTACTGAGAAAAAAACAACTCAAACTGATAAACAGTCAGGCACAGACAGATACAGTAGATAGAATCGATGCTAGATTATCTATTTACCTCTACACAGGAGTTTGAGAGGATAAGTGTCCTTTAACCCCCTACATTACCAGACATGAGTTTGAGATCTAAAACAGTGACTCAAGCAGAGCTGAACTTTAAAGCACAAACATAAAATCATTTTACATTTATTTTTGGTAAGAAACCACTTTCCCCTGGCTTGTCTAGTGCTTGTTCTGGTAGCAAACCCTGGTGAACAACAGAATTCACCAAAGTTTGTGCATGAGTGCTCACATAGAGAACTCTGAGTGCCACCACTGCCTGCAACTATTCCCTGCCTTTTCCTCTACCTATGGGTAGAGGAAAAGGTTTCCTTTTATTGGTTGTGGCTAGCTTTAAAAATGTTAAAGAAGTTTGGTGGCAGGGCATATGATGCTCTGTTACAGCAGTAGGATACAAGTGAACATGCTTGTGCCTAAGGCATGGGCCCAGAGCAATGGCGATGTCACAGCTTACAGTGCCAGCTGGAAACACCACCCTTTTTGCTGCTATAAGTTTGCATAGATTGCAGCTAGAAGTATTATTCTAGAGTTGTTTTAAAGGAAGAAATGTGCTTTTTTTTTTTTTAAAACAAAGGCATTTGACCCGTGGAGACCACAGTTCCCTTTAAAGGGTATCTCCACTCGTTTTTTCAAGTTTTGGTAATCCAGTTCTATTGAAGAACGGGAGGTAAAGGAGCTGTGCCTTACCTTCCGTTCTTTAATAGAACACACAGGAGACTGGTGACAAGCTAAGAAACTTGCTCGCTCGCTCCCCCGGCGCTTGGCCTGACAGGTCCTGACGGACCTTGTCTTCTATGCGCATAGATCGCGCATGCGCATAGAAGACAAGGTCCGTCAGGACCTGTCAGACTACGCGCCGGGGGAGCGAGCCAGCGGTTAAGTTTCTTAGCTTGTCACCAGTCTCCTGTGTGTTCTATTGAAGAACGGAAGGTAAGGCACAGCTCCTTTACCTCCCGTTCTTCAATAGAACTGGATTACCAAAACTTGAAAAAATGAGTGGAGATACCATTTAAAGGGCATGTCCAATCTCCCCCACTGCTGGTCCCACTGTGCAGAGTTTAAAAATCCTTACCTTATCTCTCTGCTCCAAATGGTTCTCCTGTAATGTCTGTCCAAAGTTCTAGAAAGTGAACACCAGGAGCCTGCAAGGGAGGAAAACGTTTCTGCCTCTGAGGCAACCTCTGAGAGATTTTTGGCTTGCTCAGTGCAGGCCAACCCCCCCTTCCCTCCCTCCCTCCCAATCCCTGTTAGGTTCCCATTGCCCCCAGTGTTAAATGCTTTTGCTGTAGTGTAAGGCTCCCTCTCCCACCCCAACCGCTCTTTTACTTTGTCAAAAAACTCTCCCGATCTGTACTTACACTGGCTTGTTCCACTGGCATTCTGTACTGCCAGAAGCCACGCCCGTGGTTGGCTGCCTCTTAGCCAATCAAGGACGCGGCTGCTGGTCCGGCCCCCAGCTTGCAGTTTCATGCAAGCAGAGAGCCGTGTCAGATCGCTGGTGGAACAAGGCAGTGTAAGTACCGATCGAAAGAGTTTTTTGACAAATTAATAGAGCGGTTGGGGAGGGAGTAGGAGTAGAGGAATGCAATCACGCCTTCTTCTAATTTGTGTATCTCAGGACAGAGAGGGAAACTGAAGAAAATTAGGACACTTGGGGTTGGGGGGGAATTATAGAAAACATGGAAAGAAAGAGAAAAAAGTTTTTCCCACTATAGATGCCCTTTAAAGGACATGTAAACTGTGGCAAATCTTTTTCCAACTAATCCCACAGTAATTAGGTTTAATTAGCACCAATCTTAAATATGTTTTTTTTTTTTTTCCTTCATTGACTTTCCTACCTCTTGTTTTATTTTGTTTTTTAGCTCTGGGAATTTTACTTTTTAAAGAGAGCGGGGCACACCTAGTCAGTAAAGAACTATCAATCACCCATCCCCTCCCCCTGGCACACTACATGTAGACACTATCGATTTTATAAAAGTAAAACTTATTTCTCTGTCACTGCATGGTTAAAGGAATATGCATTATCTGTTGATCTGTGCCTTTAGCACAATCCTGCAGTTAGAGGCTGTCTGTGTCAGTTAAGTCCCAATGTAGCACTGTACCTAAAGAAATCAACTACAAAGCCCCCCCCCCCACACACACACCTTCAAACTCCTACACCTAAAAGAAAATCTTACTAAATTCGAGCTTCCAGTGCTGCTTACATTCCAGTAGCAAAGCAGTTTTACTTTCACTATAACACAAAATCACTGGGTGAATGCTATTGGCTGTAGGGGGCACAGATCATCTCCACTGCACATGCTCCACACTCCATTTGTGCATCAGTTTTGGGAGGGGGTGGATACATAGAGAGAAGACATGCATACTAACTAGGAGCTAAACAGGACATGAGGAGATCTAGTGACAGGAAGCACTGACAGCAAAAAGGGATCAAGTTCCTGACAACACTAAAAATATAGATAGGGATAAAGGCAAGTATTTTTTGACTTTAATGTCCCTTTAAGACTGGAAGAAAAGAAGTTTAGCCTTACAAGTTCAGAAAGGGTTTTCCACTGTGGGAATGGTAAAACTATGGAACAGTCCTATATTAGACTGGTGATTGGTATTGATACATAAATTTGGAGTTAATCTAGGGATATTTCTGATAGCCACTTTATAAGTTTTTTTTTCACTCTTTATACTGTTTTTCTATTTTTGCATTCCCCAGGATCAACTGTTAAGCAGCAAATGTGGGTATTGCTGAGTAGGTTGGACTAGATATACTATAAATGCTACGACTACTACTATTACTCCTCTATAACCCCATGCTCACTAAACCAAACTTCACAGCCTGTATATAGAAATGGTAATGGTGTTATATCTCCCAGCACTCGCTTCATCCCTGTCCTCTAGTCTCTCCTCCCTTTTGACAGTTGATGACCCTGACTCGTTTGCTAATTCTTATAATTCTATCCTGACTAACACGATAGACTCTTTTGCCCCCTTGCATTCCCGCAGCCGAGGAACCTCTAATCCTCATCCGTGGCTCAACCCCACTTCCCGTTTTATACGCAGTTGCATGCGTGCTGCTGAACGTGCGTGGAGAAAGTCTCGTTCAAAGGCTTACTTTCTCCATTACAAGTTAATGTTTCAGTGTCTCGGCTCTGGGCTCCTGCTGGCAAAACAGAACTATTACTGGAAATGTATTAATAACAAATCGAACCCACGTCGCCTGTTCTCCATCTTCAACTCCCTTCTACACCCCGCTCCCGCTGACCCTCTCCTTTCTCCACTCTCCCCTGCAATTTGCGCATTACTTTCAGCATAAAGTGGAGTCCATCCATGGAGTCCTAGGGATGACACTCCTCCCTCGGGTATTCTTGGATCTTTTGCTCCTGTGACCCATTCAGAAGTCTCTCGACTGCTTCTATCATGTCTGCTCACGACCTGTTCTCTTGATCCCATGCCCTCTATATTACTGAAGCACTGTAATCATGTGCTTACACCTCGTCCACATATTCAATGCCTCCCTTACATCTGGAATTTTCCCTTCCGTCTTTCCATCATGCCCATGTTAATCCCATGCTAAAAAAGCCCTTTCTGGACGCCTCTTGTTTAGCCAATTACCACCTGGTTTCTCTCTTACCGATAGCCTCTAAACTGCTAAAACAATAAGTCTTCTCCCGTATCGCTAACTACCTTCATGCTCATAACCTATTGGATCCTTTGCAATCTAGATTCTGTCCTGCGCATTCTACCGAGAAGGCTATGTGTAAGGTTGCAGGTTGCAAAGGCCAATGGACACTTTTCTATTCTTATCCTCCTTGACCTCTCCTCTGCTTTCGACACAGTTGATCATTCCCTCCTTATGCGTATACATCAATCTTTGGGCATTCGGAATGAAGTGGCATCCTGGTTTCTATCCTATCTCTCTGACAGAACTTACTCTGTATCTTATGCTAGCAATACCTCTTCTCCGGTTCCTCTTGGTGTGGGGGTCCCGCAGGGGTCAGTCCTTAGATCCCTATTGTTCTCCCTCTACACTATTTCCTGGGGAGATTTTACCACCTCTTTTGGCTTCAAATATCATTTATATGCAGACAATACACAAATCTACTTGTCCACCCCTACGCTAACTCCTGACATCCAATCACGTGTCTCCGACTGCCTCCTTGCCATCTCCTCCTGGATGTCTCAACGCTACCTTAAATTAAATCTTTCCAAAACTGAACTGATCTTTTTCCACCTAAACCTGGTCCTGTCCCATCTTTCTTGATCTCTATTGAGAATACCACCATTTCCCCTATCCAATCTGCACGCTGCCTAGGGGTAATTATTGACTCCTCTCTCTCCTTTTCTAACCAAATTAACTATGTTGCGAAAACCTGCCACTCCTTCCTTCGCAATATAGCCAAAATCCGCAGGTTCCTTTCTCTCCCGACCACCTCTATGCTTATGCATGCTCTCATCCTATCGCGCCTGGACTATTGCAACCTACCGTACTAGTTTCTGGTCTTCCTGCTTTCCACCTCTCTCTCCTTCAGTCTATACTTAACTCTGCCACGCGTATTGTACCGCTGTCTAATAAACCAGACCCCAAATCTCCTCTGTACCGTACAACAACCTGGCTTCCCATTAAACAGCGCATTACATACAAAATCCTTCTCCTAACATTTAAATCCCTTTGCTCTGCTGCTCCTCCTTATATTTCCTCTCTAGTCTCCCCATATGTTCCTGCCCGTACCCTCCGCTCATCAAAGAACCAGCTCCTGTACAGACCCCTCCACCCGGACTGCTTCCTCCCACCTTAAACCTTTCTCTCTTGTAGCTCCCATCCTCTGGAATTCTATTCCCCTCTCTCTACGTCAAGAAACCACAATTAGCAGGTTTAAATCTAACCTTACATCCTACCTATCTGGTAACCAGCACAGTATTTGATTGTTTTATTTGCACTGCATACGTCTCACTCCAGCACTTATACCCATTCCATTTTATCTGTGTGTTACCCACCTAACTAGAATGTAAGCTCTACGGGGCATGGACCTCTTTACCTTTTGTGGCAAAGCCCTAGCACTTCTATTTATACAAGTTATATATTTATGCACTGAACTATCTATGTATTTATCCCCCTTGTATGACTTTATTGTATTTTAATACTGTACAGCACTGAGTCCCCAAGTGGCATTTTATAAATAAACATATACATACATACATACATACATACATACATACATTAAAAGAACAATAAACTTCCTTAAAAGTGTAAATGGAGTGTGTTTGGCCTTGACCAGGAAGCACAATAAAAATGTTTGGTGTTGTGTAACTATAACAATTCAGTAATAGAAACACACACAAGTTAAATAATTGGCTCCGAGGTTCTAACCATCAGTACAAGCAACCAAGTGCTTTGATATTAAATGTAGCCAAAGGCACACACATAATGCTATTAATAAACTCTGTCCACATACCCCCCCCCCCCCCCCCCCCCCCACACACACACAAACTTAATTGAATCCAAAGTTTACTACCCATATAAGCAACTTTAATAGAATCAATCTAGTTCAGTCATACATACACAAGTCAAATAATTAGCTCCAGTAATGATATTTACAAAGACTGTACATATATTCATATACAGTAAATAGCCTTATGCTCCTCTCAAACAAACCTATATTTAAATATATTTGGTAATGATGTAAAAAAAAAACATGTTACAGAAACTGCACAATTACAATAAAAATGTGTTTTGCAACTATAACACTATACTAATTCAGTAATACAAACACAAGTCAAATTATCTCCTGTAATATTTATAGAGACTACACATACCCACGTACACAAACTCCCCCTTACACAAATGTAAACATTTCTGTCCATATGTAAAGGTTCGATTGACAAAAAAAAAATCAGAACGGTACTTACAATCCTTTGTTCAGCAAAACCGGCAGCTGCATCTGTGATTGGCTGCCTCTTAACCAATCACAGACATGGCTGCCAGTGCAGCCCCCTGCTTGCAGTTCCGGCAAGCAGAGGGCCAAGATCTGAGCTTCAGGAGAACGAAGGATTGTAAGTACTGTTTTGATCTTTTTTTTGTTAATTGAACCTGGCAGTTGGGTGTGGAATAGGGGGCCCTACACTACAGCAAAAGTTTTTTCAAAGGTGGAGATACCCTTTAGCAATGAAGATGGAACAAGTTCTTATTAAAACTTATTATTAAGTATTAAGCTCTAATACTTAAAACCCTGTCATTTTTTAGGGTATGCAGAGTTTTTATATCCACTCTACAGACATCCTACCCTTGCAATTTTGACCTGTTTATCCTGGTGCTCCCCTAATGTTTTTAGAGGAGCACCAGGCACATACACAGAAATTCAGGTAATAAAGAGTGACTACTCATATACATAATACAGAGATGTCAATGCTTTACTGTAATACTGTAGTCCAAAGGTAATCTGTCCTAGACCAATCCCCATCATTGTAACATTTCTGGTACTTCCCACAAGTTTGTGTGGTTTATATCAAGGTTGTGTTTGTTACAGGCTCATGACAGTCAACCAGTTGGTAAAAAAAGGTAAGTATTAAGTTTACAGAGAGTGACAATATAATATTTAAGAAGTTTATGCCTACCCCATTGCTGTATTTTGCAGGTTTAAATGGCATCTATTAGCAAGGTAATGCGTGCAATCAGAGTTTTTGAATTTGGAAAGCCTGATGTCCTTAAACTCTGCACAGATATACCACTACCACTACCAGAAGAGAATCAGGTAAATCATCACAAATGCATTTGCAAGAAAAGATAATAATTAACAAATATTGATTTAAAGTTAACCGTCTGTACTACAGGTTAAGCTTAAAGGGACAGTTCAGTGGAAATTATTAATATTTGTTAAATTGTTAGTTTGTGTAATGTCTTCTTTTTTTCTACATAGTCTCTCCCATTTTGAAAAATCAGTTGATTTCAGACCCTTTGCTGTTCCCTGCTGTTGACATTAGTGAGCTGAGATTTCAGGTTCTAACAGTCCTTCTTCCCAGGATGCACCACATCCTTGGAATTTTCCTAACCGTAATTTCTACTGATTGGCTGTTGGATGGGTCAAAGATGCTCAGATCTCTACTGAGCAACTGAATCAACCCAGGTGTTGGGTCAAGGGCAAGACCATAACGGTCTCTACTAGGGGCCCTGCAAACAGGAAGTCAGTATTTCGTTTGCATATATTTATACACAGACACAATGCTGAATTGGCAGATTAAGGTCATTGGGATGGAAAAATACTGCTCTTTTTTCTGAAAAGCATATGTATTTGCACTGAACTTCACCTTTAAAGGGCACCTTAGTGCCTCTCCAAGCAAGTGGTATATTTATGTATGTCTACATAATAAAATGTATACACATATATATCAAAGAAGGTCAGTTCATCAGTTAGTTTACTATACAAATAGAGTAGAAACTGTCCCTATATAAAAGGGTGTGAGTGCTGAAACTCCGAAAGGAATCTCTACCTGATGTTGCCAAGAGCTATGCAACAAATGCTACGAAAACACCTGGGTTAAAGAATCCCCAACTACAAAACACCACTCTTAGCATTTCCCTGCAATGAATGTAGACACTAACAATGTGTGATAGAAGTATAATTATATCTCTTAGGGCTTGGTACCACTTGTGTGATTCTGATTGCATTTTGTGCTCTGATCGCCATTCTGGTTTGCATTAATAATGTAATGCTATTGAAGTGTTCCCACTATGCACTGCGCTCCAATACGTTATTAGAATGCATGTATTCAAATAAGGGACTTTGGTTTGTGTGCATGTTCTTAATGAGGTTATACTGCTTGTATTGCACTGCTAATATTACATCTTTCCTTATTATAAAGGTATTAATTAAAGTCTATGCTTGTGGAATAAATCCAGTTGAGACTTACATCCGATCTGGAACATATGCTAGAAAACCAACTCTGCCATATACTCCAGGAACAGATGTAGCTGGTGTCATTGAAGGTCTAGGAAAGGATGTGATCTCATTTAAGGTAATAGCACTGAGCATATGCAAATGAGAAAATATAGGAAACATTCACACACTTTTTGCCATTACTTAAAATTAGCACTAAACTTAAAAAACAAGTATATGCCGTCCGTTTCTATTATTCACAGGGAGGTGAGAACGCTTATTCCCACCTCCCTGTGAATAATAGGACGCTTGGGGGACCTGGAACTTACCTTACCGCGCTCCTCTCGCAAGCCGATCCTTCACTGACAGCCGCTCTGTCCCAACTGCGCGCCCTATCTTAGGTGCATGCGCGCCAATACAAAAGATTGCGCGATCGGGACAGAACAGCTGTTCTGTGCAGGAGCGGCTTGCGAGAGGAGCGCGGTAAGGTAAGTTCCAGGTCCCCTGAGCGTACTATTATTCACAGGGAGGTGGGAATAAGCGTTCTCACCTCCCTGTGAATAATAGAAACTGATGCCAAATATTTGTTTTTTTAAGTTTAGTGTTCCTTTAAGCTGTAAGCTTGGACCCATTTCCTCAAACATGCATTATAGCTTCATAAAGTTCATATTGCTTAGTTGTTCAAGTAGCTGCATATAAAATATATTCAGAAGTGACATGTTGCTGTTTTTAAACTTTCAAAAAGACCATATTTAAACTGCAAACATAATGGCTTAATTATTACCGTATTATGAATATTATTATTATTGCAGATTTATAAAACACCAACATCTTCCATAGTGCTTTACAATATACATGTATACATTTACATCTGGCCCTGCCCCAAAGAGCTTACAATCTAATGTGATATCATGTAAAAATATAGTTTTTCCTAAAGCACCACTCAGTGTCGAATATATCTTCTTTTCCTTAGAAAGGTGACCGTGTATTTACCACCAGCACCATTTCAGGAGGTTATGCTGAATACTCAGTTGCTTCTGTGGATACAGTATATCATTTGCCAGATCAGCTTAGCTTCAAGCAAGGAGCTGCAATAAGTGTCCCATACTTCACTGCATACCGTGCTCTTTTTCACAAGTAAGATGATAAAATTTCTCAAAATTCCCTTTAAACTTGACACTTTAGAAACACAAATTTTATAAGTAATCTTATACTATTGTGTAGCTGATCCCGATCTTGTTAGTAATCGGCCATTAATTTGTATTTTATAGATATATGCTAAGAACTAAGGACTGCAGTGTCATCCATTTAGAGCTAGGTCACACTATTGCACTTTTAATCGCGATTCAATTGCGCTAGAAAAAGCACACACTAGTGTTTTCTAATCGCATGTGATCCACATTTTTCTGTGCAATCGCATGTGCTCCGATTGCACAACCATGCGTGCCCGTTTCCAGGGCGCTCAAAAGCGATGCAGTGTAGCGTCAGCCTTAGGCTTTGAGGCTCTCCATTTTCTGTGCAGTCATACAATGATAATTTCAATTAGCTGCTAATCGGCCAGAATAAAATTTATATGCACACACATTCATTTTCTGCTCTTGCTTCATGCCTTTCATAACAGATGCAAAATGAATGCTAAATATGGTCTTGTTTAAGATTTTTCTGATTATCAGGTGAATTTGATTTGTAGCTTATCCTTTCCCAAACTGCCTGATTTTATTGATATGGAGCACTCACTAGTCAATTGTTCACCCTGCTTTATTTGTTAAGAACTATAGTTGGTGTAGTGTAGTTCAGGTATTGCTTTTACAAATATAAACATGTCCAGGCTCATAGAAAACATCATAGAAAACATTATGGAATGTTATATAATATTTTATATTACCATTTTTGTTGTGTTAAACACTGATTTTTTTCTTTTACATTTTGGTTCTAGAGCGCATGGAAGATCTGGAGAAGTGGTTCTTGTACATGGTGCAAGTGGAGGAGTAAGTAATATGGATACAAATGTTACCGCACTGTGAAATTAAGTAAGATATATAACTTAAGCATGCCTTACATGGCATCGATATTTTGACTTATTCAATGAGTTTTCTTAGTTTTAAATCGTTGGTTTGACATATTTTGTTGGGTCTGTGCTAAAGGAAATTTCTCCCCCAATACTTTGCTTTTTAAGAGTTTGGAATATTGGAATATCCAAGTTCAGCTAATAATGGTCAGTTTACTGAAATCATTTTATAGGAGATTGTAGTTCTCCTTTAATGTTCAAGTTGTGTATTCCAGTCCTTTTTTCCCTAATGGACCACCACGCTTAGTGTTGTCATCAGGAAAGAAAAACTGAAACCATAACAGAGCGAGACTGGGTAAATTAAATTTAAACAGAACTAAATCCATTTTTTTATACCCCAGAATGTGAAAATATCCCTAAAAACACCAATAAACTATAAAGTCCAACAACAATAAATGGCATTAAATTAAATGTAACCCCCCTGAAGAACTGGATGAAATAACTGTGTAGGTAGAGTGACACCCCTTACCGCAGTCACTTGCTTCCTTGCCTTATCTGTCCTGTAAAAGTATTGGCTAAAGAATACTACAGTGTATAACAAGTTCCTGCAGTTATTTAGGAATGAGCATGTGTAAAGAACACAATGGTGTGCGATACTGGAATGCTAGGAAATAAAAGAAAAAAAAACACGTTAGAAAGTTACATTTCCAAGCACCCACTTCAAAAGGTGATACACAGATTCATTCTATTTTTTTTATAACTTTATTTTATATTAAGGTTCTCTTCCTTCTGTTTCAGTATTTAGGCGTTAGTTGTCATGGTTGATATACTGGTTGGAGAAAAATGTAATTTATTTACATCTTCTAAAATGAAAGTTATCCTTTAAGCCACCTTTTTTCCTGTTTACTTTTGAAAAACAAACCACAAGTCCACAATACTTACCTACTTCCGTAATATCCCCGATGGTTAGATCTTCAACCTGATCTCCACCTGTCC
Source organism: Hymenochirus boettgeri (assembly GCA_019447015.1). Lineage (NCBI taxonomy): Eukaryota > Metazoa > Chordata > Amphibia > Anura > Pipidae > Hymenochirus > Hymenochirus boettgeri. The sequence goes on from CM033472.1 coordinate 140,685,602, forward strand.
CTGCAGGAAATCTCATACATGAACAGTGGTGGGGTGGCTCAGGTACCAGACTTTTTGTGACTGATTGTTGCTACCTTGAAGGACTGTAAAGAAGACTACATGGGGCGATATAGATCGGGCTGAACCTCTGTTTTCAAGGACTCAATGGAAGAATGTACATATTGTGGTTTGGGTGGCACTGTTTTTAAAGATGGCTTTAAGTTTTGGGGCTAATTTTGCCCTTTAATGTAAAAATGCTAATCCTAAAGCTATAAAAAAAAATTTCTTTTAGGTGGGAATAGCAGCTTGTCAGATAGCCAGAGCTTATGGATTCAAAGTGTTTGGTACAGCAGGTACTCCAGAAGGATTAAACTTGGCTCTGCAGAATGGAGCGCACAAAGTTTTTAATCACAGAGAGAAAAATTATGTTGATAAAATTCAGGTAACTCATTTCTTGACTTTGCAGTAGTATTCAATTGTAATATATAAAATATTAGACATGCTTTAATTTCTCTGTGCGTGATTTTTGACTTGTGACTTAAAATATTAACCTGTCCTTCATTCTTAAGAGAGCTTCTCTCAGTCACTTGAATACCTTGCTTAATAATCTGATTTATTCAGTCAGGGCTTCAGTTTGGGGCTTCATTTCCTTAAGATTCACAGGGAAGAACTTCTAGCAGGCATAATGTTTTGCCTTTTAACATTAAAGACACTTTAATAAACAAATCCTTTTACAGTTCTCATTTGTAAATGATTTGATTGAATATTTATTAAAGGTAGACCTCTCTGAAATAAATTGAGCAATGATAGTCTCTTCACATATATACATACATCTCTGCTGGTTTATCTATCTGTGTGTGTGTGTGTGTATACAGTGTGTGTGTGTGTGTGTATGTATGTATATGTGTGTATATATATATATATATATATATATATATATATATATATATATATACAAACTATAATATAACACTGCTTCATCAATTCTTTATTGCCTTGTCCCTCTGCCATTTCACAATAAGACAAAAAATGGTGGATAACATCTCTAACGTTACATGATATTTACAGACACTCCCAATGGCCAACCCAGTCATATATTCATATATCAGGTACTTAACATAATTAAAGGGTAAGCATCAAAAAAAAATCTCATTAGGGGAAATAGACAGCGGGATACCCTAACCTAACACAATACACTCCATGTACTCCTTAAACATCCACATACGCTTAAACATCCATATTTATAAATGTATATACAAATGCTATAATATACATATTGGTTACAAATACACATGTAGATCATAATCATGATTGAGGCTTGATAGTTGCAAGACCCACCAGACCTCTCTTTTCCTCAATATAATTTCCCTGTCACCCCCACGCCTTGGTCTGGACACACACTACAGAACCAAAACCGTAGGTCAGATTCCCTATGAGGAGCCTCCTGGAAATGGACAGGTACCGGTAATTTGGAATTTTTGAAGTTTAATGCTTGATTTGTGCTGTGAAATTCTATTTTTAATAGGTTGTTATCTGCACTTAATAAAGAGGGATTCCCCCTTTGAAAGCAAAGTAACGACTGGACAGCCCTATTTTTCTTTTATACTTTTTTTTTTAAACCTTCATTGGGTAAAATTAGAAGCAACGTTTCGGTCTTAACTCTATGACCTTTATCAAGCTAAGCTTAAGTGAAACGTCCCTTATAATTTTACCCAATAAAGGTTTTAAAAAAAAAAGTCCCTGGAGTGTGTATATTTGTGTATATATGTGAGGATACAGTCTTCGAAGTTCTGGGGTGGTCTCTCGCACACCCGGGACACAAGGGGAAACTCCTCCAACCTCACCAGAAATCTGAGCTTTCTGAGGGGTGGGGGTGGTGATCTCAAAAATCTAAATTGCCAGGGTGGAGTGTCTGTACAGTGGATATAAAAATTCTACACACCCAACAAACTGGCAGGATTTTTTTTAATAACAAAAAAGAAAGGCTAATATAAGCAAAATTTGTTCCACTGTAATTGTTAAATTACCTTGTACAAAAAAGTTTAAAAGAAATCCTGGTTGCATTAGTGTGCACAGTATTACTGAATTGGTATTCTCTTATGGTTGCACAACACCAAACATTTTTATTGTACTTGGCACACAGTGCAATATATGGGACATTACTTAACACCATTATTATTTCTATTGGGGATTTATATTGCGTCAACATTTTCTGTTGCTCATAGCTGGCCCTGTTCAGAAGAGATTACAATCTAAGCACTTTATTTCTCACATTCAACTCACAATCAGTATGTATGTCTCAGTGCTAACCTCTGAGCATCTGTGCTGCTAAAGATATTTTCATATAGGCAGAGATGTTTAAACTTGTGTAAGGGGGTTGGCAATTAATGTTGGTAACTGTACAGTTGCTGTACTGTGAGTGTGCCTCTCTATTAGGAATGTGTGCTCTCTGTGATTGCAGCTACAGCTAAACTGTGACAGGCTCAGATAAGGAAGAGGATTTATTCCGGTTATAAGACAAGTAGTTACCGAAAGTTAAAGGGTACCTGTGGTCTCCATATAAGTGCCCTCTATATAAAAGAGTTCTGAATCATTCAAACAAGCCTAGATGATGACTCTAGCTTTTCTGGATCTTAAGTTATAGGCTTGTACATTTACACTTTCTATAATGCCCTAATATATATCAGTTGTATTCAGTTAGATCTACTGGACTTATTTAGTTCTTGAAGACGTTTTGCTAGTCATCCGTTCGACTGTCTTTCTCAATTCAGAATGGCTTGTGCAAGACTGTTGGCAATATGGATAAGTAATAATGTGCCCTTTAATATAATATATTGTGTCACTTTGTAGTTCCCTGACGTGTAATCTTATTATAATATGCTTTAAATATGTAAGGTTCTGGATTTAGAATGGGGAGGTGCAGTGTTATACAGGGAGAGGGAGAGACGGATACTGAGTGATTTTTATAAAAATGTATTAGTCAATAACATAGTTACACCCATGACGCACGATGTGTCCGAACGTTGGTTTTGGCCGATAAAGGGCCCATACACTGGCTGATTATCGCCCAAAATGAACGTTCGGACACATTGTGTGTCACAGGTCGAGACCCGCGATCGCATGTGTGTACGAGGCTTTAAGATTTGCACACACCTGCAGATGCGTACACCTGCGACGAAAGACTGATAGTTGCGCGTGTGTATGCGTTTGGTTGGGCAGATCGCCGAACGACCCCTGAACGAACGCATACACACGCGTGACTATAGGCCATTCGTCGCGGGTGTACATCGGCTTGGGGGTCAGTCGGGGCTCGGGTCTGGCAAACATCTGCAGGTGTGTAGGAAACTTTAGTGTATGAATAGTTACTTACCATTCCTATTGTAAAGTAAAGGAAGGACCAAAGGTGTTTCTCTCCCCCTCTCTCCCCATTTGTTTCCCTCCCTCACAGTAGACAGGCCCAGGTCAATTCTTTATGACTCATTGGCTGGAATGCGTCTGCTTCTCCTTATCTGCAACTTAATTCAGACAGTGTGGGGGAAATCATCTGGGAGAGAGGTGATATTCGATAGTTGGTCCTAACTTTACTTTAAAATAGGAACCATAATTAACTATTTATACACTGAACAGGTCTTCCTATGCTATTGACTAACAAAGGGAGGAGGAGAGATAGATGGAGGGTGGGGAAGATTTTGGCTCTGCTGTTTTTTTTTTTTTGTTTGGCTGACTGTGTGTTATATGAAATAATACGCTATCTACAGTGTAATATACTGAATTACGTTTCCTCGGGGTTCCATGCCCTGTATAAAAGCACTTGGCTGTTCTATATGGTCATGGAACTCCTCTATGGCGTAATATCCTTATATTACACTGTAGGTAGTGTATTATCCCTTAGATATTACATTGTATGGGGCGCATTATCCCGCATATTAATATTTGTGTGTGGTACACACTTAATGGGTTCAATTGCCTTTTTTCCTTTTTTATTGCATTATTTCTGTTTCACTTCTACTTGTGTGTATGTGATAGTAGAAAATATCTAATATAGGTGACTAACACATTTTTATACCATTTACTATTGGACCACATATTTTTATGTTTTAAGTATGTATGTTTTTACCACCATTGTGTAACTGTCTGTTATATGTATTTATTTAGACACAAAATCTACAGTCAGGATCACGGAATACTAAATGACAATTTTTCCCCATTTCTCTCTGTAGGAAGAAACAAGCGGAGAAGGCATTAATATTATTTTAGAGATGTTGTCCAATGTTAACCTTAGCCATGATCTGAAACTTCTGTCCTCCGGTGGCAGGGTGATTGTGAGTACAGTGTATTTATTTAAATATGGTCTTACAGTTTTATTCATAATTATTTCTCAAAAACAATCTTAATTCTTTTCAGATTATAGGCTGCAGAGGCCCAGTTGAAATAAACCCCAGGGACACAATGGCAAAAGAATTGAGTATAATAGGTGTAGCACTGGCCAGCTCAACTAAGGTAATATACTGATGTACACCAAAGGTATTAACATTGGTGTGCTAAATTAAATATTGAGGTAATATAGCAAGCTGAAACCACTTTATTTTGAATTGTATTTTGTATAGGAAGAAAGAAAGGAGACGTCAGCAGCACTCTTTGGGGGAATGGAGGCTGGTTGGTTAAAACCTCTTATTGGACCAGAATATTCATTAGAAAAAGCATCCCAAGCTCATGAAGATATTATACAAAGCAGTGGAGCCACCGGAAAGATGGTTTTTGTGATCTGATCTTTTTCTGCATAAAAGCTGTTCCACAAACAATACCAACATTTTATGTCAACCCCCAGAACAAGAATCTATACCTACATTCTCCACCCACACAGACCCCAAAATTGTTATAGTTACTTATTTCCCTGAAGCCAAATATCCTTTGCTTTTACCACTGCAAGAAAGCCAGCAACTCATACATATGCTGGAATTTTTCTGGGTTGCAGAAACCAGCTACTGCAGTGACGATGTTATGTCCAATGACTAACTTTCCTAACTTTTTCTTTAAAAAAGAAGTGAATAAATGAACTAAAATGGTATTAAAGTGATTAAATAAACTTAAACTACTGTTGGTTACCTAAGCTGTGTGTAAGCAATAATTAACACTTATTTTTAAATAATTTTAAGTGTAGATAAAAAGTTAAATTCTTATAAACTAACCTTCCACTGAGTTCTAGTGTGCCTTCTGAACAGCTGGGACAATTTTGATGAGACTTGGGTTACTGTACATATGTTTCAAGACCCTGGAAAAAACATAGGCTACTTTATAACCATCCCTTATCCCTTTTTTTAACACCTTTTTATTCATGGATAAGTTAATGGGGGGATGCGATCTGACCAGTGTTGTGGTGAATCAAGTGATTGCCCAACACACAACCTAATCTGAGATACGCAACACAACTATGCAGCCAGCAATGAATGGAGTGTTTGCCCAACACACAAGCTGACCCGAGATATGCAATACAACTATGCAGCCAGTAAAGTCACAGAGCAGATGGCATTAAAAGGCCTCCCAAATGGCCAATCAGATGCCCCAATTCTGATAGCCAATTGAATAGGATAGAGTGACAAACCTACACAGAGGTATATCCATATCCTTAGAGGAGGTCTGAACTGCTCAGTCAGTGCGTGCTGAACTTCAGAAGAGACACAGGGCAAGAACCACAACTAACTCAGGACAGAAGCAAGCTCACATGAATGTAATTTATTTACCTTTATTTACTAATAAATTGAATAGGATAGGGAGAGAATGCAGTATTTGAAACTCCCCTTTCAGCAATATGCAAATAAGGAACAAAGACTTCTGGGAATTTACCATGTTTCCATGGAAGGTCTTAGGAAATTAGTTAATATATTAAAGAATAGGTATATATGTTCATCGTAAGATATACTTCATACTGGTGCAGTAGATTATAGATTTATAGATTTATATAATAAAATTATATTATAGAAACTGAAGATATCCCATGAAGGGACCTAAAGTACCATCTAAATATCATGTCCCAAATGGGCATGGGCACTCACACTGTAATATATATAGGTTATATGGACCAATAGCATCAAAGCTCAATAAAATCAGTGATGGATATAAAATGCTCTGCTTTATTAATGTACTACATAAAATATAACATATAAACATATACCACCTAAAATACACATAAAGGATAAAAACGTGCAGCTAGTGCAAAAATCACTGCTAAAGAGGTGTATCAGACGACTGATGTACGTTTCGGGGCCATCTTGCCCCTTCTTCCAGGTTTCATGACCATTGCTCCTCCCATGCTTAAATACACTCCTATCTAGGAGGTGTGTGGCCCATATTTAAATTAGTAGGTAGACCTTTTCATCCATACCTTTTAAACAGTTAGAGGGTCCAAAGCATGTATGTATCTAAAGGTGGCACTGTTTTACAAATTTACAATAGACAAATATACATATATATACAATGTGAGAACACTGCTTATCCTAGGAAATACAGAGACAACTCCTTATAGAAACCTATTAAATATTAATTCCTCATTAAGGCCCAGAGGCGATCTCGATTTTCATTTATAGATCCACCTCGCTTTCTTTTGGAGGATGGATCTGTCCTAGTCCCCACCTCTTTTAGGTTTCTGCACTTTTTCAGTTCCCCAAACTTGTAAACTGACAGGGTCACTGTGATGATATGTGACGTGAAGTGACAAGCTACATGGCTTTGGGCATTACTATTCCTGATGTAATATAAACCTTATTACATCCACATACCATCATATAAATCACCCCCCTAGTTTTACAGTTGATAAAGTCACCTATATAGAACAATTCATTGTCCCTGTTCTGGAAAGTTGTTTTTTTTGTTGGACTTGAATGGACAAGCTTTGCATCTCCCACACTTGAACATTCCTTTCCTTTTACCAATGTTCTAAGATATTCATCACCCCGTAGCACATGCCCAAATTTGTTAAAAACAGATTTCAGTTCCCCTGCACCTGTAGATACTGACCCACTGGGATCCCTTTAAGAAGTGCTTTAGAATGCATACTGTCGGCTCTGAGGAGAGAGTTGCCAGCCGTATCTTTTCTATACATCTCAGTATGGATCCTGGTACGTAGTTTTTTATTAGTCTGGTCTAGGAATGGGATTTGGTTCCTATCGGCCTGATAGGGGAATTTTAAATTCCAATTGTTAATATTTAATTGGGAAAAGAATTCCTCCCATTCTTCCATCGATCCATCCCACAGGATGATAACATCATCAATGTATCCATTCCCCAAGATAGAGCCCAGCATATGTAGGGGCACAAGCAGTGCCCATGGCTGTGCCCACTTTTTGATAATAATTATTATCAAATGTAAAACAATTGTTTTTCAAAATAATTTTCAACAGCTCCATTATCAACAGTGAATTAGCATTATATTTACTCCCTCTAGATGCCAAATTCTTCTCAATAACAGCCATCCCTTTATCATGAGGGATTGAAGGGTATAACGCTTCCACATCAACACAAATCAAGAGAGTAGACTTTGCTACCTGTACTGACTCAAGTCTTCTCAGTACATCTTGAGTGTCTTTGAGGTAGGAGGGTAAGGTTGTCAAAAAGGGTCTGAGTAATTTGTCCACATATCTGGAAATCATTTCCATGGGTCCACCTACCCCAGATATAATAGGACAGCCTGGTGGCGTTTTTATGCAATTTGGGTAGCCAATATAGGCATGGTGTGGTGGGATGTTTAACTAATAGATATTCAAACTCTTTTTTTATTGATTACACTATTACCAAGAGCACTATGTAGCACTTTATAAATCATGTCATTAATAGCAAAGATGGGATTCTCTTTGATTTTTTCGTATTGATTAATATCTTTTAATTGACAGTATGCTTCTTTCTTAGAATATTTGACACCCATCACCACCACTTTCCCGCCTTTATCGGCTGGCTTAATAACCAGCTCCTGATTCATTGAAAGATCCTTCAACGCTTAATTTCTACACCACTCAAATTGGACAAATACTTAACTCTCAAATTCAACCTCCTCCTCCACCAAATTAACAAATAATTTGATATTGGGGTATGTACATGTGGGGGGATAAAATTTCAATTTAGGTTTCAAACCAGTACCTCCTACCCCATCGGTATTGATTTACTGTAATAAATCCTCCAAATTATTCAAAGGTGTCATATCTAGATTCAGGTCTTGTAGATTTTTAAGGGTATCAGTATTCATTTGATCAAAGATATTTAGACTGCTTTCTTAGTTCTTATCACTTAGATATAAGAGGGCTCTCCTGTCGCTCAAACAGACCACAATGATCACCGTAGATAGAAATAAAAATGCTGATCTTTTTTTACATGTGCAGCAGGTCCTCATAGATCATCAGTCCAATTCATAAAATATAGACTGACGTGTTTCGAACGCTCCCGCGTTCTTACTCATAGGCAATATTGAACACATCACTTATATATCCCTAGTGGGGGTGGGGGTGGCCTATTACACCTGTGTGGATTAGCAGAAGACACTCCCCTACACACTGTCATTCCCGCATGGACTACATATCCCATAATCCCTTGTGCAACATGCAGTTAAAAATGTTAAAAAAACTCTAAATCCACGTCTGAGAATATCTCACACTAACAATACAGAACCTGCATGGACTGGCAAATACTAGATATAAGTGTGATATAAAAATGTACAATAAATATAGTAAAGTAAAGAGAGGGGAGCTCCACTTTCTACTGTCCAATGAAACCTAGTGTCCAACCCTGAGAATACTATACAACACAAAGATGTAGGGGCACTTGTACTATATTAAATGGTAACACTTATCCAATGGAGTACTGTGTGTATAAAAGGTGCTCAATGACAGCAAATAAATCCATATAAATCACAAAGAAACAACAGACGTCATGGCACTCTTATCAAAAATGTATTCATAGGTACACCAGGAACAGGGCTCAAAAGAAAGGGAATAAGAGGCAAAAATACTGAGAATACTACTGGGCAGAGAAGGGAAAGAGAGATGAAGCAATATGGTAACACAAATAGTAGTAAATAGGAATAATATTAGATAAGTGTATTATTAAATACACTAGGTTTCATTATTTCTATCTTTCTATCCTCTATCTATCTATCTATCTATCTATAGATCTATCTATCTATCTATCTATCTATCTATCTATCTATCTATCTATCTATCCTCTATCTTCCATCTATCTATCTATCTATCTATCCTCTATCTGTCTATCTATCTATCTATCTATCTATCTATCTATCTATCTATCTATCTATCTATCCTCTTTTTACCTATCCTCTATATATCTGTCCTATATCTATCAATCTATCTATCTATCTATCTATCTATCTATCTATCTATCTATCCTATTTCTATCTATCTATCTATCTATCTATCTATCCTTATAGATTGCTTATAATTGCTTATTTATTTATTTATTTATTTATTGTGTCCCTGCTTGGGATTTAGGAAATCTACCAACCCTGGTTCTAGGTAATGTCATTAGGTAATATAGTGTGTGTTATTACGGAGCTATGATGGTATTAGGTAATATAGTGTGTGTTATTACGGAGCTATGATGGTATTAGGTAATATAGTGTGTGTTATTACGGAGCTATGACATTATTAGGTAATATAGTGTGTGTTATTACGGAGCGAAGACGGTATTTGGTAATATAGTGTGTTTTATTACAGAGCTATGATGGTATTAGGTAATATGGTTTATTCCCTACTTAGGATTTTGGAAATCTACTTACCCTGGTTCTAGGTAATGTCATTAGGTAATATAGAGTGTGTTATTACGGAGCTATGACATTATTAGATAATATGGTGTGTATTATTACGGAGCTATGGCGGTATTAGGTAATATAGTGTGTGTTATTACGGAGCTATGACAGTATTAGGTAATAATATAGTGTGTGTTATTACGGAGCTATGACATTATTAGGTAATATAGTTTGTGTTATTAAGGAGCTAAGACGGCAATAGGTAATATAGTGTGTGTTATTACGGAGCTATGACGGTATTAGGTAATATAGTGTGTGTTATTACGGAGCTATGATGATATTAGGTAATATGGTGTGTGTTATTATGGATCTATGACGGTATTAGGTAATATGGTGTGTGTTATTACGGAGCTATGATGGTATTAGGTAATATGTGTGTGTTATTACGGAGCTATGATGGTATTAGGTAATATAGTGTTATAGCGTTATTACGGAGCTATGGCAGGTAACACAAATGGCTGTTAAGAAAGCCATTTGGCGAAACGCATCCAGCACGCACCTCTGAGCATTTTATGCATTCTCCTACCACATGGCCAAATATTCTAGCATGATGCCTCTATACACACCTTTGTTTCTGACTGCCTCAGTGACTGACTTTTAAGACTTCACACAGATGAGCATTACCCACTGTTAGGTTATAGTACTCCATCTCTATGTTTCATGTGTTTTAGTGGAGAATGGCTATTGGTTTTAGGCGTTTTTAACTATATGCACTGCACTTTTTGTCTATGTTATGTGTTTCCCATTTATGATGCATATAATAAAGGGATTTTTACTGTTTTGACACATATTTGGAGTGTGCCAGGTACTTTTTGTTAATTGTTTAACACAGATAAAGTATTGGTAACACAGATAAAGTTTCCTTTCCTTCTAGTCTTGATCTTGCCCACTTAGCTAAACAATCACCGCCTACAGAGAGACCTGAATGCACTGTCTGCTGGTATTGCAGCTCCAAGGGAACGCATATCAATGACAATGACTAGAAGAGTACTGGGAAACCCTGCCCTTTTATTGGCTACATCAAAATGAAGTCTTGAATACAATTGGCCGCTGTGTCCTTTGCCCACCCACTGGGCGGCACCATCAGGGTGGCTGCTACCCATGGCAACGGGGATGTCATCAATGAAGCTGCAAAGCAATGTATAATGGTTTAGAGCTGGGGAAATACAACACTGTGGTTGATGGACACAACTAACCTGTAACAGGGCCAGGCTGTGAGCTGTATGTTACCCTAACACACTGCACCACGTCCTGTCTATCTGAACAGTCTGACTGCAAAGATGAGCCACTCTTATGTTGGGTAAGTGATTATAAATGATGGGAAAGGGTAGGGGCTGGATGCTCAAGTCCGTATTGCAGATAAAGAGATCACTGTTAATGGGTGGTTGGCATTGAAACTGTTAATGCGTGGTTGGCATTGAAACTGTTAATGGGTGGTTGGCATTGAGGATTGAGCATTATATGCCCACCAACAAACACAGAAAACTCTGGTTTATATTAGTATCTACAATCCGGACATGGAAGGAAAGTCTATTGTTATCTGTCCATCTGTCTCTCACATTACTGGGCACCAGTCAGACCCCATTAACTGGACCAGGATTTAACACCATCTTGTAAAATAAAATCCTCACCCTATATGGGAGTAAATACAACTACAACTCCCAGCATCCCCGGTCTGCACCCTGCTGTTGTGGAATGTTTAGGAAATTTAGATTTCAATCATTTGGAGGTTCATATACGTGCTGTAGTTACCTACAAACCTTGTCATGTGGTAATTGTTACTTTGTTTAATGGGAGGTTCTTACTTTGCTGGTTCCGACCTCTACTAGTAAAATAGAGGTCACAGAACTTTAACCCCTTCCATTCAACTCCCTCCAGCATGAACTGTCTGTTTTTTACCTGGTGTGATTTAGTGTGAGGGGCCATGGACACTGCACATTGTCTTGGATTGATAACAAAAGTTTGTTTTATTTACAAACTGATTCTAATACCCAAAACCACCGCCAGCTGATTCAAACTCAATGCGGTTTCCCTGAACGGGACCAGGAAAACAAGTAACCGGCGGGTTCCTGACCTGATACAGGACCCAAACTGGTTTACCTATTGCAAAACACCAGTTTCTTATTCAAATGTGCAGAAATGGCTATTTTGCAGACTTTAATGCCAACTTGCATGCACAAAACCAATATGGGCCAGGCTGGACTCAACTGAATTATGTGCCAGGGGTATGTACGTGTCTGTCTGCCATGTTTTTTCAGTGACCCAAAGTGGTTTACCTATTGCAAAATGCCAGTTTCTTATTCAAATATAAATTAAGAAACCAACTTCAGCCTGTGAATAATAAACTATTTTAAAGGGACTGTAAACTCCCCTAAACCCCCAAAAATAACTACTGAACAGCTGTTCTCTCCTGATCGCGCGCCCTATCTTTTGTATTGGCGCGCATGCGCCTAAGATAGGGCACGCGGTCAGGACAGAGCTGCTGTCAGTGAAGGAGCGGCGGTAAGGTAAGTTCCAGGTCCCCCAAGCGTCCTATTATTCACAGGGAGGTGAGAATAAGCGTTCTCACCTCCCTGTGAATAATAGAAACGAATGGCAAATAGTTATTTTTTGGAGTTTAGTGTTCCTTTAATAAGAAGCAAACTTCAGCCTGTGAATAAGAAACCAAATTCAGCTTGCAAATAAGAAACCAACTTCAGCCTGCACATAAGAAACTATCTGAATAAGAAACCAACTTCAGCCTGTGAATAAGAAACCAACTTCAGCCTGCAAATAAGAAACCAGCTTCAGCCTGTGAATAATAAACTAAATAAGAGACCAACTTAAGCCTGTGAATAAGAAACTATCTGAATAAGAAACCAACTTTAGCCTGCAAATAAGAAACCAACTTCAGCCTGTGAATAAGAAACCAACTTCAACCTGTGAATAAAAAAACAACTTCAGCCTGCGCATAAGAAACCAATTTCGTCCTGCGAATAGAAAACTATCTGAATAAGAAACCAACTTCAGCCTGCGAATAAGAAACTATATGAATAAGAAACCAACTTCAGCCTGCGAATAAGAAACCAACTTCAGCCTGCGAATAAGAAACCAACCTCAGCCTGCGAATAAGAAACCAAATTCAGCCTGTGCATAAGAAACTATCTGAATAAGAAACCAACTTCAGCATCGTGGATAATAATTAAAAAACAGCAAGTAAAAGCTGCACCAGACTTCATTACAATGGCCTCTGTGACTACCATCCATGAGATCATTATGCCTGCATCTTACTTCCTTCAAATCAACTCTCCAATTGGAACTGAGAGTAGGTGGTCAGTGAAGTGAACAATGCAATGGAGGAGACATGGAAAGCAGGTACATACTGTATATCATGTCAATGCTGGCAGATGAAAGGGTTTAAAGTAATACTCTGCTGGCCCTGAAAGTGTTAATGGAAATACTCTGGGAAAGTGCTGACACTGAATGGTTAATTACAATACTCTGTGAAAGTGCTAGCACTGAAAGTGTTAATAGGAAATTCTGCTGGCACTGAAGGATTAATGGCAATACTCTGGGAAAGTGCTGGCATTGAAAGTGTTAATGCCAATACTCTTGGAATGTATGTTGGCATTGCAAGAGTTAAACATCTCAGATCTCACCAAATTTCCCTGTTCCGCCCCACCAGGCTACTTTTTTTGCCACCTGGCTGGAAACAATTTCTGGGGAGAACACTAGCACCATATATCGAGCATCCTCCTATGTCCTTCCAGTCTGTATTTCACTGGATACATATATATACACGCCCGTACCACCTGGTCCAGCGTGCACCTCTGTCTGTCTGTCTGTCTGTCTATCTATCTATCTATCTATCTATCTTCTAGCTATCTATCCTATTTATATCTATCTATCCTATTTATATCTATATATCCTTTTTATCTGTCTATCATTTATCTATCTATCTATCTATCTATCCTCTAGCTATCTATCCTATTTATATCTATATATATATATATCCTCTTTTTTTTATCTTTTATCTATCTATCTATCTATCTATCTATCCTTTATCTATCTATCCTATTTCTATCTATCTATCCTCCATATATCTTTCTATCTATCTATCCTCTATCTATCTATCTATCTATCTATCTATCTATCTATCTATCTATCCTCTATCTGTCTATCTATATATCCTCTATCTATCTATCTATCTATCTATCTATCTATCTATCCTCTATCTATGTTGTTGTTTTAGCTTTAGTTAACCTTTAAATGGACAGCAGAATTCCCATACACGAATCCAACCAGTAATAGCAAATCCAGTACCAGTAACCTCCATTCCTTGGCACTCCAGATGTTTGGAAACTACAACTCCCAGCATGCTTTGTTGCTGGGAGTTTCAGTTTCTAAACATGGAGGTGCCAAGGTTAAGTAAACTTTTAATTAAACTTACCTTATATACTCGAGTATAAGTCGAATTTTTCACGCTTTAAAATTAGCCTGAAACCTAACCTCGACTTATACTCGGGTCAAGTCCTAATTTAGATCCAAATTCTGCATGAATGTGGATAGCAACCAGTAGGTGGCGCTGTGTAACCTGCATAGAAAGTTACAGGAGCTGATCTGCCTTTACACTCCTGCAGTCTGGCTTCTGGATCACTCTCAGCGCTGTCACTGCCTCATGGATGCTGTAAATCTGATGGGTCTCCTCAGTTTGGGGCAAAAACAGCTGCTAGTACAGTGCAAATGACCGCTTGAAACTACAACTCTCAGGTGACATTTTTAACTATTGGGGTCAGAGAGTCCTTTACTTATGGGGTCAGAGGGCCCTTTACAATATGGAGTTCAGGAGAATTGTAAATGATGGTGAGTTTAATTAAAAGTTTACTGAAACTTGCCAATCCACATGTTTAGAAAACTGAAACTCCCAGCAACAAAGCATGCTGGGAGTTGTAGTTTCCAAACATCTGGTGTGCCAAGGAATTGGAGGTTACTGGTACTGGATCTGGCTATTACTGTATGGGAATTCTTCTGTCCATTTAAAGGGCATCTAAAGCCTAAAAACAACACAGAATCAGAAGGCAGTAGTGGTGTTATTTCTACCCTCGACTTATACTTGTGTCAATCAGTTTTTACAAATTTTTCAGGTAAAATAGGTACCTAACTTATACTCGGTTGACTTATAATCGAGTATATATGGTACCATCATTTACAATTCTCCTGAACCCCATATTGTAAGGGCCCTCTGACCCCATATAGTAAAGGACTCTCTGACCCCAATAGTTAAAAATGTCACCTGTGAGTTGTAGTTTCAAGCTGTCATTTGCACTTGACTAGCAGTGTTTTTTTGCCCCAAACTGAAGAGACCCATCAGATTACAGCATCCAGATGAGCAGTGACAGTGCTGAGAGTGAGTCCAGCAGCCAGACTACAGGAAGCAGGAAGTGTAAAGGCAGATCAGCTCCTGTAACTTTCTATGCAGGTTAACACAGCGCCACCTACTGGTTACTATCCGCAATTGCAGAATTTGGATCTAAAGTAGGATTGACCCGAGTATAAGTGAGGTTAGGTTTTCAGGCTATTTAAAGCGTGAAAAATTCGACTTAACTCGAGTACATACGGTACCTTATCCTATAAAGACACTATCCAACATAGCCCTCCATAATCTCAGATCTGATCCAGTGATACTGTCCCAGGCGCAACCTCCGCTCTGCAAACGATACCCTCCTCTCATCCACTCTGGTCACCTCTTCCCATGCCTGCATTCACACTTTACTCGTGCTGCCCCTATGCTCTGGAACACCCTTCCCTATCTGTCCATCACTCACCATCCCATAACAACTTCAAACATAACCTTAAAACCCACCTCTTTAGGCAAGCATATAAACGGCTAACGATTACCCCCTTACCCCGATTACTAACCAATATGATCCCACCGCCTTCACACTCCATTGCAACTCTATTTACAGCCTACCGATTCCCACAACCTATGTCTCACCCCATACCTCCTCGTCTGTAAGCTCTTTGGGCAGGGTCCTCTTTCCTATTGTATCTGGTATTGGTATAAGAAAATCCTCACTCTGTTTACTTGTATGTAATATGTATGATTTGTATAACATGTATTACCCAATGTATGACTAGTAATTGTAAGCTACACGGAAGATGTTGGCGCTATATATCAATAATAATATATTATTACGATGTATTATAGTCATACATACATACAAGTACATATGTCTGTACATTTTGGTACATTTGGTACAATTTGGTTCAGTGGTAAATAGGTTAAGTAGTGTTCAATGTCACTACATAGGATCAACCCCTTACCAAAAATCCATTTATAAAATTATGCCCAACTAATACTTTCCCACTCAAACATCAGTTCCATTATTGCATATTGCAAATAAGTAGAAAAGGGGTCAACATCAGCACAACCATTAGTTGGTACGCTGCACAGCTTACCGAGTGGGGCAACCATGTTCTGAAGAATGTAGAGGGGAAAATTGCTTCTCCTTGATTAGAAAACTCATTTCCTTAATCTCTGAAAGCAAGATCCAATAGAATGTTATTTGTCTGCTAGTCCCTAAGTTGCACTATATAAATATGAACAACAAAGAGAGTTTAGAAAGTGTGGCTTGCTGAGTGAATTGGAAACTAAATAAAAACCAAGTCACTTTACCCTTTAGAGGCTTCACTATGTACTTTTGTCCAGTGGGAGAGCATTTTAACAGCCATGTTCTAATGTCTATTGACAGACAACAGCTGATATAGCAATAAAAAGGTGCCGTACATTTTGAAACTGAATATCAGCTTGCTCTAATATATGTACAGGGGATTCAATAAAAGTTTTAACGTTAAAAATGGTGCTAATTTTGCCACTCCAGTCAGATGCTTTTTAACATTTGAAAGCTAACATCTGATTGGGTGGGGCAAAATAAGCAACATTTTTAATGATATGAACTTTTATTGAATAACCCTGCTAGTGTTTGTACTTCGAGCAATACAGTGTTTGTTTTCCAAACAATGTGATATGTGATGTTAACTGCTATAAATAACCCTTTTTGTTAAAAACACATTGTTGCTGATTAAATAGTGCTATAGCAACTGTGGGCTGTTTCCTTAGCAATTGTTTGCAAGCTTAAGGACCTGCCAAAGTATTTATATTGATAGAAGTAATTTGAAAATACAGGTTATTCAAGTATGAGTAATCTTTGGTACAAATAGAATCTTTCCTCCATATACACAATTATAAACAAAACACAGCTAAACACACAGCAAGATTATGAAAACCTTAAAATTAATACAGCTCAACGCTGTTTTATGTAAATCATTATGTAGTTTACAAAAGATGAATTGTATTTGCTTGGCTTCAGATTTTCTTTTTCATGTTTGGGGATGCAGCTTATCGAGACTTCTGCCTATACACATATAGGAAGCTTAGTAACCTGCTTGCTTTAATAAGTCAACATTTTGTTGCAAACGATGTCTTCTCAAAAAGAGAGAAAAGCATATGTTTACTAGAGATGGACAAACTTTTGAAAGTTCGGTCCGTTTTCGAACATTCGAACTATATGGAAAGTACGAAAGTTGAAAAACGGACCCATTAAAGTCAATGGAAGTCAAATATTTCGAAAAAGTTCAAATGAAAACAATTAAAATATCAAGGGTAACTTAATGTCAATGGCTGTGGGACCTGGGGAATGGTCTGGGGAACATTTTCGAATATCCCGGACTTTCAAAAACTCGATTTTAGTCTCACGCGCGCTACTTTCGACATTTTTTTTTACATTCGATATCCCATGAACAACTTGATGCTCGCGTATAGGTATAATAGACATTTTACTCACGGATTCGAGTGTCGGTATGGTATAAAGCCATTTTACTCGCAGATTCAATGCTCGTGTTAGGTATAATAGACATTTTACTTGCGGATTCGATGCTCGCGTATTGGTATAATAGACATTTTACTTGCGGATTCTATGCTCGCGTATTGGTATAATAGACTTTTACTTGCGGATTCGATGCTCGCGTATTGGTATAATAGACATTTTACTTGCGGATTCGATGTCGGGTATTGTATAATAGACATTTTACTTGCGGACTCGATACTTGCGTATTGGTATAATAGACATTTTACTCGCGGATTGATGCTCGCATCTAGGTATAATGGACATTTTACTCGCAGATTTGATGCTCGCGTCTAGGTATATAGACATTTTACTGCGGATTCGATGCTCGCGTATTGGTAAATAGACATTTTACTTGCAGATTCGATGCACGCATTAGGTATATGGACATTTTACTCCCGGATTCGATGCTCGCGTCTGGTATAATAGACATTTACACTCGCGAATTCGATGCTGCGTCTAGGCCTATAGCATTTTTATCGCAGATTCGATGCTCGCATCTAGGTATAATGCACATTTTACTCACAGATTCGATATTTACTGCGATAGGTATAATAGACATTTTACTCGTGGATTCGATGCTCGCGTATAGGTGTAATAGACATTACTCGCATATTCGCTTTCCTCGACGTTCGATGATTATCGAAAGTCGTTCAAACTCGGGTCCGAGTTCTAGTCCATCTCCAATGCTTTTAAAGGGCAAGTCCAGCCCCAAAGTGAAAATTACATACAGGTAACTGTATGTAAGAACTGTCAGTTATAGATTTAACAGTTGGCTTCACAGCAATGACTGAATGTTAATCTCCTGTCTGCCTCTTCTGAGCATGCCCAGGCTCAATAAGGTTTCTAAATTGCTCAGTTTTCATGAGGCATCCAGAAGCATAGCAGGCATACAGCAATGAATTCATAGGACAAACTATGATATATCAACATATTTTAAAGAGGCCGTTCTTTCTAAAAGATGTTCTTAAGAGGGTGGAGTTGTCCTTTAAACCTGGTTTTCTCTACCCCTTTATGTGTTAAAAAAACACATGCTAGTAGGTTGTAGTGTCAATGGGGACATGTGAGTATCCATGCACTATGATACATGTGAGTATCCATGTCATATTTCTAAATTGTTACCGATATTTCTAAATATCTGGTAACAAACCTTTATATTAATCGTGCCCACGCTACAAGGCTAGGTTTTTGCAAACATCTTGTCGTTTTCCACAGTTTTTTTCACAAAATTAAAGCCTTTTCTATTGTGGCTTTAAAGCCATGCAAAAGATCACAACTTACAATTTGCATTCCCACAATGTAATAACCAGGGGCGTAGGAATCACTATAGCAACCATAGCAGTTGCTATGGGGCCAGAGCCAAAGGGGCCCCATCCAGGTCACCTGCAGGCATGCACCCTCCCAGAAAAAATTTACCTCATGAAGTTCAGCCCACAAACCCCATTTTCGTTTTACTTAACCTTTCAAAGATGCCCAGGTTTATTTACATGAGGTAAATAACCTTGCTGCAGTTTAGATGGATTAGGTTGAACTGCACCAAACTGATTTTTATGTGGGGGGGGCCCCCATCTAAAATCTTGCTATGGGGCCCTGTGATATCTAGCTACATCACTGGAAATAACAGCTGCAAAGTGGTTAATATATACAGAAATGAGTCGTGTAAGTTGCCATAGTGCAAAAGTTTACTAGTGCTACTAATCTGCAGCATATCAGCCGTATGTTGGCCAGCTTAAGTATTTGCACCATCCTACAATTTTCTCTGCTGTTGATTTCTTGCTGTGGTGTGGTACAGCTGTAAATACGATAACAAAGATTTAAATAAGTAAATGAGGGTGTACGTCAGGCTTGGGGTCGGTCGGGGCTCTGGCAAATATCTGCAGGTGTGTACGAACCTTAAGTTTGGACATTTCAGTATAATTGAAGAACAGGAGGTAATGGAGCTAGCTCTTACCTCCCGTTCGTTGGTACCGGTAATACTGCAGTAGCCAGGAGAGAACATATGGAACTAACCTGGTCACGCGCTCCTCAGCTGACAGGTCCCGACGCAGTTAATACTTTATTAAACTGAAATGCCCAAACTTAGTTAGGCAGTGAAGACGCCCTTAAAAGCACAAGCAAACTTTATTGGATTAGCCTTTATGAATTTGACTAAGATGTTAATTTGCAGCAACCAATCAGATTATACCTTTTCACTGGTTACTACAGTTTGAAAATATTTGATGATTAGTTTCTGCAGATTAACAGCTCAGTCAAAATTTGGAAATATTGATGCTCAGCCTATTCAATATAGTTAAGTTTGTGCTTACATGTAGTGCAAAACTAAACCCTTATTTAATGGAGATGTAAACCATCAGGGTTATTCAATAAAAGTTCTTATTGTTTAAAATGGTGCTAATTTTGGCCCAGTTTTGGGTTTCAAATGTTAAATAAGATCTGATTGGTTGGAGCAAAATTAGCACCATTTTAAACAATAAGAACTTTTATTGAATCTCCTGTATGTGTCTTATTTGACCGCAATCCTGTGTACCAGGTAGGTATGGTGTTTCCTTAGTATAAAAATATGGGGGGGTGGGGTAGAATGTCCCGTTAAACCTTAGCAGAGTAGATTTGAAATTTTCGGATCTTGCTGCACCACAACTAAACGGTCCTTAACCACATGCAAAATGGTTGTACGTATTTAGCCCGAAAATGAAGGAAGCAACTTCTTACATTTACAACCCCACTCATCACAGCAAACCACTGTAGATTAATGAAGCAAGGAGAGGGTTCCCATTATAGTTTTTCTGGATGGCACAGTCTTTCTAGTTATATCTCTGCACCAAAATATGGTACACACTTAAAGGGCATCTATAATGAAAAAAACAACATTTCCCCTTTGCAAAGTTAAATTCATGTATTCTGTGCTGCCTTAATCCTATCTCTTGTCAGTAACTCTGTTTAAACCATGGTGTCAGATCTGTGTGCAGCACTCCCCCCTTCCCCCTCCCCTCTGTTACTCCTCCATGTCTCAACTCCGGCTAACCGACAAGCTTATCATGTGCAGTAGGAGTTAAAAGTTCAACATCCTGAAAAACACACCCACGCACAGTGGCCAATAGAAAGCAAGCTGTCCTGGAGACACGGAAGAAGGAGATCAGTACAGTTTACAATCTCTCACTTTGTGACCCATCATCAATCAGTGAAAGCTATTACAAAGTGCAGCCTTATATTGCCATCAAAGCTACCTCTCTCCACCTGCTAATGCTCTATTATCTATGTTTATTACAGAGCAGGGAGGGGGGATCACGTCACAGGGATTTGATTGACAGTTCAGTAGGAGTAGAGGAATGCAATCACATATTCTTCTAACTGATGTATCTCAGGACAGAGAGGGAATCTGAAAAAAGTGAAGACACTCTGGGGGTTGTGGGAAATTATAGAACACATGGAAAGAAAGAAAAAAAAGTTCATTTTCCCACTATAGATGCCCTTTAAAACAGACGATTTGTTAGCATGTATTTTTTGCACAAGCAGCAATTGAAATGGATTTTATCATTTTAAAAAGTTAGCTGTGTCTCTTAACTTGAGTTCTAGATCCCCTTCTATCTCCTCCTGTATTTTATTACTGATGACCACTTTCTCATACAGTGAAAACCAATTTTCATCCACTGGACCGAGAGTTAGTGTTAAAAGTTTAAAAGGGAAATGTGGTCTCCAAAGAAGTTGGTTTAAAATGAAAGGCCAGGTTCCTGCCTTAAAGGGTATCTCCACTGGTTTTTGTAAGTTTTCGGAATCCATTTCTATTGAAGAACGGGAGGTTAAGGAGCTGTGCCTTACCTTCCGTTCTTCAATAGAACACACAGGAGCCAGGAGAGAAGGTAAGAACTTACCCGCTCGTCGCTCCCCCGGCGCTTGGTCTGACAGGTCCCGACGGACCTTGTCTTCTATGTGCATAGATCGCGCATGCGCATAGAAGACAAGGAAGGTGCTCATCTGAAATCTTTATTGAGCTATCTATCATTTTAAACGGAAACTGAAGTTCAAACATTATATTCTATATGAGTTTTATTTACTTGCATGATTTTCAAAAAAATAAATAAATAACAGACTTGCAAACTGTAATTAGTTTAAGTTTTTTTTTGGCAAACCATTTTGGGTGGTGTGGTCTTTTCATAGCCAATCTAAAGCCTACATTAGGATTCAGCAGTGATGTTAAAATGGGGGCACTTCCAGTGCTACAGTTCCAGTGCACTTCTAACATCCAACAGATGCTAGATTAACCATCTCCATACTAAGAATTGTAGTTTATATATACTGCGAATCTACATGCCGCTGCTAATGAAGAATAGACAGAGAGATTGTGATATCAAACCATTGAAATGACTAAATCATGTAAATCAGGTACCATGTACCGTATGTAACTGCACAGTAAGTACAAACTCACACTGTGATGCTGGTTACCCCCAGTGTTTTCTGTGCTCGTTGGCAGGCATATAATGCTCAGTCTTCAATGACACCCATTAAAGTTTCAATGCCAACCACCTATTAACAGTTTCAATGCCAACTACCCATTAACATTTAATGCCAACCACCCATTAAAGTTTCAATGCCAACCACCCATTAGCAGTGATCTCTTTATCTACAATATGGACTTGAGCATCCCACCCCTTTCCCATCATTTATAATCACTAACCAACATAAGAGTGGCTCATCTTTGCAGTCAGACTGTTCAGATAGACAGGAGTGGTACAGTGTGTTAGGGTAACATACAGCTCACAGCCTGGCCCTGTTACAGGTTAGTTGTTGTCCATCAACCACAGTGTTGTATTTCCCCCGCTCTAAACCCATTATACATTGCTTTGCAGCTTCATTGATGACATCCCCGTTGCCAAGGCTAGCAGCCACTGATGGTGACGTCCAGTGGGCGGGCAAAGGACGTGGCAGCCAATTGTATTCAAGACTTCATTTTGATGTAACCAATAAAAAAAGCAGTTTCCCAGTACTCTTCTTGTCATTGTCATTGATATGCATTTCCCTAGGAGCTGCAATACCAGCAGACAGTGCATTAGGTCTCTCTGTAGGCGGTGATCGTTTGCTAAGTGGGCAGATCGAGACTAGAAAGGAACTTTGGCTGTTTTACCCTTCTAGCTTCATAATAACACACTATATTACCTAATACAGTCCATAGCTCCGTAATAACACACACTTTTATTACCAATACCGTCATAGCTCTGTAATAACGCACACCATATTACCTAATCCATCTTAGCTCCATAATAACACACACTATATTACCTAATACCGTCATATCTCTGTAATAACACACACACTATTACCTAATACCGTCATATCTGTAATAACACACACCATATTACCTAATACAGTCATATCTCTGTAATAACACACACCATGAGGGAGATTCAATAAAAGTTCTTATCATTTAAAATGGTGCTAATTTTGCCCTAACCAATCAGAACTTATGTAACATTTGAAAGCTAACATCTGATTGGTTGGGGCAAAATTATCACCATTTTAAAAGATAAGAACTTTTATTGAATACCCCCGTATATTACCTAATACCGTCATATCTCTGTAATAACACACATTATATTACCTAATATCCTCATAGCTCCGTAATAACACAAACTATATTACCTAATACCGTCATAGCTCCGTAATAACACACACAATATTACCTAATACCGTCATAGCTCCATAATAACACACCATATTACCTAATACCATCTTAGCTCCGTAATGACACACAATATTTACATAATACCATCTTAGCTCTGTAATAACACACACCATAATAGCTAAACGTCATTTATTCATATAAACACACACCATATTACCTAATACCGTCATAGCTCGGTAATAACACACACTATATTACCTAATACCGTCATAGCTCGGTAATAACACAAACCATATTACCTAATACATCATAGCTCGGTAATAACACACATATTACGAATACCATCATAGCTCCGTAATAACACACACTATATTACCTGATACCATCATAGCTCCGTAATAACACACACCATATTACTTATACCATCATAGCTCCGTAATTACACACACTATATTACCTATATACGTCATAGCTCCGTATAAACGCACACCCATATTACCTAATACCATCATAGCTCCGTAATAACACACATCATATTACCAATACAGTCATAGCTCCGTAATAACACACACCATATTACCTAATACCGTCATAGCTCCGTAATAACACACACCATATTACCTAATACCATCTTAGCTCCGTAATAGCACACACTATATTACCTAATATCGTCATAGCTCCGTAATAACACACACTATATTACCTAATACAGTCATAGCTCTGTAATAACACACACTATATTACCTAATACCGTCATAGCTCGGTAATAACATACACTATATTACCTAATACAGTCATAGCTCCGTAATAACACACACCATATTATCTAATTCAGTCATAGCTCAGTAATACACACATTATATACCTAATACAGTCATAGCTCCGTAATAACACACAATATTATCTAATACAGTCATAGCTCAGTAATAACACACACTATATTACCTAATGACATTACCTAGAACCAGGGTTGGTATATTTCCAAAATCCATTAGATAGAAAGAGGATAGATAGATAGATAGATAGATAGATAGATAGATAAATGATAGATAGATAGAAGATAGATATCAGTGGTTAGCACTGGTGCTTGCAGCACTGTAGTCCTGAGTTCGATTCCACCCTTGGACACATCTGCAAGGAGTTTGTATGTCCTCCCTGTGCTTGTGTGGGTTTCCTCAGGGCACTCCGGTTTCCCCCACAATCATAAAGACATACTGATAGGTTGCATGTGTCAAATAAATGTGCCTAGATTGTAAGCTCTTCGGGGCAGGGAGTGATGTGAATGTATACATGTAATTATAAAGCGCTACGGAAGATGTTGGCGCTATATAAATCACAGTAATAATAATAACAGAGAGATAGATAGATAGATAGATAGATAGATAGATAGATAGATAGATAGATAGATGAAAAGATAGAGGATAGATAGATAGAAAAACTGATAGATAGATAGAAAGAATATAGATAGATAGATATCAATAGATATATAGATAGATAGATAGAAAAGGATAGATAGATAGATAGATAGATAGATATGGATAGATAGATAGAGGATAGGTAAAAAGAGGATATATAGATAGATAGATAGATAGATAGATAGATAGATAGAGGTAGATAGATAGATAGATGATAGATAGATAGATAGATAGATAGATAGTTAGATAGATAAATAGATAGAAAGATAGAGGATAGATAGTAGATAGATCGATAGAGGATAGATAGATAGATAGATAGATAGATAGATAGAGGATAGATAGATAGATAGATAGATAGATAGATAGATAGATAGATAGATAGATATATGGGGATAGATAGATAGAAATAGGATAGATAGAAATAGGATAGATAGATAAAGGATAGATAGATAGATGATAGATAAAAAGAGGATATATTGATAGATATAAATAGGATAGATAGATAGATAGATAGATAGAGGATAGATAGATAGATAGTAGATTAGATAGATAGATAGATAAGAGGATAGATAGATAGATAGATAGATAGATAGATAGATAGAGGATATATAGATAGACAGATAGGGATAGATAGATAGATAGATAGATAGATAGATAGATAGATAGATAGATAGATAGATAGATAGATAGATAGATAGATAGATAGATAGAAAGATATATGGAGGATAGATAGATAGAAATAGGATAGATAGATAAAGGATAGATAGATAGATAGATAGATAGATAGAAGATAGATATCAATAGATATATAGATAGATAGATAGAAATAGGATAGATAGATAGATAGATAGATAGATAGATAGATAGATAGATAGATATAGGATAGATAGATAGATAGAGGATAGGTAAAAGAGGATATATAGATAGATAGATAGGATAGATAGATAGATAGATAGATAGATAGAGGATAGATCGATAGATAGATAGATAGATAGATAGTTAGATAGATAAATAGATAGAAAGATAGAGGATAGATAGATAGATAGATAGATAGATAGATAGATAGATAGAGGATAGATAGAGGATAGATGATAGATAGAGGATAGATAGATAGATAGATAGGATAGATAGATAGATAGATAGATATATGGAGGATAGATAGATAGAAATAGGATAGATATAAATAGGATAGATAGATAAAGGATAGATAGATAGATGATAGATAAAAAGAGGATATATTGATAGATATAAATAGGATAGATAGATAGATAGATAGATAGAGGATAGATAGATAGATAGATAGATAGAGGATAGATAGATAGATAGATATATGGAGGATAGATAATATGGTGTGTGTTATTACGGAGCTATGACGGTATTAGGTAATATGGTGTGTGTTATTACGGAGCTATGACTGTATTAGGTAATATGATGTGTGTTATTACGGAGCTATGATGGTATTAGGTAATATGGTGTGCGTTATTACGGAGCTATGACGGTATTAGGTAATATAGTGTGTGTAATTACGGAGCTATGATGGTATAAGGTAATATGGTGTGTGTTATTACGGAGCTATGATGGTATCAGGTAATATAGTGTGTGTTATTACGGAGCTATGATGGTATTCGGTAATATGGTGTGTGTTATTACCGAGCTATGATGGTATTAGGTAATATGGTGTGTGTTATTACCGAGCTATGACGGTATTAGGTAATATAGTGTGTGTTATTACCGAGCTATGACGGTATTAGGTAATATGGTGTGTGTTATTATGAATAAATGACGTATTAGCTATTATGGTGTGTGTTATTACAGAGCTAAGATGGTATTATGTAATATAATGTGTGTCATTACGGAGCTAAGATGGTATTAGGTAATATGGTGTGTTATTATGGAGCTATGACGGTATTAGGTAATATTGTGTGTGTTATTACGGAGCTATGACGGTATTAGGTAATATAGTTTGTGTTATTACGGAGCTATGAGGATATTAGGTAATATAATGTGTGTTATTACAGAGATATGACGGTATTAGGTAATATACGGGGGTATTCAATAAAAGTTCTTATCGCCAATCAAGGCACCGCTGGGCTGACTGGTCCGGCCCCCAGCTGAGTTTCATGCAAGCAGAGAGCCGTGTCAGATCGCTGGTGGAACAGGCAGTGTAAGTACCGATCGAAAGAGTTTGACAAATAAATGAGAGCGGTTGGGGAGGGAGTAGGAGTAGAGGAATGCAATCACGCCTTCTTCAATTTGTGTATTCAGGACAGAAGGGAACTGAAGAAAATTAGGACACTGGGGGTTGGGGGGGAATTATGAAAAACATGGAAAAGAAGAGAAAAAAAGTTTTTCCCCACTATAGATGCCTTTAAAGGACATGTAAACTGTGGCAAATTTTTTCCAACTATCCCACAGTAATTAGGTTTAATTAGCACCAATCTAAAATAGTTTTTTTTTTTTCCTTCATTGACTTTCCTACTCTTGTTTTATTTGTTTTTTAGCTCTGGGAATTTTACTTTTAAAGAGAGAGGGGCACACCTAGTCAGAAAGAACTATCAATCACCATCCCCTCCCCTGGCACACTACATGTAGACACTATCGATTTTATTAAAAGTAAAAATTATTCTTCTGTCACTGCATGGTAAAGGAATATCATTATCTGTTGATCTGTGCCTTTAGCACAATCCTGCAGTTAGAGGATGTCTGTGTCAGTTAAGTCCCAATGTAGCACTGTTACCTAAAGAAATCAACACAAAGGCCCCCCCCCACACACACACACTCAAACTCCTACACCTAAAAGAAAATCTTACTAAATTCGAGCTTTCCAGTGCTGCTTACATTCCAGTAGCCAAAGCAGTTTTACTTCACTATAACCAAAAAAATCACTGGGTGAATGCTAGTTGGCTGTAGGGGGCACAGATCATCTCCAATGCACATGCCTCCACACTCATTTGTGCACGTTTTGGAGGGGGTGGATACATAGAGAGAGAGACATGCATACTAACTAGGAGATAACAGGACATGAGGAGATCTAGTGACAGGAAGCACTGACAGCCAAAAGGGATCAAGTTCTGACAACACTAAAAATATAGATAGGGATAAAGGCAAGTATTTTTTGACTTTAAGTCCCTTTAAGACTGGAAGAAAAGAAGTTAGCTTACAAGTTCAGAAAGGGTTTTCCACTGTGGGAATGGTAAAACTATGGAACAGTCCTATATTAGATGGTGATTGGTATTGCATACATAAATTTGGAGTTAATCTAGGGATATTCTGATAGCCACTTATAAGTTTTTTTTTCACTCTTTATACTGTTTTTCTATTTTTGCATTCCCCAGGATCAACTGTTAAGCAGCAAATGTGGGTTATTGGAGTAGGTTGGACTAGATATACTATAAATGCTACGACTACTACTATTACGCCTCTATAACCCCATGCTCACTAAACCACACTCACAGCCTGTATATAGAATGGTAATGGTGTTATATTCTCCAGCCACTCGCTTCATCCCTGTCCTCTAGTCTCTCCTCCCTTTGACAGTTGATGACCTGACTCGTTTGCTAATTCTTATAATTCTATCCTGACTAACAGATAGACTCTTTGCCCCTTGCATTCCCGCAGCGAGGACCTCTAATCCTCATCCGTGGCTCAACCCCACTCCGTTTTATAAGCAGGTTGGATGCGTGCTGCTGAACGTGCGGAGTGGAAAGTCTCGTTCAAAGGCTTATTTCTCCATTACAAGTTAATGTTTCAGTGTCTCGGCTCTGGGCTCCTGCTGGCAAAACAGAACTATTACTGGAAATGTATTAATAACAAATCGAACCCACGTCGCCTGTTCTCATCTTCAACTCCTTCTACACCCGATCCAGCTGACCCTCTCCTTTCTCCACTTCCCCTGCAATTTGCGCATTACTTTCAGCATAAAGTGGAGTCTCCATGGAGTGCTAGGGATGACACTCCTCCCTCGGGTATCATTGGATCTTTTGCTCTTGTGACCCATTCAGAAGTCTTCGAATGCTTCTATCATGTCTGCTCACGAACTGTTCTCTTGATCCGCCTCTATATACTGAAGCACTGAATCAATGTGCTTAACCTCGTCCACATATTCAATGCCTCCCTTACATACTGGAATTTTCCCTTCCGTTTTCCATCATGCCCATGTTAATCCAATGCTAAAAAAGCCCTTCTGAGCCTCTTGTTTAGCAATTACACCTGGTTTCTCTCTTACGATAGCCTATAAACTGCCAAAAACAATAAGTCTTCTCCCGTATCGTAACTACCTTATGCTCATAAACTATTGGACCTTTGCAATCTAGATTCTGTCCTGGCATTCTACCGAGAAGGCTATGTGTAAGGTTGAGGTTGCAAAGGCCAATGGACACTTTTCTATTCTTATCCTCCTGACTCTCCTCTTGCTTTCGACACAGTTGATCATTCCCTCCTTATGCGTATACATCAATCTTTGGGCATTCGGATGAGTGGCTATCCGGTTTCATCCTATCTCTCTGACAGAACTTACTCTGTATCTTATGCTAGCAATACCTTCTTCCGGTTCCTCTTGGTGTGGGGGTCCCGCAGGGGTCAGTCCTTAGATCCCTATTGTTCTCCTCTACATATTTCCTGGGGAGATTTTACCACCTCTTTGGCTCAAATATCATTTATATCAGACAATACACAATCTACTGTGTCCACCCTACGCTAACTCCTGACTCCAATCACGTGTCTCCGACTGCCTCCTTGCCATCTCTCGCTGGATGTCTCAACGCTACCTAAATTAAATCTTTCCCAAAACGAACTGATTTTTTCCACCTAAACCTGGTCCTGTCCATCTTTTGATCTCTATTGAGAATACCACCATTTCCCCTATCCAATCTGCACCCGCCTAGGGGTAAGTATTGAATATCTCCTCCTTTTTCTAACCAAATTAACTATGTTGCGAAAACTGCCATCTTCCTTCCGTTGCAATCTAGCCAAAATCCGCAGGTTCCTTTCTCTCGCCGACCACCTCTATGCTTCATGCATGCTCTCATCCTATCGCGGCCTGGAATATTGCAACCTACCGTACTAGTTTCTGGTCTCCTGCTTTCCACCTCTCTCTCTTCAGTTATACTAACTCGCCACGCGTATTGTACCGCTGTCTAAAAACAGACCCCCAATCTCTCGTGTACCGTACAACAACCTGGCTTCCCATTAAACAGCGCATTACATACAAAATCCTTCTCCTAACATTTAAAACCTGCTCTGCTGCTCCTCCTTATATTCCTCTCTAGTCTCCCATAGTGTTCCTGCCCGTACCCTCCGTCATCAAGAACCAGCTCCGTACAGACCTCCCCGGACTGCTTCCTCCCACCTTAAACCTTTCTCTCTGTAGCTCCCATCCTCTGGAATTCTATTCCCTCTCTCTACGTCAAGAAACCACAATTAGCAGGTTTAAATCTAACCTTACATCTACCTATCTGGTAACCAGCACAGTATTTGATTGTTTTATTTGATGCCTACGTCTCACTCCAGCACTTATACCCATTCCATTTTCATGTGTGTTACCCCCACCTAATAGAATGTAAGCTCTACGGGCAGGACGCTCTTTAACTTATGGTGGCAAAGCCTAGCATTCTATTTATACAAGTTATATATTTATGCACGAACTATCTATGATTTATCCCCCTTGTATGACTTATGTATTTTAATACTGTACAGGCACTGAGTCCCCGTGGCATTTTATAATAAACATATACATACATACATACATACATACATACATACATTAAAAGAACAATAAACTTCCTTAAAGTGTAATGGAGTGTGTTGGCCTTGACCAGAAGCACAATAAAAAATGTTGGTGTTGTGTAACTATAACAATCCGTAATAGAACACACACAATTAAATAATGGCTCCCGAGGTTCTAACCATCAGTACAACAACCAAGTGCTTTGATATTAAAAGTAGCCAAAGGCACACACATAATGCTATTAATAAACTCTGTCCACATACCCCCTCCTCCCCCCCCCCCCCACACACACCACAACTTAATTGAATCCAAAGTTTACTACCCATATAAGCAACTTTAATAGAATCAATCTAGTTCAGTCATACTACAACAAGTCAAATAATTAGCTCCAGTAAGTATTTACAAAGCTGTACATTATTTATATACAGTAAATAGCCTTATGTCCTCAAACAAACCATATTTAAATATATTTGGAATGAGTGTAAAAAAAAAAACATGTACAGAAACTGCACAATTACATAAAAATGTGGTTTTGCCAACTATATAACACATATATAATTCAGTAATACAACACAAGTCAAATTATCTCTGAATATTTATAGAGACTACACATACCCACGTACACAAACTCCCCCTTACACAAATGTAAACATTTCTGTCATATGTAAAGGTTCGATTGACAAAAAAAAAATCAGAACGGTACTACAATCCTTTGTTCAGCAAAACCGGCAGTGCATGCTGATTGGCTGCCTTAACCAATCACAGACATGGCTCGCAGTGAGCCCCCTGCTTGCAGTTCCGGCAAGCAGAGGGCCAAGATCTGAGCTTCAGGAGAAACGAAGATTGTAATACTGTTTTGACTTTTTTTTGTTAATTGAAACTGGCAGTTGGGTGTGGAATAGGGGGCCCTACACTACAGCAAAAGTTTTTTAAGGTGGAGATACCCTTTAGCAATGAAGATGGAACAAGTTCTTATTAAAACTTATTATTATAGTATTAGCTCTAATACTTAAAACCCTGTCATTTTTTAGGGTATGCAGAGTTTTTATACCACTCTACAGAAATCCTACCCTTGCAATTTTGACCTGTTATCCTGGTGCTCCCCTAATGTTTTAGAGGAGCACCAGGCACATACACAGAAATTCAGGTAATAAAGAGTGACTACTCATAGACTAATTACAGAGATGTCAATGCTTTACTGTAATACTGTAGTCCAAAGGTTAATCTGCTCTAGACCAATCCCATCATTGTAACATTTCTGGTACTTCCCACAAGTTGTGTGGTTTATATCAAGGTTGTGTTTGTTACAGGCTCATGACAGTCAACCAGTTGTAAAAAAAGGTAAGTATTAAGTTTACAGAGAGTGACAATATAATATTTAAGAAGTTATGCCTACCCCATTGCTGTATTTTGCAGGTTAAATGGCATCTATTGCAAAGGTAATGCGTGCAATCAGAGTTTTGAATTTGGAAAGCCTGATGTCCTAAACTCTGCACAGATATACCACATACCAAAGAAGAGAATCAGGAAATCATCACAAATGCCTTTGCAAGAAAAGATAATAATTAACAAATATTGATTTAAGTTAACCGTCTGTACTACGGTTAAGCTTAAAGGGGACAGTTCAGTGGAAATTATAATTATTTGTTAATTGTTAGTTTGTGTATGTCTTCTTTTTTTCTAATAGTCTCTCCCATTTTGAAAAATCAGTTGATTTCAGACCCTTTGCTGTTCCCTGTGTTGGCATTAGTGAGCGAGATTTCAGGTTCTAACAGTCCTTCTTCCCAGGATGCACCACATCCTGGGATTTCCTAACCGTAATTTCTACTGATTGGTGTTGGATGGGTCAAAGATGCTCAGATCTCTACTGAGCAACTGAACAACCCAGGTGTTGGGTCAAGGGCAAGACCATAACGGGCTCTACTAGGGGCCCTGCAAAACAGAAGTCAGTATTCGTGTTGCATATATTTATACACGACACAATGCTGAATTGGCAGTTAAGGTCATTGGGATGGAAAAATACTGCTCTTTTTTCTGAAAAGCATATGTATTGCCATGAACTTCACCTTTAAAGGGCACCTTAGTGCCTCTCCAAGCAAGTGGTATATTATGTATGTCTACATAATAATGTATACACATATATACAAAGAAGGTCAGTTCATCAGTTAGTTTACTATACAAATAGAGTAGAAACTGTCCCTATATAAAAGGGTGTGGAGTGCTGAAACTCCGAAAGGAATCTCTAACTGATGTTGCAAGAGCTATGCAACAAATGCTACGAAAACACCTGGGTTAAGAATCCCCAACTACAAAACACCACATCTTAGCATTTCCCGCAATGAATGTAGACACTAACAATGTGTGATAGAAGTATAATTATACTCTTAGGGCTTGGTACCACTTGTGTGATTCTGATGCATTTGTGCTCTGATCGCCATTCTGGTTTGCATTAATAATGTAATGCTATTGAAGTGTTCCCACTAGCACTGCGCTCCAATACGTTATTAGAATGCATGTATTCAAATAAGGGACTTTGTGTTGTGGTGCATGTTCTAATGAGGTTATACTGCTTGTATTGCACTCTAATATTACATCTTTCCTTATAAAGGTATTATTAATTAAAGTCTATGCTTGGGAATAAATCCAGTTGAGACTTACATCCGATCTGGAACATATGCTAGAAAACCAACTCTGCCATATACTCAGGAACAGATGTGTAGCTGGTGCATTGAAGGTCTAGGAAAGGATGTTGTGATCTCGATTTAGGTAATAGCACTGAGCATATGCAAATGAGAAAATATAGGAAACATTCACACACTTTTTGCCATTACTTAAAAATAGCACTAAACTTAAAAAAAACAAGTAATGCCGTCCGTTTCTATATACAGGGAGGTGAGAACGCTTATTCCCACTCCTGTGAATAATAGGACGCTTGGGGGACTGGAACTTACCTTACCGCGCTCCTCTCGCAAGCCGATCCTCAAGACAGCCGCTCTGTCCCAACTGCGCGCCCTATCTTAGGGCATGCGCGCCAATACAAAAGATTGCGCGATCGGGAAAACAGCTGTTCGTGCAGGAGCGGCTGCGAGGGAGCGCGGGAAGGTAGTTCCAGGTCCCCGAGCGTACTATATTCCACGGAGGTGGGAATAAGCGTTCTCACCTCCCTGTGAATAATAGAAACTGATGCCAAAATTTGTTTTTTTAAGTTTAGGTTCCTTTAAGCTGTAAGTTGGACCATTTCCTCAAAACATGATTATAGCTTCATAAAGTTCATATTGCTTAGTTGTTCAAGTAGCTGCATATAAAATATATTCAGAAGTGACATGTTGCTGTTTTTAAACTTTCAAAAAGACATATTTAAACTGCAAACATAATGGCTAATTATTACCGTATTATGAATATTTTATTATTGCAGATTTATAAAACACCAACATCTTCCATATGCGTACAATATACATGTAACATTTACATCTGGCCCTGCCCAAAGAGCTTACAATCTATGTGATATCATGTAAAATATAGTTTTTCCTAAAGCACCACTAGGTCGAATATATCTCTTTCCTTGAAAGGTGACCGTGTATTACCACAGCACCATTTCAGGAGTTATGCTGAATACTCAGTTGCTTCTGTGGATACAGTATATCATTTGCCAGATCAGCTTAGCTTCAAGCAGGAGCTGCAATAAGTGCCCAACTTCACTGCATACCGTGCTCTTTTTCACAAGTAAGGATGATAAAATTCTCAAAATTCCTTTAAACTTGACACTTTAGAAACACAAATTTTATAAGTAATCTTATACTATTGTGTAGCTGATCCCGATCTTGTTAGTAATCGGCCATTAATTTGTATTTTATAGATATATGCTAAGAACTAAGGACTGCAGTGTCATCCATTTAGAGCTAGGTCACACTATTGCACTTTTAAATGCGATTCAATGCGCTAGAAAAAGCACACACTATGGTTTTCTAATCGCATGTGATCCACATTTTCTGTGCAATCGCATGTGCTCCGATTGCACAACCATGCGTGCCCGTTTCCAGGGCGCTCAAAAGCGATGCAGTTGTAGCGTAAGCCTTAGGCTTTGAGGCTCTCCATTTTCTGTGCAGTCATACAATGATAATTTCAATTAGCGCTAATCGGCCAGAATAAAATTTATATGCACACACATTTTTTCTGCTCTTGTTTCAGCCTTTCATAACAGATGCAAAATGAATGCTAAATATGGTCTTGTTTAGATTTTTTGATTATCAGGTGAATTTGATTTGTAGCTTATCCTTTCCCAAACTGCTGATTTTATTGATATGGGCACTCACTAGTCATTGTTCACCTGCTTTATTGTTAAGAACATAGTTGGTGTAGTGTAGTTCAGGTATTGCTTTTACAAATAAAACATGTCGCTCATAGAAAACATCATAGAAAACATTATGGAAGTTTATATAATATTTTATATTACCATTTTTTGTTGTGTTAAACACTGATTTTTTCTTTACATTTTGGTTCTAAGAGCGCATGGAAGATCTGGAGAAGTGGTTCTTGTACATGGTGCAAGTGGAGGAGTAAGTAATATGGATACAAATGTTTACCGCACGTGAAATTAAGTAAGATATATACTAAGCATGCCTTACATGGCATCGATATTTTGACTTATTCAATGAGTTCTTAGTTTTAAATCGTTGGTTTGACATATTTGTTGGGGCTGTGCTAAAGGAATTTCTCCCCAATACTTTGCTTTTTAAGAGTTGGAAATTGGAATATCCAAGTTCAGCTAATAATGGTCAGTTTACTGAAATCATTTATAGGAGATTGTAGTTCTCCTTTAATGTTCAAGTGTGTATTCCAGTCCTTTTTCCCTAATGACCACCACGCTTAGTGTTGTCATCAGGAAAGAAAAATGAACCTAACAGAGCGAGACTGGGTAAATTAAATTTACAGACACTAAATCCATTTTTTATACCCCAGAATGTGAAAATCCCTAAAAACACCAATAAACTATAAAGTCCAACAACAATAAATGGCATTAATTAAATGTAACCCCCGAGAAAACTGGATGAAATAACTGTGTAGGTAAGTGACACCCCTTACCGCGTCACTTGCTTCCTTGCCTATCTGTCCTGTAAAAGTATTGGCAAAGAATACTACAGTGTATAACAAGTTTCTGCAGTTATTTAGGAATGAGCATGTGTTAAAGAACACAATGGTGTGCGAATACTGGAATGCTAGGAAATAAAAGAAAAAAAAAACACGTTAGAAGTACATTTCCAAGCACCCACTTCAAAAGGGATACACAGATTCATTCTATTTTTTTTATAACTTTATTTTATATTAAGGTCTCTCCTTTGTTCAGTATTTGCGTTAGTTGTCATGGTTGATATACTGGTTGGAGAAAAATGTAATTTATTTACATCTTCTAAAATGAAGTTATCCTTTAAGACACCTTTTTTCTGTTTACTTTTGAAAAAACAAACCACAGTCCACAATACTTACCTACTATCCGTAATATCCCCGATGGTTAGATCTTCAACCTGATCTCCACCTGTCCTGCAGGAAATCTCAACATGAACAGTGGTGGGGTGGCTCAGGTACCAGACTTTTTGTGACTGATTGTTGCTACCTTGAAGGACTGTAAAGAAGACTACATGGGGCGATATAGATCGGGCTGAACCTCTGTTTTTCAAGGACTCCAATGGAAGAATGTACATATTGTGGGTTTGGGTGGCATGTTTTTAAAGATGGCTTTAATTTTGGGGCTAATTTTGCCCTTAATGTAAAAATGCTAATCCTAAAGCTATAAAAAAAAATTCTTTTAGGTGGGAATAGCAGCTTGTCAGATAGCCAGAGCTTATGGATTCAAAGTGTTTGGTAACAGCAGGTACTCCAGAAGGATTAAACTTGTCTGCAGAATGGAGCGCACAAAGTTTTTAATCACAGAGAGAAAAATTAGTTGATAAAATTCAGGTAACTCATTTCTTGACTTTGCAGTAGTATTCAATTGTAATATATAAAATATTGACATGCTTTAAATTCTCTGTGCGTGATTTTTGACTTGTGACTAAAATATTAACCTGTCCTTCCTTCTTAAGAGAGTTCCTCTCAGTCACTTGAATACCTTGCTTAATAATCTGATTATTCAGTCAGGGCTTCAGTTTGGGGGCTTCATTTCCTTAAGATTCACAGGAAGAACTTCTAGCAGGCATAATGTTTTGCCTTTTAACATTAAAGACACTTTATAAACAAAATCCTTTTACAGTTCTCATTTGTAAATGATTTGATTGAATATTTATTAAAGGTAGACCTCTCTGAAATAAATTGAGCAATGATGTCTCTTCACATATATACATACACTCTGCGGGTTATCTATCTGTGTGTGTGTGTGGTGTAACAGTGTGTGTGTGTGTGTGTATGTTGTATATGTTGTATATATATATATATATATATATATATTATATATATATTATATACAAACATAATATAACACTGCTTCATCAAATTCTTTATTGCCTTGTCCCTCTGCCATTTCACCATAAGAAAAAAATGGTGGATAACATCTCTAACGTTACATGATATTACAGACCACTCCCAATGGCAACCAGTCATATATTCATATATCAGGTACTTAACATAATTAAAGGGTAAGCATAAAAAAAATCTCATTAGGGGAAATAGACGCGCGGTACTAAACTAACACAATACACTCCATGTACTCCTAACATCCCATACGCTTAAACATCCATATTTATAAATGTATATACAAATGCTATAATATACATATTGGTTACAAATACACATGTAGATCATAATCATGATTGAGGCTTGATAGTTGCAAGACCCACCAGACCTCTCTTTTCCTCAATATAATTTCCTGTCACCCCCACGCCTGGTCGGACACACACTACAGAACCAAAACCGTAGGTCAGATTCCCTATGAGGAGCCTCCTGGAAATGGACAGGTACCGGTAATTTGGAATTTTTGAAGTTTAATGCTTGATTTGTGCTGTGAAATTCTATTTTTAATAGGTTGTTATTGCACTTAATAAGAGGGATTCCCCTTTGAAAGCAAAGTAACGACTGGACAGCCCTATTTTCTTTTATACTTTTTTTTTAAACCTTCATTGGGTAAAATTAGAAGCAACGTTTCGGTCTTAACTCTATGACCTTTATCAAGCTAAGCTTAAGTGAAACGTCCCTATAATTTTACCCAATAAAGGTTTTTAAAAAAAAAGTCCCTGGAGTGTGTATATTTGTGATATATGTGAGGATACAGTCTTCGAAGTTTGGGTGGTCTCTCGCCACACCGGGACACAAGGGGAAACTCTCCACCTCACCGAAAATCTGAGCTTTCTGAGGGTGGGGGTGGTGATCTCAAAAATCTAAATTGCCAGGGTGGAGTGCCTGTACAGTGGATATAAAAATTCTACACACCCAACAAACTGGCAGGATTTTTTTAATAACAAAAAAGAAAGGCTAAATAAGCAAAATTTGTTCCACTGTATTGTTAAATTACCTGTACAAAAAAGTTTAAAAGAAATCCTGGTTGCATTAGTGTGCACAGTATTACTGAATTGGTATCTCTTATGGTTGCACAACACCAAACATTTTTATTGTACTTGGCACACAGTGCAATATATGGGACATTACTTAACACCATTATTATTTCTATTGGGGATTTAATTGCGTCAACATTTTCTGTTGCTCATAGATGGCCGTGTCAGAAGAGATTACAATCTAAGCACTTTATTCTCACATCAACTCACACTCGTATGTATGTCTCAGTGCTAAACTCTGAGCATCTGTGCTGCTAAAGATATTTTCATATAGGCAGAGATGTTTAAACTTGTGTAAGGGGGTTGGCAATTAATGTTGGTAACTGTACAGTTGCTGTACTGTGAGTGTGCCTCTCTATTAGGAATGTGTGCTCTCTGTGATTGCAGCTACAGCTAAACTGTGACAGGCTCAGATAAGGAGAGGATTTATTCCGGTTATAAGACAAGTAGTTACCGAAAGTTAAAGGTACCTGTGGTTCTCATATAAGTGCCCTCTATATAAAAGAGTCTGAATCATTCAAACAAGCCTAGATGATGACTCTAGCTTTCTGGATCTAAGTTATAGGCTTGTACATTTACACTTTCTATAATGCCCTAATATATCAGTTGTATTCAGTTAGATTACTGGACTTATTTAGTTCTTGAAGAGTTTTGCTAGTCATCCGTTCGACTGTCTTTCTCAATTCAGAATGGCTTGTGCAAGACGTTGGCAATATGGATAAGTATAATGTGCCCTTTAATATAAATATTGTGTCACTTTGTAGTTCCCTGACGTGTAATCTTATTATAATGCTTTAAATATGTAGGTTCTGGATTTAGAATGGGGAAGGCAGTGTTATACAGGGAGAGGGAGAGACGGATACTGAGTATGATTTATAAAAATGTATTAGTCATAAATAGTTACACCCATGACGCACGATGTGTCCGAACGTTGGGTTTGGCCGATAAAGGGCCATACACTGGTGATTACGCCCAAAAGAACGTTCGGACACATGTGTGTCACAGTCGAGACCCGCGATCGCATGTGGTGTACGAGGCTTTAAGATGCACACACCTGCAGATGCGTACACCTGCGACGAAAGACTGATAGTTGCGCGTGTGTATGCGTTTGGTTGGGCAGATCGCCGAACGACCCCTGAACGAACGCATACACACGCGTGACTATAGGCCATTCGTCGCGGGTGTACATCGGCTTGGGGGTCAGTCGGGGCTCGGGTTGGCAAACATGCAGGTGTGTAGGAAACTTTAGTGTATGAATAGTTACTACCATTCCTATTGTAAAGTAAAGGAAGGACCAAAGGTGTTTCTCTCCCCTCTCTCCCCATTGTTTCCCTCCCTCACAGTAGACAGGCCCAGGTCAATTCTTTATGACTCATTGGCTGGAATGCGTCTGCTTCTTTATCTGCAACTTAATTCAGACAGTGTGGGGAAATCATCTGGGAGAGGTGATATTCGATAGTTGGTCCTAACTTTACTTTAAAATAGGAACCATATTAACTATTTAACATGAACAGGTCTTCCTATGCTATTGACTAACAAAGGGAGGAGGAGAGATAGATGGAGGGTGGGGAAGATTTTGGCTCTGCTGTTTTTTTTTTTTTTGTTTGGCTGACTGTGTGTTATATGAAATAATACGCTATCTACAGGTGTAATATACTGAATTACGTTTTCCTCGGGGTTCCATGCCTGGATAAAAGCACTTGGCTGTTCTAATGGTCATGGAACTCCTCTATGGCGTAATATCCTTATATTACACTGTAGGTAGTGTATTATCCCTTAGATATTACATTGTAGGGGCGCATATCCCGCATATTAATATTTGTGTGTGGTACACACTTAATGGGTTCAATTGCCTTTTTTCCTTTTTATTGCATTATTTCGTGTACTTTACTTGTGTGATGTGATAGTAGAAAATATCTAATATAGGTGACAACAAATTTTATACCATTTACTATTGGACCACATATTTTTATGTTTAAGTATGTATGTTTTTACCACCATTGTGTAACTGTCTGTTATATGTATTTATTTGACACAAAATCTACAGTCAGGATCACGAAGACTAAATGACAATTTTTCCACTTCTCTCTGTAGGAAGAAACAAGCGGAGAAGGCATTAATATTATTTTAGAGATGTTGTCCAATGTTACCTTAGCCATGATCTGAAACTTCTGTCCTCCGGTGGCAGGGTGATTGTGAGTACAGTGTATTTATTTAAATATGGTCTTACAGTTTTATTCATAATATTTCTCAAAAACAATCTTAATTTTTTCAGATTATAGGCTGCAGAGGCCCAGTTGAAATAAACCCCAGGGACACAATGGCAAAAGAATTGAGTATAATAGGTGTAGCACTGGCCAGCTCAACTAAGGTAATATACTGATGTACACCAAAGGTATTAACATTGGTGTGCTAAATTAAATATTGAGGTAATATAGCAAGCTGAAACCACTTTATTTGAATTGTATTTTGTATAGGAAGAAAGAAAGGAGACGTCAGCAGCACTCTTTGGGGGAATGGAGGCTGGTTGGTTAAAACCTCTTATTGGACCAGAATATTCATTAGAAAAAGATCCCAAGCTCATGAAGATATTATACAAAGCAGT
This sequence comes from Hymenochirus boettgeri, assembly GCA_019447015.1. Taxonomy (NCBI): domain Eukaryota; kingdom Metazoa; phylum Chordata; class Amphibia; order Anura; family Pipidae; genus Hymenochirus; species Hymenochirus boettgeri. Next base: position 140,726,175 of record CM033472.1, read on the forward strand.
GGAGCCACCGGAAAGATGGTTTTTTGTGATCTGATCTTTTTCTGCTAAAAGCTGTTCACAAACAATACCAACATTTTATGTCAACCCCCAGAACAAGACTTATACCTAACATTCTCACACCACACAGACCCCCAAATTGTTATAGTTACTTATTTCCCTAAGCAAATATCCTTTCTTTACCACTGCAAGAAAAGCCAGCAACTCAACATATGCTGGAATTTTTCGGGTTGCAGAAACCAGCTACTGCAGTGACGATGTTATGTCCAATGACTAACTTTCCTAACTTTTTCTTTAAAAAAGAAGGATAAATGAACTAAAATGGTATTAAGTGATTAAATAAACTTAAACTACTGTTGGTTACCTAATGTGTGTAAGCCATAATTAACACTTATTTTAAAAATTTTAAGTGTAGATAAAAAGTTAAATTCTTATATAAACTAACCTTCCACTGGTTCTAGTGGGCCTTCTGACAGTGCGGACAATTTTGATGAGACTTGGGTTACTGTACATATGTTTCAAGACCTGGAAAAACATAGGCTACTTTATAACCATCCCTTATCCCTTTTTTTAACCTTTTTATCATGGATAAGTTAATGGGGGATGATGCGATCTGACCAGTGTTGTGGTGAATCAAGTGATTGCCCAACACACAACCTAATCGTGAGTACGCAAACACAACTATGCAGCCAGCAATGAATGGAGTGTTGCCCACACACACAAGCTGACCCGAGATATGCAAACAACTATGCAGCCAGTAAAGTCACAGAGCAGATGGCATTAAAAGGCCTCCCAAATGGCCAATCAGATGCCCCAATTCTGATAGCCAATTGAATAGGATAGAGTGACAAACCTACACAGAGGTATATCACCTATCTTAGAGGAGGTCTGAACTGCTCAGTCAGTGCGTGCTGAACTTCAGAAGAGACACAGGGCAAGAACCACAACTAACTCAGGACAGAAGCAAGCTCCCATGAATGTAATTTATTTACCTTTATTTACTAATAAATGAATAGGATAGGGAGAGAATGCAGATTTTGAAACTCCCTTTCAGCAATATGCAAATAAGGAACAAAGACTTCTGGGAATTACCATGTTTCCATGGAAGGTCTTAGGAATTAGTTAATATATTAAAGAATAGGTATATGTTCATCGTAAGATATACTTATAACTGGTGCAGTAGATTAAAGATTTATAGATTATATAATAAAAATTATTTATAGAAACTGAAGATATCCCATGAAGGGACCTAAAGTACCATCTAAATATCATTCCCAAATGGGCATGGGCATCACACTGTAATATATTATGGTTTATAGGACCAATGCATCAAAGCTCAATAAAATCAGTGATGGATATAAAATGCTCTGCTTTATTAATGTACTACATAAAAATAACATATAAACATATACCACCTAAAATACACATAAAGGATAAAAACGTGCAGCTAGTGCAAAAATCACTGCTAAAGAGGTTGTATCAGACGACTCTGATGTACGTTTCGGGGCCATCTTGCCCCTTCTTCCCGGTTTCATGACCATTGCCTCTCCCATGCTTAAATACACTCCTATCTAGGAGGTGTGTGGCCCATATTTAAATTAGTAGGTAGACCTTTTCATCCATACCTTTAAAAGTTAGAGGGTCCAAAGCATGTATGTATCTAAAGGTGGCACTGTTTTACAAATTTACATAGACAAATATACAATATATACAATGTGAGAACACTGCTTATCCTAGGAAATACAGAGACAACTCCTTATAGAAACTCCATTAAATATTAATTCTCATTAAGGCCCAGAGGCGATCTCGATTTTCATTTATAGATCCACCTCGCTTTCTTTTGGAGGATGGATCTGTCCTAGTCCACCTTTTAGGTTTCTGCACTTTTTCAGTCCCCAAACTTGTAAACTGACAGGGTCACTGTGATGATATGTGACGTGAAGTGACAAGCTACATGGCTTTGGGCATTACTATTCCTGATGTAATATAAACCTTATTACATCCAAAACTATCATATAAATCACCCCTAGTTTTACAGTTGATAAGTCACCTATATAGAACAATTCATTGTCCTGTTCTGGAAAGTTGTTTTTTTTGTTGGACTTGAATGGACAAGCTTTGCATCCCACACTTGAACATTCCTTTCCTTTTACCAAGTTCTAAGATATTCATCACCCCGTAGAACCTGCCCAAATTTGTTAAAAACAGATTTCAGTTCCCCTGCACCTGTAGATACTGACCCACTGGGATCCCTTTAAGAAGTGCTTTAGAATGCATACTGTCGGCTCTGAGGAGAGAGTTGCCAGCCGATCTTTTCTATACATCTCCGTATGGATCCTGGTACGTAGTTTTTTATTAGTCGGTCTAGGAATGGGATTTGGTTCCTATCGGCCTGATAGGGGAATTTTAAAATTCCAATTGTTATATTTAATTGGGAAAAGAATTCCTCCCATTCTTCCATCGATCCATCCCACGGATGATAACACATCAATGTATCCATTCCCCAAGATAGAGCCCAGCATTGTAGGGCACAAGCAGTGCCCATGGCTGTGCCCACTTTTGATAATAATTATTATCAAATGAACAATTGTTTTTAAAATAATTTTCAACAGCTCCATTATCAACAGTGATTAAGCAATATTACTCCCCTAGATGCCAAATTCTCTCAATAACAGCCATCTTCTACATGAGGGATTGAAGGGTATTAACGCTCCACATCAACATCAAACAAGAGAGTGACTTTGCTCCTGTACTGACTCAGTCTTCTCAGTCATCTGAGTGTCTTTGAGGTAGGAGGGTAGGTTGTCAAAGGGTCTGAGTAATTTGTCCACATAGAAATCTTCCAGGCCCCCCCAGTTAATAGACACTGGTGCGTTTTTTGCATTTGGTTTGTTAATGCAACATTAGGTATCCAATATAGGCATGTGTGGTGGGATGTTAACTAATAGATATTCAAACTCTTTTTTATGTTACATATACAAGAGCACTATGTAGCACTTTATAAATCATGTCATTAATAGCAAAGATGGGATTCTTTGATTTTTTCGTATTGATTAATATTTTAATTGACAGGCTTCTTTCTTAGATATTGACCACACCACACCACCCCGCCTATGCGCGGCCTAATAACCAGCTCCGATCATTGAAAGATCCTTCAACGCTTAATTTCTACATCATCAATTGGACAAAATACTTAACTCAAATTCAACCCCTCCTACACCAAATTAACAAATAATTTGATATGGGGTATGTACATGGGGGGATAAAATTTCAATTTAGGTTTCAAACCAGTACCTCCTACCCCATCGGTATTGATTTACTGTAATAAATCCTCCAATATTCAAAGGTGTAATACTAGATTCAGGTCTTGTAGATTTTTAAGGGTATCAGTATTCTTGATCAAAGATATTTGACTGCTTTCTTAGTTCTTATCAATTAGATAAAGAGGGCTCTCCTGTCGCTCAAACAGACCACAATGATCACCGTAGATAGAAATAAAAATGCTGATCTTTTTACATGTGCAGCAGGTCCTCATAGATCATCAGTCCAATTCATAAATATAGACTGACGTGTTTCGAACAGCTCCCGCGTTCTTACTCATAGGCAATATTGAACACATCAATATATATCCCTAGTGGGGGTGGGGGGGGCCTATTACACCTGTGTGGATTAGCAGAAGACACTCCCCTACACACTGTCATTCCCGCATGGACTACATATCCCATAATCCCTGTGCAACATGCAGTTAAAAATGTTAAAAAAACTCTAAATCCAGTCTGGAATATCTCACACTAACAATACAGAACCTGCATGGATGGCAAATACTAGATATAAGTGTGATATAAAAATGTACAATAAATATAGTAAAGTAAAGAGAGGGGAGCTCCACTTTCTACTGTCCAATGAAACTAGTGTCCAACCCTGAGAATACTATACAACACAAAGATGTAGGGCACTTGTACTATATAATGGTAACACTTATCCTGAGTACTGGTGGGTAAAAAGGTGCCAATGACAGCAAATAACCATATAAATCACAAAGAAACAACAGACGGCATGGCACTCTTATCAAAAATGTATTCATAGGTACACCAGGAACAGGGGTCAAAAGAAAGGGAATAAGAGGCAAAAATACTGAATACTAGGGCAGAGAAGGGAAAGAGAGTGAAGCAATATGGTAACACCAATAGTAGTAAATAGGAATATATAGATAAGTGTATTATTAATACACATAGGTTCATTATTCTATCTTTCTATCCTCTAATCACTCATCTACTATCACTATCAATCATCTACACTACATACACCACTCCATTCTAATATCTACACTACTCTATCGTCTATCTATCTATCGATCTATCTATCTATCTAGTATCTATCTTATCTATCTATCCTCTTTTACCTATCCTCTATATATCTGTCCTATATCTATCAACTATCTATCTATCTATTCTATCTATCTATCTATCTATATACCTATTTCTATCTATCTATCTATCTATCTATCTATCCTTATAGATTGCTTATATTGCTTATTTATTTATTTATTTATTTATTGTGTCCCTGCTTGGGATTTAGGAAATCTACCAACCCTGGTTCTAGGTAATGTCTTAGGTATTAGTGTGTGTTATTACGGAGCTATGATGGTATTAGGTAATATAGTGTGTGTTATTACGGAGCTATGATGGTATTAGGTAATATAGTGTGTGTTATTACGGAGCTATGACATTATTAGGTAATATAGTGTGTGTTATTACGGAGCGAAGACGGTATTTGGAATAATAGTGTGTTTTATTACCGAGCTATGATGGTATTAGGTAATATGGTTATCCCTATTAGGATTTGGAAATCTACTTACCCTGGTTCTAGGTAATGTCATTAGGTAATATAAGTGTGTTATTACGGAGCTATGACATTATTAGATAATATGGTGTGATTATTACGGAGCTATGGCGGTATTAGGTAATATAGTGTGGTTTTACGGAGCTATGACAGTATTAGGTAATAATATAGTGTGTGTTATTACGGAGCTATGACTATTAGGTAATATAGTTTGTGTTATTAGGAGCTAGACGGCAATAGGTAATATAGGTGTGTTATTACGGAGCTATGACGGTATTAGGTATATAGTGTGTGTTATTACGGAGCTTGTGATATTAGGTAATATGGTGTGTGTTATATGGATCTTGACGGTATTAGGTAATATGGTGGTGTTATTACGGAGCTTGATGGTATGTAATATAGTGGGGTTATTACGGAGCTATGATGGTATTGGTAATATAGTGTTTTAGCGTATTTATAGCGATTGACACTTGGCAGGTAACATACGGACCGTTGGTAGCAAACCGCCTTGTGTCGCAATGCAAAGCACTCGCCCTCTGCAGTTTATGCATTCTCTACCACTGGCAAAATTTCTAGCATGATGCCTCTCTATCACACTCTTGTTTTGACTGCCTCGTCGACCACTGACTTTAGACCCTACACATATAGATGCACTATACCCCTGTTAGGTTATAGTACTCATCATGTTCATGTGTTTTAGTGGAGGAATGGCTATTGGTTTGGACGTTTTTAACTATATGCACGCACTTTTTGTCTATGTTGTGCCCATTTATGATGCATATAAAAAGGGATTTTTAATGTTTTGACACATATTTGGAGTGTGCCAGGTACTTTTTGTTATGTTTAACACAGATAAGTATTGGTAACACAGATAAAGTTTCCTTTCCTTCTAGTCTTGATCTTGCCCACTTAGCTAAACAATCACCGCCTACAGAGAGACCTGAATGCACGTCTGCTGGTATTGCAGCTCCAAGGGACGCATATCAATGACACATGACTAGAAGAGTACTGGGAAACCCTGCCCTTTTATGGCTACATCAAAATGAAGTCTTGAATACAATTGGCCGCTGTGTCCTTTGCCACCCACTGGGCGGCACCATCAGGGTGGCTGCTACCCATGGCAACGGGGATGTCATCAATGAAGCTGCAAAGCAATGTATAATGGTTTAGAGCTGGGGAATACAACACTGTGGTTGATGGACACAACTAACCTGTAACAGGGCCAGGCTGTGAGCTGTATGTTACCCTAACACACTGCACCACGTCTGTCTATTGAACAGTCTGACTGCAAAGATGAGCCACTCTTATGTTGGGTAAGTGATTATAATGATGGGAAAGGGTAGGGGCTGGATGTCAAGTCGATTGCAGATAAAGAGATCACTGTTAATGGGTGGTTGGCATTGAAACTGTTAATGCGTGGTTGGCATTGAACTGTAATGGTGGTGGCATTGAGGATTGAGCATTATATGCCCACCAACAAACACAGAAAACTCTGGTTTATATTAGTATTACAATCCGGACATGGAAGGAAAGTCTATTGTTATTGTCCATCTGTCCTCACATTACTGGGCACCAGTCAGACCCCATTAACTGGACCAGGATTTAACACCATCTTGTAAAATAAAACCTCACCCATATGGGAGTAAATACAACTACAACTCCCAGCATCCCCGGTCTGACCTGCTGTTGTGGAATGTTTAGGAAATTTAGATTTCAATCATTTGGAGGTTCATATACGTGCTGTAGTTACCTACAAACCTTGTCATGTGGTAATTGTTACTTTGTTTAATGGGAGGTTCTTACTTTGCTGGTTCCGACCTCTACTAGTAAATAGAGGTCACAGAACTTAACCCCTTCCATTCAACTCCCTCCAGCATGAACTGTCTGTTTTTTACCTGGTGTGATTTAGTGTGAGGGGCCATGGACACTGCACATTGTCTTGGATTGATAACAAAAGTTTGTTTTATTTACAAACTGATTCTAATACCCAAAACCACCGCCAGCTGATTCAAACTCAATGCGGTTTCCCTGAACGGGACCAGGAAAACAAGTAACCGGCGGGTTCCTGACCTGATACAGGACCCAAACTGGTTTACCTATTGCAAAACACCAGTTTCTTATTCAAATGTGCAGAAATGGCTATTTTGCAGACTTTAAAGCCAACTTGCATGCACAAAACCAATATGGGCCAGGCTGGACTCAACTGAATTATGTGCCAGGGGTATGTACGTGTCTGTCTGCCATGTTTTTTCAGTGACCCAAAGTGGTTTACATTGCAAAATGCCAGTTTCTTATTCAAATATAAATTAAGAAACCAACTTCAGCCTGTGAATAATAAACTATTTTAAAGGGACTGTAAACTCCTAAAACCAAAAATAACTACTGAACAGCTGTTCTCTCCTGATCGCGCGCCCTATCTTTTGATTGGCGGCATGCGCCTAAGATAGGGCACGCGGTCAGGACAGAGCTGCTGTCAGTGAAGGAGCGGCGTAAGGTAAGGTAAGTTCCAGGTCCCCCAAGCGTCCTATTATTCACAGGGAGGTGAGAATAAGCGTTCTCACCTCCCTGTGAATAATAGAAACGAATGGCAAATAGTTATTTTTTGGAGTTTAGTGTTCCTTAATAAGAAGCAAACTTCAGCCTGTGAATAAGAAACAAAAATCAGCTTGCAAATAAGAAACCAACTCAGCCTGCACAATAGAAAACTATCTGAATAAGAAACCAACTTCAGCTGTGAATAAGAAACCAACTTCAGCCTGCAAATAAGAAACCAGCTTCAGCCCTGAATAAATAAACTAAATAAGAGACCAACTTAAGCCTGTGAATAAGAAACTATCTGAATAAGAAACCAACTTTAGCCTGCAAATAAGAAACCAACTTCAGCCTGTGAATAAGAAACCAACTTCAACCTGTGAATAAAAAAACAACTTCAGCCTGCGCATAAGAAACCAATTTCGTCCTGCGAATAGAAAACTATCTGAATAAGAAACCAACTTCAGCCTGCGAATAAGAAACTATATGAATAAGAAACCAACTTCAGCCTGCGAAAGAAACCAACTTCAGCCTGCGAATAAGAAACCAACCTCAGCCTGCGAATAAGAAACCAAATTCAGCTGTGCATAAGAAACTATCTGAATAAGAAACCAACTTCAGCATCGTGGATAATAATTAAAAAACAGCAAGTAAAAGCTGCACCAGACTTCATTACAATGGCCTCTGGGACTACCATCCATGAGATTTATGCCTGCTCTTACTTCCTTCAAATCAACTCTCCAATTGGAACTGAGAGTAGGTGGTCGTGACAGTGAAGTGAACAATGCAAATGGAGGAGACATGGAAAGCAGGTACATACTGTATATCATGTCAATGCTGGCATGAAAGGGTTAAGTAATACTTGCTGGCCCTGAAAGTGTTAATGGAAATACTCTGGGAAAGTGCTGACACTGAATGGTTAATTACAATACTCTGTGAAAGTGCTAGCACTGAAAGTGTTAATAGGAAATTCTGCTGGCACTGAAGGATTAATGGCAATACTCTGGGAAAGTGCTGGCATTGAAAGTGTTAATGCCAATACTCTTGGAATGTATGTTGGCATTGCAAGAGTTAAACATCTCAGATCTACCAAATTTCCTGTTCCGCCCCACCAGGCTATTTTTTTGCCACCTGGCTGGAAACAATTCTGGGGAGAACACTAGCACCATATATCGAGCATCCTCTATGTCCTTCCAGTTGTATTTCACTGGATACATATATATACACGCCGTACCACCTGGTCCAGCGTGCACCTCCTGTCTGGCTGTCTGGCGATCACTACATCTATCTATCTTCTAGCTATATCCTATGATATCTATGCTATCCGATGGAGAGCGAGAGAGCCGGGGCGGGGCGAGCAGGGAGCGAGCGAGCGAGCGAGCGAGCCGCGAGCGAGCGGCCGAGGGAGAGCGAGAGAGAGAGAGAGCCGCGGGGGGGAGCGGGAGCGAGCGAGCGAGCGAGCGAGCGAGCCGGGAGCGAGCGAGCCGAGGGCGAGCGAGCGAGCCGCCAGAACGGGCGAGCGAGCAGCCGCGAGCGAGCGAGCGAGCGAGCGAGCGAGCGAGCGAGCGAGCGAGCGAGCCGCGAGCGGGCGAGCGAGAGAGCCGCGAGCGAGCGAGCGAGCGAGCGAGCGAGCGACGAGCGAGGGCGAGCGAGCGAGAGGCGAGCGAGCAGCGAGCGAGCGAGGAGCGAGCGGAGCGAGCGAGCGCGAGCGAGCGAGCGAGCGAGCGAGCCGCGCGCGAGCGAGCGAGCGAGCGAGCCGAGGGAGAGCGAGCAAGAGAGCCGCGGGGGAGCGAGCAGCGAGCGAGCGAGCCGGGAGGCGAGCGAGCCGAGGGAGAGCGAGCCGGGGAGAGCGAGCGAGCCGCCAGAGCGAGGACGAGCGAGAGCGAGGCGAGCGAGGCGAGCGAGCCGGAGCAGCGAGCGAGCCGCGAGCGAGCGAGAGAGCGAGCGAGCGAGCGAGCGAGCGAGCGAGCGAGCGAGCCGCGAGCGGGCGAGCGAGGGAGCGAGCGAACGAGCGAGCGAGGAGCGAGCGAGCGAGCGAGCCCGAGCGAGCGAGCGAGCGAGCGAGCGAGCGAGCGAGCGAGCGAGAGAGCCGCGGGGGACCGAGCCGCGAGCGAGCGAGCGAGCGAGAAGCGAGCGAGCGAGCGAGCGAGCGAGCGAGCGAGCGAGCGAGAGAGGCCGAGCGGAGAGCGAGCGAGCGAGCGAGCAGGAGGAGCGAGCGAGCGAGCGAGCGAGCGAGCAGCGGCGAGCCGGGAGCGAGCGAGCCGAGGGCGAGCGAGCGAGCCGCAGAGAGAGGCGAGCGAGCGAGCGAGCGAGCGAGCGAGCGAGCGAGGAGCGAGCGGAGCGAGCAGCGAGCGAGCGAGCGAGCGAGCGAGGCAGCGAGCCGCGAGCGGGCGAGCGAGAGAGCCGCGAGCGAGCGAGCGAGCGAGCGAGCGAGCGAGCGAGCCGCGAGCGAGCAGCGAGCGAGCGAGCGAGCGAGGAGCGAGGCGAGGAGCGAGCGAGCGAGGAGCCGAGGGAGAGCAGCAAGAGAGCCGCGGGGGAGCGAGCAGGAGCGAGCGACGGCGAGCAGCGAGGGCGAGCGAGCCGAGGGCGACGAGCGAGCAGCCGAGAGCGAGGAGCAGCGAGCGAGCGAGCTAGCGAGCGAGCGAGCGAGCGGAGCGAGAGCGAGCGAGCGAGCGAGCGAGCGAGCGAGCCGCGAGCGAGCGAGGCGAGCGAGCGAGCGCGAGGGGCGAGCAGGAGCGAGCGAAGCGGCGATAGCGACGAGCGAGCGAGCGAGCGAGCTACGAGCGCGAGCGAGCGAGCAGCGAGCGAGCGAGCGAGCGAGAGAGCCGCAGGAAGCGAGCGAGCGATCGATAGCGAGCATGTAGAGCGAGCGATAGAGCCCGAGCGATCTATCTATCGAGAGACGAGAGATGAGATCGAGATCTAGTATGCGAGCTATGCATCTAGTCTTTCGAGGCGAGCATCTTTCTATCTTCATCTATCTATCTACTATCTATCACATTCTATCTATCTATCTATATATCTCTCTGTATTATTATTACTGTGGATTTATATAGCGCCAACATCTTCCGTAGCGCTTTATAATTACATGTATACATTCACATCACTCCCTGCCCCGAAGAGCTTACAATCTAGGCACATTTATTTGACACATGCAACCTATCAGTATGTCTTTATGATTGTGGGGGAAACCGGAGTGCCCTGAGGAAACCCACACAAGCACAGGGAGGACATACAAACTCCTTGCAGATGTGTCCAAGGGTGGAATCGAACTCAGGACTACAGTGCTGCAAGGCACCAGTGCTAACCACTGATATCTATCTATCTATCTATCTATCTATTTATCTATCTATCTATCTATCTATCTATCTATCTATCCTCTTTCTATCTAATGGATTTTGGAAATATACCAACCCTGGTTCTAGGTAATGTCATTAGGTAATATGAGTGTGTGTTATTACTGAGCTATGACTGTATTAGATAATATGGTGTGTGTTATTACGGAGCTATGACTGTATTAGGTAATATAATGTGTGTTATTACTGAGCTATGACTGAATTAGATAATATGGTGTGTGTTATTACGGAGCTATGACTGTATTAGGTAATATAGTGTATGTTATTACCGAGCTATGACGGTATTAGGTAATATAGTGTGTGTTATTACAGAGCTATGACTGTATTAGGTAATATAGTGTGTGTTATTACGGAGCTATGACGATATTAGGTAATATAGTGTGTGCTATTACGGAGCTAAGATGGTATTAGGTAATATGGTGTGTGTTATTACGGAGCTATGACGGTATTAGGTAATATGGTGTGTGTTATTACGGAGCTATGACTGTATTAGGTAATATGATGTGTGTTATTACGGAGCTATGATGGTATTAGGTAATATGGTGTGCGTTATTACGGAGCTATGACGGTATTAGGTAATATAGTGTGTGTAATTACGGAGCTATGATGGTATAAGGTAATATGGTGTGTGTTATTACGGAGCTATGATGGTATCAGGTAATATAGTGTGTGTTATTACGGAGCTATGATGGTATTCGGTAATATGGTGTGTGTTATTACCGAGCTATGATGGTATAGGTAATATGGTGTGTGTTATACCGAGCTATGACGGTATTAGGTAATATGTGTGTGTTATTACCGAGCTATGACGGTATTAGGTAAATGGTGTGTGTTATATGAATAAATGACGTATTAGCTATTATGGTGTGTGTTATTACAGAGCTAAGGATGGTATTATGTAATATAATGTGTGTCATTACGGAGCTAAGATGGTATTAGGTAATATGGTGTGTTATTATGGAGCTATGACGGTATTAGGTAATATTGTGTGTGTTATTACGGAGCTATGACGGTATTAGGTAATATAGTTGTGTTATTACGGAGCTATGAGGATATTAGGTAATATAATGTGTGTTATTACAGAGATTATGCGGTAGGACGAGATATGACGGTATTAGGATTAGGAATATACGGGGGTATTCAAAAAGTTCTTATCTTTTAAAATGGTGATAATTTTGCCCAACCAATCAAGTGTTAGCTTTCAAATGTTACATAAGTTCTGATTGGTTAGGGCAAATTAGCACCATTTTAAATGATAAGAACTTTATGAACTCCCTCATGGTGGTGTGTTATTACAGAGATATGACTGTATAGGTAATATGGTGTGTGTATTACAGAGATATGACGGTATTAGTAGTAATATGGTGTGTGTTATTACAGAGATATGACGGTATTAGGTAATATAGTGTGTGTTTTATGGAGCTAAGATGGTATTAGGTAATATGGTGTGCGTTATTACAGAGCTATGACGGTATTTGGTAATTAAAGTGTGGGTTATTACGGAGCTATGACTGTATTAGGTAATATAGTGTGTTATTATGAAGCTATGAAGGGTTTAAAACAGCCAAAGTTCCTTTCTAGTCTCGACTTGCCCACTTAGCTAAACGATCACCGCCTACAGAGAGACCTGAATGCACTGTCTGCTGGTATTGCAGCTCCTAGGGAAATGCATATCAATGACAATGACAAGAAGAGTACTGGGAAACTGCTTTTTTATTGGTTACATCAAAATGAAGTCTTGAATACAATTGGCTGCCACGTCCTTTGCCCGCCCACTGGACGTCACCATCAGGGTGGCTGCTAGCCTTGGCAACGGGGATGTCATCAAGAAGCTGCAAGCAATGTATAATGGGTTTAGAGCGGGGGGAAATACAACACTGTGGTTGATGGACACAAATAACCTGTAACAGGGCCAGGCTGTGAGCGTATGTTACCCTAACACACTGTACCACGTCCTGTCTATTGAACAGTCTGACTGCAAAGATGAGCCACTCTTATGTTGGTTAGTGATTATAAATGATGGGAAAAGGGGCTGGATGCTCAAGTCCATATTGAGATAAAGAGATCACTGCTAATGGGGTGGTTGGCATTGAAACTGTTAATGGGTGGTGGCATTAAAAATGTTAATGGGTAGTTGGCATTGAAACTGTTAATAGGTGGTTGGCATTGGAACTGTTAATGGGTGGTTGTCATTGAAGACTGAGCATTATATGCTGCCAACGAGCACAGAAAACACTGGGGGTAACCAGCATCACAGTGTGAGTTTGTACTTACTGTGCAGTACATACGGTACATGGTACCTGATTTACATGATTTAGTCATTTCAATGGTTTGATATCACAATCTCTCTGTCTATTCTTCATTAGCAGCGGCATGTAGATTCGCAGTATATATAAACTACAATTTAGTATGGAGATGGTTAATTAGCATCTGTTGGATGTTAGAAGGCACTGGAATGTAGCACTGGAAGTGCCCCCATTTTAACATCACTGCTGAATCCTAATGTAGGTTTTGATTGGCTATGAAAAGACCACACCACCCAAAATGGTTTGCCAAAAAAAAACTTAAACTAATTACAGTTGAAGTCTGTTATTTATTTATTTTTTTGGAAAATCATGCAAGTAAATAAAACTCATATAGAAATATAATGTTTGAACTTCAGTTTCCGTTTAAAATGATAGATAGCTCAATAAAGATTCAGATGAGCACCTTCCTTGTCTTCTATGCGCATGCGCGATATATGCACATAGAAGACAAGGTCCGTCGCGGACCTGTCAAGACCAACGCGCCGGGGGGAGCGAGCGAGGGGTAAGTTCTTACCTTCTATCCTGGCTCCTGTGTGTTCTATTGAAGAACGGAAGGTAAGGCACAGCTCCTTTAACCTCCGTTCTTCAATAGAAAGGATTCCGAAAACTTACCAAAAACCAGTGGAGATACCCTTTAAGGCAGGAACCTGGCCTTTCATTTTAAACCAACTTTTTGGAGACCACATTTCCCTTTTAAATTTTTTAACACTAACTCTCGGTCCAGTGGATGAAAAATTGGTTTTCACTGTATGAGAAGTGGTCATCACAGTAATAAAATGACAGGAGGAGATAGATAAGGGGATCTAGAACTCAAGTTAGAGACCACAGCTAACTTTTTAAATGATAAAATCCATTTCAATTGCTGCTTGTGCAAAAAATACATGCTAACAAATCGTCTGTTTTAAAGGGCATCTATAGTGGGAAAATGAACTTTTTTCTTTCTTTCCATGTGTTCTATAATTTCCCAAAACCCAGAGTGTCTTCACTTTTTTCAGATTCCCTCTCTGTCCTGAGATCATCAGTTAGAAGAATATGTGATTGCATTCCTCTAATCCTACTTGAAACTGTCAATCAAATCCCGTGACGTGATCCCCCCTCCCTGCTCGTAATAAACATAGAGATAAGAGCATTAGCAGGTGGAGAGAGGTAGCTTTGATGGCAGATATAGGCTGAACTTTGTAATAGCTTTCACTGATTGATGATAGGGTCACAAAGTGAGAGATTGTAAACTGTACTGATCTCCTTCTTCCGTGTCTCCAGGACGCTTGCTTTCTATGGCCACTGTGCCCGTGGGTTGTTGTTTTTCAGGATGTTGAACTTTTAAATCCTACTGCACATGATAGCTTGTCGGTTAGCCGGAGTTGAGACATGGAGGAGGGTAACAGAGGGGAGGGGGAAGGGGGGAGTGTGCACACAGATCGCACACCATGGTTTTTAAACAGAGTTATGACAAGAGATTAGGATTAAGGCAGCACAGAATACATGAATTTAACTTTGCAAAGGGGAAATGTGTTTTTTCATTATAGATGCCCTTTAAGTGTGTACCATATTTGGTGCAGAGATGAAACTAGAAATGACTGTTGCCATCCAGAAAAAACTATAATGGGAAACCCTTTCCTTGCTTCATAATCTACAGTGGTTGTCTGTGATGAGTGGGGTTTAAATGTAAGAAGTTTGCTTCCTCATTTTCGGCAAATACTGTACAACCATTTGCATTGTGGTTAAGGACGTTTAGTGTGTTGTGCAGCCAGATCCGAAAAATTTCAAATCTACTCTGCTAAGGTTTTTAACGGGACATTCTACCCCACCCCCCGCGATTTTTATATAGGAAACACCATACCTACAGGTACACAGGATTGCGGTCAAATAAGACACATACAGGGAGATTATAAAGTTCTTATTGTTTAAAATGGTGCTAATTTTGCTCCAACCAATAGATCTTATTAACATTTGAAACCCAAAAACTGGGCCAAACAATTAGCACCATTTTAAACAATAAGAACTTTTATTGAATAACCTGATGGTTTACATCTCCATTAAATAAGGGTTTAGTTTTGCACTACATGTAAGCACAAACTTAACTATATTGAATAGGTGAGCATCAATATTTCCAAATTTTGACTGAGCTGTTAATCGCAAAACAATCATCAAATATTTAAACTGTAGTAGACCAGTGGAAAAGGTATAATCTGATGGTTGCTGCAAATTAACATCTTAGTCAAATTCATAAGAGGCTAATCCATAAAGTTGCTTGTGGCTTTTTTAAAGGGCGTCTTCACTGCCTAAAACTAAGTTTGGGCATTTCAGTTTAATAAAGTATTAACTGCGCGGGACCTGTCAGCTGAGGAGGCCGTGACCAGGTAGTTCCATATGTTCTCTCCTGGCTACTGCAGGTATTACCGGTACCAACGAACGGGAGGTAAGAGCTAGCTCCATTACCTCCTGTTCTTCAATTATACTGAAAATGTCCAAACTTAAGGTGTACACACCTGCAGATATTTGCCAGAGCCCGCACCGACCCCCAGCCTGACCGTACACCCTCATTTAATATTTTAATCTTTGTTATCGTATTTACAGCTGTACCACCACAGCAAGAAATCAACAGCAGACAGAAAATTGTAGGATGGTGCAAATACTTAAGCTGGCCATACATACGGGATATGCTGCAGATTAGTAGCACTAGTAAACTTTTGCACTATGGCAACTTACACGAACTCATTTCTGTGATATATTAACCACTTGCACGCTGTTATTTCCAGTGATGTAGCTAGATATCACAGGGCCCATAGCAAGATTTAGATGGGGCCCCCCCCACATAAAAATCAGTTTGGTGCAGTTCAACCTAATCCATCTAAACTGCAGCAAGGTTGATTTACCTCTGTAAATAAACCTGGGCATCTTTGAAAGGTTAGTAAAACAAAATGGGTGGTTGTGGGGCGAACTTCATGAGGTAAATTTTTTCTTGGGAGGGTGGGGCATGCCTGCAGGTGACCTGGGATGGGGCCCTTTGGCTCTGGGCCCCATAGCAAATGCTATGGTTGCTATAGTGATTCATACGCCCCTGGTTATTACATTGTGGGAATGCAAATTGTAAGTTGTGATCTTTTGCATGGCTTTTAAAGCCACAATAGAAAGGCTTTAATTTTTGTGAAAAAAACTGTGGGGAAAACGAGCAAGAGATGTTTGCAAAAAACCTAGCCTTGTAGCTGGGGCACGATTAATATAAAGGTTGTTACCAGATATTTAGAATATCTGGTAACAATTAGAAATATGACATGGATACATCACTGTATCATAGTGCATGGATACTCACATGTCCCCATTGACACTACACCTACTAGCATGTGTTTTTTTAACAATAAAAGGGGTAGAGAAAACCAGGTTTAAAGGACAAATCCAACCCTCTTAAGAAATCTTTAGAAAGAACGGCCTCTTTAAATATGTTGATATATCATAGTTTGTCCTATGAATTCATTGCTGTTGCCTGCTATGCTTCTGGATGCCTCATGAAAATGAGCAATTTTTGAAAACCTGTATGAGCATGGGCATGCTCAGAGAGGCAGACAGGAGATTAACATTCAGTCATGGCTGTGAAGCCAACTGTTAAATCTAAACTGACAGTTGCTTACATACAGTTACATGTAGTAAGTTTTCACTTTGGGGGGACTTGCCCCTTTAAAAGCATGGTGGAGATGGCTAGAACTCGGACCCGAGTTTGAAGGACTTTCGATAATCATCAGAACGGTCGAGGAAAGCGAATATGCGAGTAGAGTAAATGTCTATTACACCTATACGCGAGCATCGAATCCATCCACGAGGTAAAATGTCTATTTATACCTATCGCGACGTAAATATCGAATCTGTGAGTAAAATGTGCATATACCTAGATGCGAGCATCGAATCTGCGAATAAAATGTCTATTATGCCTAGACGCAAGCATCGAATTCGCGAGTAAAATGTCTATTATACCTAGACGGCGAGCATCGAATCCGGGAGTAAAATGTCAATTATACCTAGATGGTGCATCGAATCTGCAAGTAAAATGTCTATTATACCAATACGCGAGCATCGAATCCGCGAGTAAATGGTCATTATACCTAGACGCGAGCATCAAATTCTGCGAGTAAAATGCAATTTACCTAGATGCGAGCATCGAATCCGCGGTAAAATGTCTATTATACCAATACGCAAGTATCGAGTCCGCAAGTAAAATGTCTATTTATATCAATACGCGAGCATCGAATCCGCAAAGTAAAATGTCTATTATCCAATACGCGAGCATCGAATCCGCAAGTAAAATGTCTATTATACCAATACGCGAGCGATAGAATCCGCAAGTAAAATGTCTATTATACCAATACGCGAGCATAGAATCCGCAAGTAAAATGTCTATTATACCTAGACACGAGCAGATCTGCGAGGTAAAATGGCTTATAACCAATACACGAGCATGAACCGTGAGTAAAATGTTATATACCTATACGCGAGCATCAAGTGTTATGGGGATACGAATGTAAAAAAAAATTCGAAAGTAGCGCGGCGTGAGACTAAAATCGAGAGTTTTGAAAGGCCTGGATATTCGAAAATGTTCCCCAGACCATTCCCAGGTTCCCACACGCCATGACATTAGTTACCCTTGATATTTATTGTATTTTCATTTGAAACTTTTCGAAATATTTGATTACAATGTGTTCCTTTTCAAAGGGTACGTAGCTTCAACTTTTCCGCACCCTCCCTCAATATAGTTCTGACCATGTTTTCGATCCCTCAACGGACCCGGAATCCTTTTCAAACCACCCCGCCCATTTGTCTCTTCTCCTATGCCCTAACAATGCTTTTCTCTCTGACGGTATTAGGTAATATACGGGGGTATTCAATAAAAGTTCTTATCTTTTAAAATGGTGATAATTTTGCCCCAACCAATCAGATGTTAGCTTTCAAATGTTACATAAGTTCTGATTGGTTAGGGCAAAATTAGCACCATTTTAAATGATAAGAACTTTTATAGTACGAAATGGCAATGGGGGAGTGCTGCACAACAGATCTGACACCATGTGTTAAACAGAGTTACTGACAAGAGATAGGATTAAGGCCAACAGAATACATGAATTTAACTTCTTTGCAAAGGGGAAATGTGTTTTTTTCATTATAGATGCCCTTTAAGTGTGTACCTTTTGGTGCAGAGATATAACTAGAAATGACTGTGCCATCCAGAAAAACTATAATGGGAACCCTCTCCTTGCTTCATTAATCTACAGTGGTTGTCTGTGATGAGTGGGGGTTGTAAATGTAAGAAGTTGCTTCCTTCATTTTCGGGCTAAATACTGTACAACCATTTGCATGTGGTTAAGACCGTTTAGTTGTGTGTGCAGCAAGATCCGAAAATTTCAAATCTATCTGCTAAGGTTTAACGGGACATTCTACCCCACCCCCCGCATATTTTTTACTAAGAAACACCATACCTACCTGGTACACAGGGATTGCGGTCAAATAAGACACATACAGGGAGATTCAATAAAAGTTCTTATTGTTTAAATGGTGCTAATTTTGCTCCAACCAATCAGATCTTATTTAACATTTGAAACCCAAAATCTGGGCCAAAATTAGCACCATTTTACAATAAGAACTTTTATTGAATAACCCTGATGGTTTACATCTCCATTAAATAAGGGTTTAGTTTTGCACTCATGTAAGCACAAAACTTAACTATATTGAATAGGCTGAGCATCAATTTCCAAATTTTGACTGAGCTTTAATCTCAGAAACTAATCATCAAATATTTTCAACTGTAGTAGACCAGTGAAAAGGTATAATCTGATTGGTTGCGCAAATTACATCTTAGTCAAATTTCATAAGAGGCTAATCCAATAAAGTTTGCTTGTGCTTTTAAAGGGCGTCTTCACTGCCTAAACTAAGTTTGGGCATTCAGTTTAATAAAGTTATTACTGCGTCGGGACCTGTCAGCTGAGGAGCGCGTGACCGGTTAGTTCCATATGTTCTCTCCTGGCTACTGCAGGTATTACCGGTACCAACGAACGGGAGGTAAGCTAGCTCCATTACCTCCTGTTCTTCAATTATACTGAAATGTCCAAACTTAAGGTTCGTACACCCTCTGCAGTATTTGCCAGACCCCGACCGACCCCAAGCCTGACGTACACCCTCATTTACTTATTTAATCTTTGTTCGTATTTACAGCTGTACCACACACAGCAAGAAATCAACAGCAGCAGAAAATTGTAGGATGGTGCAAATACTTAAGCTGGCCATACATACGGCTGATATGCTGCAGATTAGTAGCACTAGTAAACTTTTGCACTATGGCAACTTACACGCAACTCATTTCTGTGATATATTAACACTTTGCAGCTGTTATTTCCAGTGATGTAGCTAGATATCACAGGGCCCCATAGCAAGATTTTAGATGGGGGCCCCCCCCACATAAAAATCAGTTTTTGGTGCAGTTCAACCTAATCCATCTAAACTGCAGCAAGGTTATTTACCTCATGTAAATAAACCTGGGCATCTTTGAAAGGTTTAAGTAAAACGAAAATGGGGTTTGTGGGGCTGAACTTCATGAGGTAAATTTTTCTTGTGGAGGGTGGGCATGCCTGCAGGTGACCTGGATGGGGCCCCTTTGGCTCTGGGCCCCATAGCAACTGCTATGGTTGCTATAGTGATTCCTACGCCCCTGGTTATTACATTGTGGGAATGCAAATTGTAAGTTGTGATCTTTTGCATGGTTTAAACCACAATAGAAAAGGCTTTAATTTTTGTGAAAAAAACTGTGGAAAACGAGCAAGAATGTTTGCAAAAACCTAGCCTTGTAGCGTGGGCACTTAATATAAGGTTTGTTACCAGATATTTAGAAATATCTGGTAACAATTTAGAAATATGACATGGAACTCACATGTATCATAGTGCATGGATACTCACATGTCCCCATTGACACTACACCTACTAGCATGTGTTTTTTTAACACATAAAGGGGTAGAGAAAACCAGGTTTAAAGGACAACTCCACCCTCTTAAGAACATCTTTTAGAAAGAACGGCCTCTTTAAATAAATATGTTATATATCATAGTTTGTCCTATGAATTCATTGCTGTATGCCTGCTATGCTTCTGGATGCCTCATGAAAACGAGCAATTTAAAAACCTGTATTGAGCCTGGCATGCTCAGAAGAGGCAGACAGGAGATTACATTCAGTCATTGGCTGTGAAGCCAACTGTTAAATCATAAACTGACAGTTGCTTACATACAGTTACCTGTATGTAAGTTTTCACTTTGGGGCTGGACTTGCCCTTTAAAAGCATTGGAGATGGACTAGAACTCGGACCCGAGTTTGAACGGACTTTCGATAATCATCGAACGTTCGAGGAAAGCGAAATATGCGAGTAAAATGTCTATTACACCTATACGCGAGCATCGAATCCACGGTAAAATGTCTATTATACCTATTCGCGAGTAAATATCGAATCTGTGAGTAAAATGTGCATTATACCTAGATGCGAGCATCGAATCGCAATAAAATGTCTATTATGCCTAGACCAAGCATCGAATTCGCGAGTAAAATGTCTATTTAACCTAGACGCAGCATCGAATCCGGGAGTAAAATGTCCATTATACCTAGATCGTGCATCGAATCTGCAATATAAATGTCTATATTCCAATACGCGAGCATCGAATCCGCGAGTAAAATGTCTATTATACCTAGACGCGAGCATCAATCTGCGAGTAAAATGTCCATTATACCTAGTGCGAGCATCGAATCCGCGAGTAAAATGTCTATTATACCAATACGCAAGTATCGAGCCCGCAATAATGTCTATTATATCAATACGCGAGCATCGAATCCGCAAGTAAAATGTCTATTATACCAATACGCGAGCATCGAATCCGCATATAAAATGTCTATTATACCAATCGCGAGCATAGAATCCGCAAGTAAAATGTCTATTAACCAATACGCGCATCGAATCCAAGTAAAATGTCTATTATACCTAGACACGAGCTTGAATCTGCGAGTAAAATGGCTTTATACCAATACACGAGCATCGATTCCGTGAGTAAAATGTCTATTATACCTATACCGAGCATCAAGTTGTTCATGGGATATCGAATGTAAAAAAAAATGTCGAAAGTAGCGCGCGTGAGACTAAAATCGAGTTTTTGAAAGTCCTGGATATTCGAAAATGTTCCCCAGACATTCCCCAGGTCCCACAGCCATTGACATTAAGTTCACCTTGATATTTTAATTGTATTTCATTTGAACTTTTCGAAATATTTGACTTCCATTGACTTTAATGGGTCGTTTTTCAACTTTCGTACTTTCCATATAGTTCGAATGTTCGAAAACGGACCGAACTTTCAAAGTTTGTCCATCTCTAGTAAACATATGCTTTTTCTCTCTTTTGGAGAAGACATCGTTTGCAACAAAAATGTTGACTTATTAAAGCAAGCAGGTTACTAAGCTTCCTATTTGTATGGCAGAAGTCTCGATAAGCTGCATTCCCCAAACATGAAAAAGAAAATCGGAAGCCAAGCAAATACAATTCATCTTTTGTAAACTACATAATGATTTACAAAACAGCGTTGAGCTGTAATTAATTTTAAGGTTTCATAATCTTGCTGTGTGGTTTAGCTGTGTTTTGTTTATAATTGTGTATATGGAGGAAGATATTCTATTTGTACCAAAGATTACTCATACTTGTAATAACCTGTATTTTCAAATTACTTCTATACATATAAATACTTGGGCAGTGCTTGAAGCTTGCAAACAATTGCTAAGGAAACAGCACACAGTGCTATAGCACTATTTAATCAGCAAAATGTGTTTTTAACAAAAAGGGTTATTATAGCAGTTAACATCACATATCCATTGTTGGAAAACAACATGTATTGCTCGAAGTAACAACACTAGCAGGGTTTTTCAATAAAAGTTCATATCATTAAAATGTTGCTTTTTTTTGCCCCACCCAATCAGATGTTAGCTTTCAAATGTTAAAAAGCATCTGACTGGAGTGGCAAAATTAGCACCATTTTTAACTTAAAACTTTTATTGAATCTCCCTGTACATATATTAGAGCACAGCTGAATATTCAGTTTCAAATGTAGCTGGTCACCTTTTTATTGCTATATCAGCTGTTGTCTGCCAATAGACATTAGAACATGGCTGTTAAAATGCTCTCCCCCACGGACAAAAGTACTAGTGAAGCCTCTAAGGGTAAAGTGACTTGGTTGTATTTGTGTTCCAATTCACCAGCAAGCCACACTTTCTAAACTCTCTTTGTTGTTCATATTTATATAGTGCAACTTAGGGACTAAGCAGACAAATAACATTCTATTGTCTTGCTTTCAGAGATTTAGAGGAAATGAGTTTTCTAATCAAGGAGAAGCAATTTTCCCCTCTACATTCTTCAAAACATGGTTGCCCCACTCGGTAAGCTTGTGCAGCTTACCAACTAATGGTTGTGCTGATGTTGACCTCTTTCTACTTATTTGCAATATGCATATGAGAACTGATGTTTGAGTGGGAAAGTATTAGTTGGGCATAATTTTATAAATGGATTTTTGGTAAGGGGTTGATCCTATTGTAGTGACATTGAACACTACTTAACCTATTTACCACTGAACCAAATTGTACCAAATGTACCAAAATGTACAGACATATGTACTTGTATGTATGTATACTATAATACATCGTAATAATATATTATTATTGATATATATAGCGCCAACATCTTCCGTGTAGCTTTACAATACATAGTCATATAGGGTATACTGTTTATACAAAGTCATACATATTACACACAAGTACAGAGTGAGGAGTTTCTTATACCAATACCAGGATACAATAGGAAGAGGACCCTGCCCAAAGAGCTTAACGACTAGAGGATATGGGGGTGAGACATTAGGTTGTGGGAATCGGTAGGCTGTAAATAGAGTTGCAATGGAGTGGGAAAGGCGGTGTTGAGCATATTGGTTAGTAATCGGGGTAAGGGGGTATCGTTAGGCCAGGTTTATATGCTTGCCTAAAGAGGTGGGTTTTAAGGTTATGTTTTGAAGTTGTTATGGGGTGGTGAGTGATGGACAGATGGAGGAAGGGTGTTCCAGAGCATAGGGCAGCACGAGTAAGTGTGAATGCAGGCATGGGAAGAGGTGACCAGAGTGGATGAGAGGAGGTATCGTTTGCAGAGCGGAGGTTGCGCCTGGGACAGTATCACTGGATCAGATCTGAGATATATGGAGGGGCTAGTTGGATGTGCTTATAATAAGGTACCGTATGTACTCGAGTATAAGTCGAATTTTTCATCCGCTTTAAAATTAGCCTGAAACTAACCTCGACTTATACTCGGGTCAAGTCCTACTTTAGATCCAAATTCTGCAATTGCGGATAGTAACCAGTAGGTGGCGCTGTGTTAACCTGCATAGAAAGTTACAGGAGCTGATCTGCCTTTACACTTCCTGCCCTGTAGTCTGGGCTGGCCTCACTCTCGCACTGTCACTGCTCATCTGGATGCTGTAAATCTGATGGGTCTCTTCAGTTTGGGGCAAAAAACAACTGCTAGTACAGTGCAAATGACAGCTTGAACACACAACTCACAGGTGACATTTTTAACTATTGGGGTCAGAGAGTCCTTTACTATATGGGGTCAGAGGGCCCTTACAATATGGGGTTCAGGAGAATTGTAAATGATGGTACCATATATACTCGAGTATAAGTCAACCCGAGTATAGAGTTGGATACCTATTTTTACCTGAAAAATTTGTAAAAACTGATTGACACAATTATAAGTCGAGGGTAGAAATAATCACCACTACTGCTTCTGATTCTGTGTTGTTTTTTAGGCTTTAGATGCCCTTTAAATGGACAGAAGAATTCCCATACAGTAATAGCAATCCAGTACCAGTAACCTCCAATTCCTTGGCACACCCAGATGTTTGAAACTACAACTCCCAGCATCTTTGTTGCTGGGGTTTCAGTTTCTAAACATGTGGATTGGCAAGGTTCAGTAACTTTTAATTAAACCACCATCATTTACAATTCTCCTGAACTCCATATTGTAAAGGGCCCTCTGACCCCATATAGTAAAGGACTCTCTGACCCCAATAGTTAAAAATGTCACCTGAGAGTTGTAGTTTCAAGCTGTCATTGCACTGTACTAGCAGCTGTTTTTTTTGCCCCAAACTGAGGACCCATCATTTACAGCATCCAGATGAGCAGTGACAGCGCTGAGAGTGAGTCCAGAAGCCAGACTGCAGGAAGTGTAAAGGCAGATCAGCTCCTGTAACTTTTCATGCAGGTTAACACAGCGCCACCTATGGTTGCTATCCACAATTGCAGAATTTGGATCTAAATTAGGACTTGACCCAGTATACGTAGGTTAGGTTTTCAGGCTAATTTAAAGCGTGAAAAATTCGACTTATACTCGAGTATATAAGGTAAGTTAATTAAAAGTTTACTTAACCTTGGCACTCCACATTTTAGAAACTGAAACTACTCCCAGCAACAAAGCATGCTGGGAGTTGTAGTTTCCAAACATCTGGAGTGCCAAGGAATTGGAGGTTACTGGTACTGGATTTGGCTATTACTGTATGGGATTCGTGTATGGAATTCTGCTGTCCATTTAAAGGGTAACTAAAGCCTAAAACAACACAAATCAGAAGGCAGTAGTGGTGATAATTTCTACCCTCGAGTCAATCAGTTTTACAAATTTTTCGGGTAAAAATAGGTAACTCGACTTATCTCGGATCGACTATACTCGAGTAATACGGTTAAGCAGTTTGAACTGGATCCCTTGCGTGATGGGCAACCAGGGAGGACTGACAGAGAGGAGAGACATTAGAGAAGCGAGATGAGAAATGAATGACGGGGCAGCATGTTGAGAATGGTTTGAAGCGGTGCCAGACAGTTGTTTGGTAAACCCACAGGAGTGTGTTGCCGTAGTCTAGCCGGGATATGATTAGGACATGGACTAGGATTTTTGTAGCTTCCTTTCGAGAGAAGCGTTGAATGCGGGAGATGTTTTTGAGCTGGAGCCGACAGGAGTTGCCAATGACATGAGGTTGAAGGAAAGATCGGAATCTAGCATTATTCCCAGGCAGCAGACATGAGGGAATATTAATAAGCATACAACTACCACATTTCAATGCAAGCAACAAAAGATATGAAACCAGAGCCCCTGATTCTTTTAAATCAGGGGTGTCAAACTCAATCACATAAGGGCCAAAATCAAAAGACAGACAAAGTGGTGGGCCGTATTTTTTTTATTTTTAAGATACTTAGCAGGTGCAGGATTGGGACTTGTGTCTATGCTGGTTCTTGGCGCGAATGGATGTGAAGCACACTGTTTTGGCTGGGACCTCTGCCTATGGCGCATCAGTGTCCTTCCAATGGAAGGCTCTTTGCCACCCTCCCTCCACTCATCAGTGCCAGGCTAGATAAGTGATCACTTGTTACAGTGCTGACTACATCTAAGCTTGTACTATGCTGCTATTTATTTGTGCAGTCCCAAAGCAGGGTCGTAACTATAGATCTGCCTGCTATATATTGCGATCAGCTGTTTTTAAACAGCTGGTCGCACCTATCTTAGTTAAGGTTAACCGATCAGCTGTTTAAAAAGCTAATTGCGGTATCTAGCAGCGGATCTAGTTATGCCACTACTTGGGACTGCACAAATGGATAGCAGCTCTCCTCTGCTGATCCTCTTTCTGATCAAGGCAGCATCTAGCTGGTTTATGAGCTCCTTTAGAATTGATCCAGCAATACAACACTTTAATATTGTTCTTTACCTTTTCCTGTTGTTTACATTTGTTTTATTCCTCTACTGTATAATACCACTTGAATGTTATTAGGCTGTACACAAACCTTACAGTCTGGTTGCACAATGTTTATCCTGCCTTACCAAGGGGGCCCATTTAAATACATTTAAAAAATTACCGGGCAGCATTTATATTGTGTTTATACAATTGTGCTATGACTGTTAAATGTTGGTACAGATTCAGATTGTATGACCAGCTTTAAAAAAATCCATAAAGAATGGTACCATAGTAGTAAAGGTTGACTAAAGACATTGCCCAACCTCTAATGAAGGGGGCCATATCCTTCCTTATTTCCAGTAACAATCAGCAAGAATGTCCACCTTAGGGAATGTCCACCTTTTAAAACAAAAACTGGTGACTGTCGGTTTATCTGCCTGCAATCCCAACTGCTATTTTACCAGTCTATTAGATACATTTGTAACCAAATATTTAATCTCCTTCCTCCCTCTGCTCAAAAGCTTTTTTTTGAAAACTTGAGCATGTGCAATGGTGGCAAAGAAGGGGAAACAGCAGTAAATCTTTGGTTGTTATACCAGCAGCCACACCCTGATTGACTGCATGGAGGGAGGAACAGCTTCCTCTGCCAAATACGGAAATATTACCTTAAATATCTGGTTGTAAATATATCTAATAATTGCTGAATGTGTCAGTTGGGTTAGGGGCAGGTAACAGACATGTGACCTTTTTTTTTTAAGTTTTTTAAGGGTGACATGCCCTTTAACTTCCTATTACCTGTCACCACAGCTTCTATTATTTAGGGATTCCCCCAAGATCTGTCTTCTCACAACCCGTACTGTTCAATAGGCACACAACCCTAATTTGCCAACTTCAGACATTTTTTCCAGTGGTTTCTTGATTGACAACCAGAATAACAAATTACTTACCGAAGAGACTAGGTTAGTTCTGATTCAAGCTTACCACAACACTTAATATACGCAACTCCTCCCACTATTTTCCCATCACGCTCTACCCTGCCGCCCCCCTTTCTTTCACCGGCTCAGGTAAGGGAATTCTTTGTTCCCTCCCCCTTCTTTGTTCCCTTCCCCCTATTGATATTAGATCTAAGGTTTGAGGCTTGTAATCCTGACCCTTATCAGCGTTCAGTTACAGATGCATTGGGCAGCTCTCCTTCCTTTTATTAATATTCCTTACTATATTCTTTTGTATTTAGAAATGCACAGAGAATCTTTAGGAGACATGGTGAGCTTTTGGCAAACAGAAAGCATTGTTTATATAACTAGAAATCAAAGTTCCCATTCAAAACACATTAACTATCCTTTTCAAACTCCTTTGATGCTCTGTGCGAGATCCTTGGGGCTCAAGATATTTTGCTTCATTTCATACATGAGCATAAGTAGATGAATCCTCCTAGCACATGCCATTTATTGCATCAATGCAAAAATAAAGCTTGGAAAAAATGCAAAAAAAAAGCTTGGGAAAAACGTATCTGCTAATGAAGAAGTTGTGAAGCACTCAAGACCATTTTTTTCAACTGTTTCTTCTTCAAATTGTTTTTGATGGAAACCTTGCCTCAGCTTGAGATGTCCTGAACATGATACTCAGAGTTAAGATTTCCAACTCATTACTTGCACAGATGAAGTTTCAGTTATTTCTGTAGTTATTGAATTATACAGTATCTGAAGAAAATGGTAAGACATACAACAAAATATGGTAACACCAGGAAAGCCACCCAACTATGGACTGTGAGTATGACAGCTACCAGACTGATTGTTTTGATACTACAGACTGATGAATTATACAGAATTTTACAGAATTTTGTTAAATTTAAATCTTTGACAATATCAGCAAAAATGTATTTAATTGAACAGAAAAAAAACTAAAATATACTAGACGTATATGTGTGCATTTGGATTAATTAAAACAGTAAATATTTTGAAATCAGTAATTATTCAGCATTTAATGTTCTAATTATCTGCCTCGGTTTTTGTTACAGACCATTGTCCGCTTACAACATCTCAATGACAAACACCTGACTGGATATTTTAACAATACAAGAATTAGAAGGCACCTCCAACGAGCAGAGGGTATGGTTTTACAACATTACACATTGATAACTGAAGATAGATGTGTGGAAATGTAGAAAAGCCACACACAACATTACTGTGTCATGCTAACCAATTTACTAGGATTAGCATGTATTATTATTATATTATAATTATTTTTTTTTTTTAAATTGCCCATTACGGAAACCATCACTATCCCACTATCACTGTATCATTTTGGGTTGATCTGTCCCCTATTTCTTTAGATATCCAATCTGAAACATCTTCATTTCAGCTGTCAATCAAGTGCCTATGTATTATAAATCAATATTTTTAGATAAGGAAAAAGGCACCAATATCCCGCTACAACTGAGTGTAACCACTCCCTCGAACTAATAGTAATAAATAACAGGGATCTAATAAACACTTTAATAAAGGAATGTTCCACTAAACACTCTAAAAGAGACAATGTAATCATATTGTATTGAATACATTGTCTCTGTGTTTAGTGGAACATTCCTATATTAAAGGTAATTGTGTTATCCCTTAGTATCATAAACTCTTTTGTTATGTATAGTTTTGCTGTAGCTGGAATGTGACAATTGGTATGTGAACTGCCTCATAGGGATTACTGAGCATGCTTGCCCTCACAGAGAGTCAAATAGTCTAGCTGGGGACTGGGCAGCTGAGCTTACAAATAAGTACTGATTAATGCATGTTGCAATACAAACACATCAGAGTAAGTGCTTCTTACTATATTTATTTATAGATTGAATTAGGTAAATGTAGTTGTTTGCCTCTGCACTCCCCTTTAAAGACCTCACTTCTTTTTGCTGGGGTGCTACTAAAAACCATAGCCAATGGCCAATCGAACATTTGATAAAAATATATATTGCATTCCAGTCTTAGAAAATCCGTGTATTTATTCACACATATAATGTTTCGGTACCTGTGTGGTACATTATGTTGTCTGAAGAAGGTACCACACAGTACCGAAACGTTACATGTGTGATAAATACACTGGATTTTCTAAGACTGGAGTGCGCTATTGCGCTATATCTTTTTATCATATATGAAATTAGGGAAGTAATTTTTTCAGTAAACATTCCTTTAGTCTCGCAAAGAAAATATGATATTAAAATGTGTGAGCCGGTGTGCATTTGTGCATTTGTGTCTCTCTGTAACTACTTTGTGACACCAGAAAATGAGGCATCTAATAACACACCAAATTAAGTGTTATTTAATATAAATTGAGTGTTTATTAGGACAGATTGAAGAAGTAAAAAAAAAAAAAGTTTCATCTAACAATGGTTTATTGATCATGATTACAAAGAGTGGAAGAATATTATCTGAAAAAGAATACAAAATAAATACTATGAGGCGTGACCATCAGAAATACATCAGGCAATGCCTTGCTCAAGCATATTTCATAAGGTCCTGACATGGAGGTAGGATTTTTTTGTTGTTGCAAATACTCATTAGGCAAAATAACATTTCCCTTTGATACACAATTAAGCATCATCAATTATTTACTTTATTGTATATAAGTATTGTGCTTATAATGAGTTATACATCAAAACTAGTCATTTGTCAAAAATTGAAATGAGTTGACTAAGATGACCTCTACACAGGGCATAATTAGAGGCTTCTTTACAAAATGCCCAAAAGCAGAGGTCATAATATGCAATATCAGAAATTATGTTAAGGTAATTTATAGCCTCATTTGATTAGGTTGGCCATGATGGTTTCTCCAAAGGTTGACAGTGAGCAGAAATCATTTTTCCCGGGAATCCAGTCAGAGGAACTTGCCATTTTTAAGACACAAAGGCTCGTACACATGCTCAATTTGCGAGCCGTGACGACCCCCGACGTCTGGCGCTACACGCGACGAATTGTTGTTTTTGCCCGAGAATCGGCATTCGTTCGGGGGTTGTTCTTTTGATCCGCCTGCATGGTTCGTTGCTAGCTCGCATTGAGCGTGTGTATGAACCTTAACACAGAGATGTAAATAAAGTTCTTATCGTTAAAATTGTGCTAATTTGCCCCAACCAATCAGATGTTAGCTTCTAAATGGTAATACCATCTCATTGGTTGGGCAAAATTAGCACCATTTTTAAAGATAAAAAGGGCTATGTACCGAGAGTCGCTATCGCCTCTATTGCCCCCTTTAGGTAATGCACTGAGCTGATAGTTTTCCTTTTCAGAATCTTTAACCTAGCTATCTGCTGGCGTTAGAGATTTCAGGGAGATATAGGGCAAAATTAGCACCATTTTAAATGATAAGAACTTTTATTGAATCTCCCTCATGGT
Organism: Hymenochirus boettgeri; assembly: GCA_019447015.1. Taxonomy (NCBI): domain Eukaryota; kingdom Metazoa; phylum Chordata; class Amphibia; order Anura; family Pipidae; genus Hymenochirus; species Hymenochirus boettgeri. Next base: position 140,756,342 of record CM033472.1, read on the forward strand.
GTGTGTTATTACAGAGATATGACTGTATTAGGTAATATGGTGTGTGTTATTACAGAGATATGACGGTATTAGGTAATATGGTGTGTGTTATTACAGAGATATGACGGTATTAGGTAATATAGTGTGTGTTATTATGGAGCTAAGATGGTATTAGGTAATATGGTGTGCGTTATTACAGAGCTATGACGGTATTTGGTAATAAAGTGTGTGTTATTACGGAGCTATGACTGTATTAGGTAATATAGTGTGTTATTATGAAGCTATGAAGGGTAAAACAGCCAAAGTTTCCTTTCTAGTCTCGATCTTGCCCACTTAGCTAAACGATCACCGCCTACAGAGAGACCTGAATGCACTGTCTGCTGGTATTGCAGCTCCTAGGGAAATGCATATCAATGACAATGACAAGAAGAGTACTGGGAAACTGCTTTTTTTATTGGTTACATCAAAATGAAGTCTTGAATACAATTGGCTGCCACGTCCTTTGCCCGCCCACTGGACGTCACCATCAGGTGGCTGCTAGCCTTGGCAACGGGGATGTCATCAATGAAGCTGCAAAGCAATGTATAATGGGTTTAGAGCGGGGGAAATACAACACTGTGGTTGATGGACACAACTAACCTGTAACAGGGCCAGGCTGTGAGCTGTATGTTACCCTAACACACTGTACCACGTCCTGTCTATCTGAACAGTCTGACTGCAAAGATGAGCCACTCTTATGTTGGGTTAGTGATTATAAATGATGGGAAAGGGGCTGGATGCTCAAGTCCATATTGTAGATAAAGAGATCACTGCTAATGGGTGGTTGGCATTGAAACTGTTAATGGGTGGTTGGCATTAAAAATGTTAATGGGTAGTTGGCATTGAAACTGTTAATAGGTGGTTGGCATTGAAACTGTTAATGGGTGGTTGTCATTGAAGACTGAGCATTATATGCCTGCCAACGAGCACAGAAAACACTGGGGGTAACCAGCATCACAGTGTGAGTTTGTACTTACTGTGCAGTTACATACGGTACATGGTACCTGATTTACATGATTTAGTCATTTCAATGGTTTGATATCACAATCTCTCTGTCTATTCTTCATTAGCAGCGGCATGTAGATTCGCAGTATATATAAACTACAATTCTTAGTATGGAGATGGTTAATCTAGCATCTGTTGGATGTTAGAAGTGCACTGGAACTGTAGCACTGGAAGTGCCCCCATTTTAACATCACTGCTGAATCCTAATGTAGGCTTTAGATTGGCTATGAAAAGACCACACCACCCAAAATGGTTTGCCAAAAAAAAACTTAAACTAATTACAGTTTGCAAGTCTGTTATTTATTTATTTTTTTGGAAAATCATGCAAGTAAATAAAACTCATATAGAAATATAATGTTTGAACTTCAGTTTCCGTTTAAAATGATAGATAGCTCAATAAAGATTTCAGATGAGCACCTTCCTTGTCTTCTATGCGCATGCGCGATCTATGCACATAGAAGACAAGGTCCGTCGGGACCTGTCAGACCAAGCGCCGGGGGAGCGAGCGAGCGGGTAAGTTCTTACCTTCTCTCCTGGCTCCTGTGTGTTCTATTGAAGAACGGAAGGTAAGGCACAGCTCCTTAACCTCCCGTTCTTCAATAGAAATGGATTCCGAAAACTTACAAAAACCAGTGGAGATACCCTTTAAGGCAGGAACCTGGCCTTTCATTTTAAACCAACTTCTTTGGAGACCACATTTCCCTTTTAAACTTTTTAACACTAACTCTCGGTCCAGTGGATGAAAATTGGTTTTCACTGTATGAGAAAGTGGTCATCCAGTAATAAAATGACAGGAGGAGATAGATAAGGGGATCTAGAACTCAAGTTAAGAGACACAGCTAACTTTTTAAAATGATAAAATCCATTTCAATTGCTGCTTGTGCAAAAAATACATGCTAACAAATCGTCTGTTTTAAAGGGCATCTATAGTGGGAAAATGAACTTTTTTTTCTTTCTTTCCATGTGTTCTATAATTTCCCACAACCCCCAGAGTGTCTTCACTTTTTTCAGATTCCCTCTCTGTCCTGAGATACATCAGTTAGAAGAATATGTGATTGCATTCCTCTACTCCTACTTGAACTGTCAATCAAATCCCTGTGACGTGATCCCCCCTCCCTGCTCTGTAATAAACATAGAGATAAGAGCATTAGCAGGTGGAGAGAGGTAGCTTTGATGGCAGATATAAGGCTGCACTTTGTAATAGCTTTCACTGATTGATGATGGGTCACAAAGTGAGAGATTGTAAACTGTACTGATCTCCTTCTTCCGTGTCTCCAGGACAGCTTGCTTTCTATTGGCCACTGTGCGTGGGTGTGTTTTTCAGGATGTTGAACTTTTAACTCCTACTGCACATGATAAGCTTGTCGGTTAGCCGGAGTTGAGACATGGAGGAGGTAACAGAGGGGAGGGGGAAGGGGGGAGTGCTGCACACAGATCTGACACCATGGTTAAACAGAGTTACTGACAAGAGATAGGATTAAGGCAGCACAGAATACATGAATTTAACTTTGCAAAGGGGAAATGTGTTTTTTTCATTATAGATGCCCTTTAAGTGTGTACCATATTTTGGTGCAGAGATATAACTAGAAATGACTGTGCCATCCAGAAAAACTATAATGGGAACCCTCTCCTTGCTTCATTAATCTACAGTGGTTGTCTGTGATGAGTGGGGTTGTAAATGTAAGAAGTTGCTTCCTTCATTTTCGGGCTAAATACTGTACAACCATTTTGCATGTGGTTAAGGACCGTTTAGTTGTGTGTGCAGCAAGATCCGAAAATTTCAAATCTACTCTGCTAAGGTTTAACGGGACATTCTACCCCACCCCCCGCATATTTTTATACTAAGGAAACACCATACCTACCTGGTACACAGGATTGCGGTCAAATAAGACACATACAGGGAGATTCAATAAAAGTTCTTATTGTTTAAAATGGTGCTAATTTGCTCCAACCAATCAGATCTTATTTAACATTTGAAACCCAAAATCTGGGCCAAAATTAGCACCATTTTAAACAATAAGAACTTTTATTGAATAACCCTGATGGTTTACATCTCCATTAAATAAGGGTTTAGTTTTGCACTACATGTAAGCACAAAACTTAACTATATTGAATAGGCTGAGCATCAATATTTCCAAATTTTGACTGAGCTGTTAATCTGCAGAAACTAATCATCAAATATTTTCAAACTGTAGTAGACCAGTGAAAAGGTATAATCTGATTGGTTGCTGCAAATTAACATCTTAGTCAAATTTCATAAGAGGCTAATCCAATAAAGTTTGCTTGTGCTTTTAAAGGGCGTCTTCACTGCCTAAACTAAGTTTGGGCATTTCAGTTTAATAAAGTATTAACTGCGTCGGGACCTGTCAGCTGAGGAGCGCGTGACCAGGTTAGTTCCATATGTTCTCTCCTGGCTACTGCAGGTATTACCGGTACCAACGAACGGGAGGTAAGAGCTAGCTCCATTACCTCCTGTTCTTCAATTATACTGAAATGTCCAAACTTAAGGTTCGTACACACCTGCAGATATTTGCCAGAGCCCCGACCGACCCCAAGCCTGACGTACACCCTCATTTACTTATTTAAATCTTTGTTATCGTATTTACAGCTGTACCACACCACAGCAAGAAATCAACAGCAGCAGAAAATTGTAGGATGGTGCAAATACTTAAGCTGGCCATACATACGGCTGATATGCTGCAGATTAGTAGCACTAGTAAACTTTTGCACTATGGCAACTTACACGAACTCATTTCTGTGATATATTAACCACTTTGCAGCTGTTATTTCCAGTGATGTAGCTAGATATCACAGGGCCCCATAGCAAGATTTTAGATGGGGGCCCCCCCCACATAAAAATCAGTTTGGTGCAGTTCAACCTAATCCATCTAAACTGCAGCAAGGTTATTTACCTCATGTAAATAAACCTGGGGCATCTTTGAAAGGTTTAAGTAAAACGAAAATGGGGTTTGTGGGGCTGAACTTCATGAGGTAAATTTTTTCTTGGGAGGGTGGGCATGCCTGCAGGTGACCTGGATGGGGCCCCTTTGGCTCTGGGCCCCATAGCAACTGCTATGGTTGCTATAGTGATTCCTACGCCCCTGGTTATTACATTGTGGGAATGCAAATTGTAAGTTGTGATCTTTTGCATGGCTTTAAAGCCACAATAGAAAAGGCTTTAATTTTTGTGAAAAAAACTGTGGAAAACGAGCAAGAGATGTTTGCAAAAACCTAGCCTTGTAGCGTGGGCACGATTAATATAAAGGTTTGTTACCAGATATTTAGAAATATCTGGTAACAATTTAGAAATATGACATGGATACTCACATGTATCATAGTGCATGGATACTCACATGTCCCCATTGACACTACACCTACTAGCATGTGTTTTTTTAACACATAAAAGGGGTAGAGAAAACCAGGTTTAAAGGACAACTCCACCCTCTTAAGAACATCTTTTAGAAAGAACGGCCTCTTTAAAATATGTTGATATATCATAGTTTGTCCTATGAATTCATTGCTGTATGCCTGCTATGCTTCTGGATGCCTCATGAAAACTGAGCAATTTAGAAACCTGTATTGAGCCTGGGCATGCTCAGAAGAGGCAGACAGGAGATTAACATTCAGTCATTGGCTGTGAAGCCAACTGTTAAATCTATAACTGACAGTTGCTTACATACAGTTACCTGTATGTAAGTTTTCACTTTGGGGCTGGACTTGCCCTTTAAAAGCATTGGAGATGGACTAGAACTCGGACCCGAGTTTGAACGGACTTTCGATAATCATCGAACGTTCGAGGAAAGCGAATATGCGAGTAAAATGTCTATTACACCTATACGCGAGCATCGAATCCACGAGTAAAATGTCTATTATACCTATTCGCGAGTAAATATCGAATCTGTGAGTAAAATGTGCATTATACCTAGATGCGAGCATCGAATCTGCGAATAAAATGTCTATTATGCCTAGACGCAAGCATCGAATTCGCGAGTAAAATGTCTATTATACCTAGACGCGAGCATCGAATCCGGGAGTAAAATGTCCATTATACCTAGATGCGTGCATCGAATCTGCAAGTAAAATGTCTATTATACCAATACGCGAGCATCGAATCCGCGAGTAAAATGTCTATTATACCTAGACGCGAGCATCAAATCTGCGAGTAAAATGTCCATTATACCTAGATGCGAGCATCGAATCCGCGAGTAAAATGTCTATTATACCAATACGCAAGTATCGAGTCCGCAAGTAAAATGTCTATTATATCAATACGCGAGCATCGAATCCGCAAGTAAAATGTCTATTATACCAATACGCGAGCATCGAATCCGCAAGTAAAATGTCTATTATACCAATACGCGAGCATAGAATCCGCAAGTAAAATGTCTATTATACCAATACGCGAGCATCGAATCCGCAAGTAAAATGTCTATTATACCTAGACACGAGCATTGAATCTGCGAGTAAAATGGCTTTATACCAATACACGAGCATCGAATCCGTGAGTAAAATGTCTATTATACCTATACGCGAGCATCAAGTTGTTCATGGGATATCGAATGTAAAAAAAATGTCGAAAGTAGCGCGCGTGAGACTAAAATCGAGTTTTTGAAAGTCCTGGATATTCGAAAATGTTCCCCAGACCATTCCCCAGGTCCCACAGCCATTGACATTAAGTTACCCTTGATATTTTAATTGTATTTCATTTGAACTTTTCGAAATATTTGACTTCCATTGACTTTAATGGGTCCGTTTTTCAACTTTCGTACTTTCCATATAGTTCGAATGTTCGAAAACGGACCGAACTTTCAAAAGTTTGTCCATCTCTAGTAAACATATGCTTTTTCTCTCTTTTTGAGAAGACATCGTTTGCAACAAAAATGTTGACTTATTAAAGCAAGCAGGTTACTAAGCTTCCTATATGTGTATAGGCAGAAGTCTCGATAAGCTGCATTCCCCAAACATGAAAAAGAAAATCTGAAGCCAAGCAAATACAATTCATCTTTTGTAAACTACATAATGATTTACATAAAACAGCGTTGAGCTGTAATTAATTTTAAGGTTTCATAATCTTGCTGTGTGGTTTAGCTGTGTTTTGTTTATAATTGTGTATATGGAGGAAAGATTCTATTTGTACCAAAGATTACTCATACTTGTAATAACCTGTATTTTCAAATTACTTCTATACAATATAAATACTTTGGGCAGTGCCTTGAAGCTTGCAAACAATTGCTAAGGAAACAGCACACAGTTGCTATAGCACTATTTAATCAGCAAAATGTGTTTTTAACAAAAAGGGTTTATTTATAGCAGTTAACATCACATATCACATTGTTTGGAAAACAAACACTGTATTGCTCGAAGTACAAACACTAGCAGGGTTATTCAATAAAAGTTCATATCATTAAAAATGTTGCTTATTTTGCCCCACCCAATCAGATGTTAGCTTTCAAATGTTAAAAAGCATCTGACTGGAGTGGCAAAATTAGCACCATTTTTTAACGTTAAAAACTTTTATTGAATCTCCCTGTACATATATTAGAGCAAGCTGAATATTCAGTTTCAAAATGTAGCTGGTCACCTTTTTATTGCTATATCAGCTGTTGTCTGTCCAATAGACATTAGAACATGGCTGTTAAAATGCTCTCCCACTGGACAAAAGTACATAAGTGAAGCCTCTAAAGGGTAAAGTGACTTGGTTTGTATTTAGTGTTCCAATTCACTCAGCAAGCCACACTTTCTAAACTCTCTTTGTTGTTCATATTTATATAGTGCAACTTAGGGACTAAGCAGACAAATAACATTCTATTGGATCTTGCTTTCAGAGATTTAGAGGAAATGAGTTTTCTAATCAAGGAGAAGCAATTTTCCCCTCTACATTCTTCAGAACATGGTTGCCCCACTCGGTAAGCTTGTGCAGCTTACCAACTAATGGTTGTGCTGATGTTGACCCTCTTTCTACTTATTTGCAATATGCAATAATGGAACTGATGTTTGAGTGGGAAAGTATTAGTTGGGCATAATTTTATAAATGGATTTTTGGTAAGGGGTTGATCCTATTGTAGTGACATTGAACACTACTTAACCTATTTACCACTGAACCAAATTGTACCAAATGTACCAAAATGTACAGACATATGTACTTGTATGTATGTATGACTATAATACATCGTAATAATATATTATTATTGATATATATAGCGCCAACATCTTCCGTGTAGCTTTACAATTACATAGTCATACATATAGGGTAATACATGTTATACAAAGTCATACATATTACATACACAAGTAAACAGAGTGAGGAGTTTCTTATACCAATACCAGGATACAATAGGAAAGAGGACCCTGCCCAAAGAGCTTACAGACTAGAGGATATGGGGGTGAGACATTAGGTTGTGGGAATCGGTAGGCTGTAAATAGAGTTGCAATGGAGTGTGAAAGGCGGGTTGGATCATATTGGTTAGTAATCGGGGTAAGGGGGTAATCGTTAGGCCAGGTTATATGCTTGCCTAAAGAGGTGGGTTTTAAGGTTATGTTTGAAGTTGTTATGGGATGGTGAGTGATGGACAGATGGAGGAAGGGTGTTCCAGAGCATAGGGGCAGCACGAGTAAAGTGTGAATGCAGGCATGGGAAGAGGTGACCAGAGTGGATGAGAGGAGGGTATCGTTTGCAGAGCGGAGGTTGCGCCTGGGACAGTATCACTGGATCAGATCTGAGATATATGGAGGGGCTATGTTGGATAGTGCTTTATAGGATAAGGTACCGTATGTACTCGAGTATAAGTCGAATTTTTCACGCTTTAAAATTAGCCTGAAAACCTAACCTCGACTTATACTCGGGTCAAGTCCTACTTTAGATCCAAATTCTGCAATTGCGGATAGTAACCAGTAGGTGGCGCTGTGTTAACCTGCATAGAAAGTTACAGGAGCTGATCTGCCTTTACACTTCCTGCTTCCTGTAGTCTGGCTGCTGGACTCACTCTCAGCACTGTCACTGCTCATCTGGATGCTGTAAATCTGATGGGTCTCTTCAGTTTGGGGCAAAAAACAACTGCTAGTACAGTGCAAATGACAGCTTGAAACTACAACTCACAGGTGACATTTTTAACTATTGGGGTCAGAGAGTCCTTTACTATATGGGGTCAGAGGGCCCTTTACAATATGGGGTTCAGGAGAATTGTAAATGATGGTACCATATATACTCGAGTATAAGTCAACCCGAGTATAAGTTGAGGTACCTATTTTTACCTGAAAAATTTGTAAAAACTGATTGACACAAGTATAAGTCGAGGGTAGAAATAATCACCACTACTGCCTTCTGATTCTGTGTTGTTTTTAGGCTTTAGATGCCCTTTAAATGGACAGAAGAATTCCCATACAGTAATAGCCAGATCCAGTACCAGTAACCTCCAATTCCTTGGCACACCAGATGTTTGGAAACTACAACTCCCAGCATGCTTTGTTGCTGGGAGTTTCAGTTTCTAAACATGTGGAGTGGCAAGGTTCAGTAAACTTTTAATTAAACTCACCATCATTTACAATTCTCCTGAACTCCATATTGTAAAGGGCCCTCTGACCCCATATAGTAAAGGACTCTCTGACCCCAATAGTTAAAAATGTCACCTGAGAGTTGTAGTTTCAAGCTGTCATTTGCACTGTACTAGCAGCTGTTTTTTGCCCCAAACTGAGGAGACCCATCAGATTTACAGCATCCAGATGAGCAGTGACAGCGCTGAGAGTGAGTCCAGAAGCCAGACTGCAGGAAGTGTAAAGGCAGATCAGCTCCTGTAACTTTCTATGCAGGTTAACACAGCGCCACCTACTGGTTGCTATCCACAATTGCAGAATTTGGATCTAAATTAGGACTTGACCCGAGTATAAGTCGAGGTTAGGTTTTCAGGCTAATTTTAAAGCGTGAAAAATTCGACTTATACTCGAGTATATAAGGTAAGTTTAATTAAAAGTTTACTTAACCTTGGCACTCCACATGTTTAGAAACTGAAACTCCCAGCAACAAAGCATGCTGGGAGTTGTAGTTTCCAAACATCTGGAGTGCCAAGGAATTGGAGGTTACTGGTACTGGATTTGGCTATTACTGTATGGGATTCGTGTATGGGAATTCTGCTGTCCATTTAAAGGGTAACTAAAGCCTAAAAACAACACAGAATCAGAAGGCAGTAGTGGTGATAATTTCTACCCTCGAGTCAATCAGTTTTTACAAATTTTTCGGGTAAAAATAGGTAACTCGACTTATACTCGGATCGACTTATACTCGAGTATATACGGTAAGCAGTTTGAACTGGATCCCTTGCGTGATGGGCAACCAGTGGAGGGACTGACAGAGAGGAGAGACATTAGAGAAGCGAGATGAGAAATGAATGAGCTGGGCAGCAGAGTTGAGAATGGTTTGAAGCGGTGCCAGACAGTTGTTTGGTAAACCACACAGGAGTGTGTTGCCGTAGTCTAGCCGGGATATGATTAGGACATGGACTAGGATTTTTGTAGCTTCCTTCGAGAGGAAGCGTTGAATGCGGGAGATGTTTTTGAGCTGGAGCCGACAGGAGTTGCCAATTGACATGAGGTTTGAAGGAAAGATCGGAATCTAGCATTATTCCCAGGCAGCAGACATGAGGAGATATTAATAAGCATACAACTACCACATTTCAATGCAAAGCAACAAAAGATATGAAACCAGAGGCCCCTGATTCTTTTAAATCAGGGGTGTCAAACTCAATCACATAAGGGGCCAAAATCAAAAAGACAGACAAAGTGGTGGGCCGTATTTTTTTTTATTTTTAAGATACTTAGCAGGTGCAGGATTGGGACTTGTGTCTAGTGCTGGTTCTTGGCAGCGAATGGATGTGAAGCACACTGTTTTGGACTGGGACCTCTGCCTATGGCGCAATCATGTGCCTTCCAATGGAAGGCTCTTTGTCACACCTCCCTCCACTCATCAGTGCCAGGCTAGATAAGTGATCACTTGTTACAGTGCTGACTACATCTAAGCTGTACTATGCTGCTATTTATTTGTGCAGTCCCAAAGCAGGGTCGTAACTATAGATCTGCCTGCTATATATTGCGATCAGCTGTTTTTAAACAGCTGGTCGCACCTATCTTAGTTAAGGTAAACCCGATCAGCTGTTTAAAAAGCTAATTGCGGTATCTAGCAGGCGGATCTATAGTTATGCCACTACTTGGGACTGCACAAATGGATAGCAGCTCTTCCCTCTGCTGATCCTCTTTCTGATCAAGGCAGCATCTAGCTGGTTTATGTAGCTCCTTTAGAATTGATCCAGCAAATACAAACACTTTAATATTGTTCTTTACCTTTTTCCTGTTGTTTACATTTGTTTTATTTCCTCTACTGTATAATACCACTTGAATGTTATTTAGGCTGTACACAAACCTTACAGTCTGGTTGCACAATGTTTATCCTGCCTTACCAAGGGGGCCCATTTAAATACATTTAAAAAATTACCAGGGCAGCTATTATATTGTGTTATACAATTGTGCTATGACTGTATAAATGTTGGTACAGATTCAGATTGTATGACCAGCTTTAAAAAATCCATAAAGAATGGTACCATAGTAGTAAAGGTTGACTAAAGACATTTGCCCAACCTCTAATGAAGGGGGACATAATCCTTCCTTATTTCCAGTAACAATCAGCAGAATGTCCACCTTAAAGGGAATGTCCACCTTTTAAACAAAAAACTGGTGACGTGTCGGTTATCTGCCTGCAATCCCAACTGCTATTTTTACCAGTCTATTAGATACATTTGTAACCAAATATTTAATGCTTCCTCCCTCTGCTCAAAGAGCTTTTTTTATTTGAAAACTTGAGCATGTGCAATGGTGGCAGAAGGGGAAACAGCAGTAAATCTTTGGTTGTTATACCAGCAGCCACAACCCTGATTGACTGCATGGAGGGAGGAGACAGCTTCCTCTGCCAGAATACAGGCAATAATTATCCTTAAATATCTGGTTAGTAATATATCTAATAATATGCTGAATGTGTCAGTTGGGTTAGGGGCAGGTAACAGACATGTGACCAGTTTTTTTAAGTTTTTTAAGGGTGGACATGCCCTTTAACTTCCTATTACCTGTCACCAGCTTCTATTATTTAGGGATCAGTCCCCAAGATCTGTCTTCTCACAACCCGTACTGTTCAATAGGCACACAAAACCCTAATTTGCCAACTTCAGACATTTTTTACAGTGGTTGCTTGGATTGACAACCAGAATAACAAATTACTTACCGAAGAGACTAGGTTAGTTCTGATTCAAGCTTTACCACAATCACTTTATATACGCAAAACTCCTCCCACTATTTTCCCATCACGCTCTAGCCCTGCCCCCTTTCTTTCACCTGGCTCAGGTAAGGGAATTCTTTGTTCCCTTCCCCTTCTTTGTTCCCTTCCCCCTATTGATAATTTAGATCTAAGGTTTGAGGCCTTGTGATCCTGACCCTTATCAGCGTTCAGTTACAGATGCATTGGGCAGCTCTCCTTCTCTTTTATTAATATTCCTTACTATATTCTTTTGTATTTAGAAATGCACAGAGAATCTTTAGGAGACATGGTGAGCTTTTGGCAAACAGAAAGCATTGTTATATAACTAGAAATCAAAGTATCCCATTCAAAACACAATAAATAACTATCCTTTTCAAACTCCTTTGATGGCATCTGTGCGAGATCCTTGGGGCTCAAGATATTTTGCTTCATTTCAATACATGAGGCATAAGTAGATGAATCATCCTAGCACATGCCATTTATTGCATCAATGCAAAAATAAAGCTTGGAAAAAATGCAAAAAAAAAGCTTGGGAAAAACGTATCTGCTAATGAAGAAGTTGTGAAGCACTCAAGACTCATTTTTTTCAACTGTTTCTTCAAAATGTTTTGATTGGAAACCTTGCCTCAGCTTGAGATGTCCTGAACATGATACTCAGAGTTAAGATTTCCAACTCATTACTTGCACAGATGAAGTTTCAGTTATTTTCTGTAGTTATTGAATTATACAGTATCTGAAGAAAATGGTAAGACATACAAACAAAATATGGTAACACCAGGAAAGCCACCCAACTATGGAGCTGTGAGTATGACAGCTACCAGACTGATGTTGTTGATACTAACAGACTGATGAATTATACAGAATTTTACAGAATTTTGTTAAATTTAAATCTTTGACAATATCAGCAAAAATGTATTTAATTGAACAGAAAAAAAACTAAAATATACTAATCGGTATATAGTGCATTTGGATTAATTAAAACAGTAAATATTTTGAAATCAGTAATTATTCAGCATTTAATGTTCTAATTATCTGCCTCGGTTTTTGTTACAGACCATTGTCCGCTTACAACAGTCTCAATGACAAACACCTGACTGGATATTTTAACAATACAAGAATTAGAAGGCACCTCCAACGAGCAGGATTGGTATGGTTTTACACAGTACACATTGATTAACTGAAGATAGATGTGTGGAAATGTATAGAAAGCCACAACACAAACATTACTGTGTCATGCTAACCAATTTACTAAGGATTAGCATGTATTATTATTATATTATTATTATTTTTTTTTTTTAAATTGCCCATTACTGGAAACCATCACTATCCCAACTATCACTGTATCATTTTTGGTTGATCTGTCCCCTATTTCTTTAGATATCCAATCTGAAACATCTTACATTTCAGCTGTCAATCAAGTGCCTATGTATTATAAATCAATATTTTATAGATAAAAGGAAAAAGGCACCAATATCCCGCTACAACTGAGTGTAACCACTCCCTCGAACTAATAGTAATAAATAACAGGGATAACATAATAACACTTTAATAAAGGAATGTTCCACTAAACACTCTAAAAGAGACAATGTAATCATATTGTATGTGAATACATTGTCTCTGTGTTTAGTGGAACATTCCTATATTAAAGTGTAATTGTGTTATCCCTTAGTATCATAAACTCTTTTGTTATGTATAGTTTTGCTGTAGCTGGAATTGTGACAATTGGTATGTGAACTGCCTCATAGGGATTACTGAGCATGCTTGCCCTCACAGAGAGTCAAATAGTCTAGCTGGGGACTGGGCAGCTGAGCTTAAGCAAAATAAGTACTGGATTAAATGCATGTTGCAATACAAACACATCAGAGTAAGTGCTTCTTACATGTATTTATTTATAGATTGAAATTAGGTAAATGTAGTTGTTTGCCTCTGCACTCCCCTTTAAAGATCACTTCTTTTTGCTGGGTGCTACTATAAAGCCATAGCCAATGGCCAATCGAACATTTGATAAAAATATATATTGCATTCCAGTCTTAGAAAATCCAGTGTATTTATTCACACATATAATGTTTCGGTACCTGTGTGGTACATTATGTTGTCTGAAGAAGGTACCACACAGGTACCGAAACGTTACATGTGTGAATAAATACACTGGATTTTCTAAGACTGGAGTGCGCTATTGCGCTATATCTTTTTATCATATATGAAATTAGGGAAAGTAATTTTTTCAGTAAACAATTCCTTTAAGTCTCGCAAGAAAATATGATATTAAAATGTGTGGAGCCGGTGTGCAGTTTGTGCATTTGTGTCTCTCTGTAACTACTTTGTGACACCAGAAATGAGTGTTCATCTAATAAATCACACCAAATTTAAGTGTTATTTAATATAAATTAAGAGTGTTTATTATGACAGATTGAAAGAAGTGAAAAAAAAAAAAAGTTTCATCTAACAAATGGTTTATTGATCATAGATTACAAGAAGTGGAAGAATATTATCTGAAAAAGAATACAAAATAAATACTATGAGGCGTGACCATCAGAAATACATCAGGCAATGCCTTGCTCAAGCTATATTTCATAAGGTCCTTGACATGGAGGTAGGATTTTTTTGTTGTTGCAAATACTCATTATGCAAATATACATTTTCCCTTTGATACACAATTAAAGCATCATCAATTTATTTTACTTTATTGTATATAAGTAATTGTGCTTAGTAATTGAGTTATACATCAAAACTAGTCATTTTGTCAAACAATTGAAATGAGTTGACTAAAGATGACCTCTACACAGGGCATAATGTAGAGGCTTCTTTACAAAAATGCCAAAAAGCAGAGGTCATAATTATGCAATATCAGAAATTATGTTAAGGTAATATTATAGCCCTCATTTGATTAGGTTGGTCCATGATGGTTTCTCCAAAGGTTGACAGTGAGCAGAAATCATTTTTCCGGGAATCCAGTCAGAGGAACTTGCCATTTTTAAGACACTAAAGGCTCGTACACATGCTCAATTTGCGAGCCAGTGACGACCCCCGACGTCTGAGCGCTACACGCGACGAATTGTTGTTTTGCCCGAGAATCGGCATTCGTTCGGGGGTTGTTCGTTGATCCGCCTGGCATGGGTCGTTGCTAGCTCGCAAATTGAGCGTGTGTATGAACCTTAACACAGAGATGTAATAAAAGTTCTTATCGTTAAAAATTGTGCTAATTTTGCCCCAACCAATCAGATGTTAGCTTCTAAATGGTAAATAACATCTCATTGGTTGGGGCAAAATTAGCACCATTTTTAAAGATAAAAAGGGCTATGTACCGAGAGTCGCTATCGCTCTCTATTGCCCCCTTTAGGTAATGCACTGAGCTGATAGTTTTCCTTTTCAGAATCTTTAACACTAGCTATCTGCTGGCGTTAGAGATTATCAGGGAGATACAATAAAAGTTCTTATCGTTTAAAATGGTGCTAATTTTGCCCCAACCAATCAGATGTTAGCTTTCAAATGTTAAATAAGATCTGATTGGGTGGGGCAAAATTAGCACCATTTTAAACGATAAGAACTTTTATTGAATAACCCTGAATGTCCTAAAGTGTCGTTAATTGCGTCAGTTACTTGACACAAATTTTGCCTAACGTTGCAATGGTGGGCATACAGGTTGGGATATTGCCACATGATACCCATTATCGCCCTGACAAAATCAGCCCATTTTCATTATCAAACTGAACACTTTTTTTTTATGGAGAGACAGACAGACTATATTAGAAGGATTAGATAGAATAGATATACAGTACAGACAGATAGCAGAGCAATAATTGTATATGAGAAACTTACGTTGGCCAAACACTAGAAAGATCCTTACTTACCCGACCAAGCAATCCCACAACATTAAAGCGATCCTGCCGGAACCACCTTTCTCCTACTTCTTTGCGACCGACATTCGATTGCAGAAACCTATTCATTTTGCGATTGCATGGCAATCCCATTGGGATCCACTACAGGTGTATGTTATACAGTACTTATTGACCCCCTATACATTATACCACAGTTAAACCCCCATCCTTCACAGAAAATTTAGCAAAAAATCCACTCTTCTTTTATGTCCCAAACTCCAGCTTGAAATTAGTAGCAATGCCTGCTACTGAAGTAGGTGATACAATGTTGCTATTATCGGCAGCTCTGGGAGAGGAAATTGCGATTTCAGAATTTTAAGCTGGAGATCAGGACAGGAAAAGCTTAAAGGAAGCTTTCTATCTTAAACTCAGCAGTATGTATCATGTCCCTCTCCTCCAAGAGAGAACCCCCAATCCCAATACTGCAGTCTATAAGTTGGCTTCCCATTAAAGAATTTTATTTAATGCCTTTCTTTGAACCTTTAAACCCCATTAGTTGCAGATCAGGGTACCCACCAGCCTCCCTGGCCACCTCACTGACAGTATTTCCAACCAAGCAATAGAAGATAAGGGCTGTCTAGTCTTTTAATTTGCAAACCGAGGGTGCTCCAATTTATTGGTGTTTGCTGTGTTTTTTGCTGTGTCTGCACCAATAAATGGGGGCACCCCGGTTTCCAAATTAAAAGACTGGACAGCCCTTATTTTATACTGCTTGGTTTAAACCCCTTTACTCTGCTGCACGCCCCTACTTATCTTCTCTCTTGGCCCCTTATGTTCCTGGATGAGCCCTGTGCTCCTCGCAAGGCAATCTCCTAACCCCCAACTACTGTAGCACTGCTTCCTCCTGTCTTTAACCATTCTCTCTTGCTGCTCCCTACCTTTGGAACCTCTTCCTCTCACACTTCGCCAGGTGACAACAATTAGTACTTTTAAATCTAAAGTTTTATCCTACCTTTTTGAACACCAGCACAATAAATTAAAGGACAATTATACTGTAAAAATGTACTTTTAAAAAATGAGAAGCACCTGGGGCAAGAAGATAGGATTGATTATTCCCACTTCCTAATATTGTTTTCTTGAGGAGCTACAGCACATGCAGTTTTCATCTGCCAGGTTATGGCCCTAGGCTATTCTATATTAAAGATAGCGCTGAAGCATACAGGTACACTGGCTGAAGCATTTTTCTTCGTCCTGCTGCTCCTCATAGAAATGATATTGGGAGGTTAAAAGCACCAATCCTACCTCCCTGCCTCAGGTACTTTTTTTTTAACTGTTTTAAAAAAAACTTTATACAAACTATAGTTTCCCTTTAATGTTAGCTGTCTCAAGCACTTTATATCCCTACCCCCACTTGTATCTGTATGTTGTCCTTCACACTTAGATTTTAACACTTTGAGGCAGGGATTTAATGCCTAATGTGTCAAGGCATGCCACGCTTATTTTACATATCTCTATTTTTTAATTTTTCTGTTTAATTTAATATCTGACCCGGCGGATCATCAACAAGGCCCCTCGGAGCATGCATTAAACAATAGTTAGCCTAAATGGACTTTTGGCACACTGTGTATGAAGTTTAAAAATTAAAAAATATCAAGGATATTTTTTATTCCTTCCTTTAGACTTTTATTTCTGTCTTAAAAGTAACACCCACTGATGACTTGTGATAGCAACAGAGAAGCTTCCTACAGTTATAAGAAGCTCAGAGATGGGTTCATATAGTAAGACACCTGAGAAGTTACTTGAAATGTCATACCAGCTAATGCTGACATCTTTGCTATCTATGTAACATTTTCAATGTAATTAGACTTTGTGCTTGGCAACATCAGGAGTACAGTTTGGCAAGAAGAAAAATAAACAGTGGATCAAAGACTGAACAGTAACCAGATACTGTTGCTGGCAACTTGACACTTGTTTTAATGTTTGTCTCCAAGAGACAATAACAAGGTTTTAAACATGTTCTTTGACAGTTAAAGGGGAAAAATCCTTACTCCAAGTTCTTAATTTAGCCTTGAACATCCAGTGGAGGATTTTGTATCAATTTTTGTTGTTTTTACTCATTCCTACTTGATTTGATTTTGTTTGCCTTTATTTTATTTCTCTCTCTGCAACACTAACAGCTTAGGCTCTTATGTCAACATACAATTTCTGTACATGCTACATTCTAATTGCACAGTTTGTCGCTTAAATGAATAATGGCTATAAGAACTTGTATAACTTTTTTATGCATTCTGCTGCAAAGTGGAATATGGCATGCTTTAGACAAGTTGATAATTTTAGCATCATTTATGAAACCTCTTATTTACCAATTAGACAGCAGGAATTACAAAGGTAGCTTTAATGGGAATCGTTATCTTAAAATAAAGATTATGCCCAATGCTGAATAGCTAGGCGTTGATGCAGGCACAATAGCTGATTTCTTTCTTTATTGACGCAGCACCTCTGTGGTTACCCCTAAAGAAAATAAATGTACATAAATGTAGCAGGAGAACTGGTCCACAATGCACAATGGAAGTACAGTAGTATCGTCATGGAATGTCCAACATATGTCATATGGATATTCAGAATGTTTATACTATTTTAACTTTGATTGCTTGCAAACATATCTTGGATATAAAGTAATAACTTTTATTGGGCAACTAAAATTTTTAGTAAGTTAATAAAATGTATTACTATATATCTAAGATGTATTTTGCTTTCATCAATGGCTAACATGGTACAGTTCTCTACTACTACTTTGATGCTTGGCATTGCTCATAATGGCCTTTAATTCTTTTACTTCTAAACTTGGCAGGCCTGCACAGGATAAAATAGTGCTTATTCTAAATAATTATATCACTAGTACATTTTAAGGAGCATTGTCTACCTTGCTGTTGCCATTTGCCCAGCCCTTATCTACATGATTTATCATCATATAATTTGGATTTCACATTTTACTTTTTAGAGACACCACCAAATTGAAATAAAAAGAAAACTCGAAACATTTGCCAGAAAGGAAAGAATTCAGAGAATTAAGGTAATGTTCTGTGTGCATTTTTATATTAATCACAAAACATAGTTCTAGAAAATAACCATTGCAATGCTTTTTAATTGCAATAATTAATTGCAAATAATTTTTTGGTGACAATAGTACTATACTATGTACAATATAGTCAGATGGAAATCTACATCCAGTTGCATAGTGGATGCTTTTAGATGGAGCTTTGATGCACGGGCCAGAATTTCAACCTGATCTACCAGTCACCTTAAACATCCTGTCAGTCACATAGAAATATCACTGGTCAAATTTAAACAGACTGCAGACAATATTCCAACATGTAGTCCATTGACTAATCATCTAAAAAATACCAGCCTGTCTGATAGAACGTTCGTCTAATTGACGAACATTGTAAAATCACTGCCAATATTTTGAACAGATCAAATTTTTGGTTGCAGTAGTAGTTTGGCCTGAAAAATCAGACTGCCTGTACACAGCTTAAATAATTAAGCCATCTTTAGTTAAGAAGTAATTACAATATGTAAAGTAAATTACCAAGACAATGCAAAATCTTCTGTTACCACAGATCTACACATATGCAGCCTGTTTGTGTTGATTTATGGGTTTGTGCTGACCATGGGTAAGCATGGGTTTTGGACTGCATTTGCTGTGCATGTGATACATATGGGTTGGATTTTATATAGTGCTAGAGCAAAAGGAATTGTAAATTAATTGAGTTGTTAAACACATACAAAGTACAAGCTGGAAATAGCAATGTTAATGTTATTTGGTTTCTATTGACAGATGGTATGTTTTCTTCTTTGGCAAGCCCTAAACCTCCAGGGAGGGGTGTTTTTGTATGTGATAGACTGTCAGGTGGGGCATAAAGAGTATTTACAATGCACAATGGTTGAAAGGCACCAACTTAGAATCCATTTTGGTTATTTCATCCCCATTATATTTTTCGACAATGGGAACTGGAACGGTTGGTAAGAAATATATAATACATAAGTGTGATATTTTATTATGGGAGCTGCAGTGGTATATAGCCTTATAAAAATCACTCAGCTATGTCACTAAAAGACATATTTCTTATATTTCTTATCCCACTGCTCCCCTCATTCCAGTGTTCATGCCTGAACAATGACCCAGCATTGTTTAACTTTACTAACAGAACCTGCTGGAGCTGCTTTCTGTCACTTCATAACCAATGTCTCTCTCCTCCTCCACAAAGATTTGTTTAACCGCATAGATGCTGGGCTGGGATGTTCCATTCTACAGAAGGTAGCTTGGGGGGTTTAAATTAAGGTGGGAATAAAGGACAAGGCTAGAATTTAAAAATTCTAATGGGGTGAAGGAATCCAATACTTATGTATTATAAGAAATAATGCGCCCCGTCACATTATAATATATAGATATTATACCACCCTGGAGTTCCCTGTCCTGTATAAAAGCACTCGTCTGTA
This sequence comes from Hymenochirus boettgeri, assembly GCA_019447015.1. NCBI lineage: Eukaryota > Metazoa > Chordata > Amphibia > Anura > Pipidae > Hymenochirus > Hymenochirus boettgeri. The sequence goes on from CM033472.1 coordinate 140,775,977, forward strand.
GAATGTGAATCTGTAGAAGGAAGTGTAGTATGTGAGTTTAGATACTTTTAAGTAATGTAGCTTTTTTATTTCTTTTTTGATTCTGTGATAGATAAGTGTCATCTTGATAATGAATTACAATATCCCACAAGATTTGCAGATTCCAACAAATCCCGTGCTTGTGATGATAATTGTATGCATACTTTCTGTGTTTCTTTTAGGCAGATCATTCAAAGACTCTTGATGAAGAAGCAGTTACTTTATTTTCCCCACGTCCACCAACAGGACCAAAAAGTCTAAATCGCCATAATGCAACTTATAAAGAGCGTTCAGATTCATCAGATTCTGTAAGTACAGTATTTATCATCTGTATGTATTTATCAGTGTGAATTAAGAGGAATGGAGGGAATCTGTATGGACAAGCTGCTGTCATGCTAAGTACATATGAAACTACCATTGGAAGACCATACTTTGAGTGGGTCCTGGCATTCCTGCAATGATACTTGGGACTTATTTTGTTTATACCATTTCTTTTTAACTGCAGCACTGGCACTGTAATACATTTAGCCATGTTTCAGCTAGTCTATGGCATTGCTGCACATTACAGTAGCTGCCAGACAAAGGTGTCCCAGTGCTAGCAGAAAACATTCTGAATAGTGTAGTAGTTAGGCCTAGCTTGTAACCTTCAAAGTGTTATCTGTAACCAATCACAGGACATGGCTCTGCAGACAGGGATGGGTGATGACAGTATCCAAGCCCCACCAAACCAGGAAATCTTTAAAAATAAATGGTTCTAGACTGCAGCAGTATTATGACATTTTCCTTTTACCCAAGTTATTTTCCATGTAATGAGATCATAAACTTTTAACTTTGTAATATTAATTTGTTAATGTTACATGAAAAATTGATGAGATTGTTGGTGCTGCTGCTTCTGTTCTTTTGAAGCTCTTCTGCTGGTGGCGGAAAAAACCTTTAAGTCAACATTTGGTTCCAGCTTGGCTCCATGCGTGAATAATGTTGTCCCTCTCTCTGATTAATGATAATTGGAAGTTACCAAGGAGTTCCATGACCATATAGCATGAGGCATATATATATTGGTAAAGGAGACACGGGGGTTTTCCGAAAATGTTGTCCTTTATGAAGTGCAAATAAAGAAATATTTGATGATTTAAGTGTGTGCCGGAGTGAATACCACAATATACAATATTTGGGGTTATACAGTGCACACTGTGACTCCTGGGAACCACGCAAGACAAACAGTGGAGTGCGACTGCATCTCTCTACTTTATATATATATATATATATATAGAGAGAGAGAGAAAACCAGTTTCACACCACACACAGGTTTTATTCTTCAACTTCTTTATTCACATTAGAACATGTATAGACGTACAACGTTTCGGGGTTAGCACACCCCTTCCTCAGGTACAAAAAATGGCTATCACATGTGACCCAATCCCCTACTAATATATACCCTCCCCAACAGGATCTGACATCAATAGTCCAACCTATTAACCCCGTGCAGCATATCCATTAACCCTTAAATACCCTTCTATGTAAATCCTTATTGAAACTAACCTCTTTTTGGGAAGATCGACATGGATCTATTTTACTCTAATTCCTATAAATAATGGTACAAATCATAGTCTCTATTGAGACCTAGGGGATGTAAACTCCGTGATTGATGTACCCACCAAACCTCTAATTTTAACACTCGATCTCCCCCCCTATCTGCTGGGGAGACCACCCCCAAGACTCTGAATTTCAGATCATTCTCAGTATGTCCTAACTCGACAAAATGTTTAGGTACCGGTAATTTAGTTTCTTTCTTCCTAATACTAGATGGATGTTGGGATATTCGTGATTTTACCATCTGTGTGGTCTCACCCACATATATAAGACCGCATGGGCACCATAAAACATATACAGCAGATGATGAATCGCAGGTACAAAACTCTCTGCAACGATATTCTTGGCCCGTGGAAGGATGCTTATAATTAGGACAAGCATAAAAATTTTGATGAAGCGCACTCTGTTTTATCAGAAAATATCCTGTTATTGCATCACACAAAAATACACAACGTTTCGGAAACGCTATGTCTCCTTCATCACCTGATGAAGGAGACATAGCGTTCTCCGAAACGTTGTGTATTTTTGTGTGATGCAATAAACAGGATATTTTCTGATAAACAGAGTGCGCTTCCATCAAACTTTTTATGCTTGTGCTATAGCTTGGAGTCCTGAAGGTAGAGGACTGAGGGAAGCAGCACCTGGTATTTACTGGCACATTGCCTGAAGGAGTGCCTAGGCCCACATTTGTGTTACAACGTGCTTATAATTAGGTCCTTTGACCACAAATCTACATTGTACACAATGTAAACAAGGGTACATACCGCATCTCTTGTACCCCAAGCCCATCTTATTTTCCTCATTCCCCCTCCTGAAGGTGACTCTCACTAAACGGTTACCTATGGAAAACCCCTTTCGGTAAGAAATTAACGGCGGTGCTTTAAACTCTTCTATTTCTGGATAGGATTCACTCAACATATGCCAATTCTGTTTTATAACCTTACACAAGATCACTGCCCACTGTAAAGTTCATAATCAATGGAATTCTCCTATTCCCACTCCTTTTGTCTCTTGATGTGCACCTTTCTATCCCCTCTGCCTTTAACGCAGCTCCCTCTAGGAGTTTGGACGGATAACCCCTATCTACCAACTTCAAATACATCTGTTCATGTTGAATCCTCCTTACTTTTTCCTTACTCACAATGCGATAAACCCTTTTAAACTGACTGATCGGAATCGATCGCTTGACATGGGACGGATGAAAACTCCCATATGCAAGGATCTGGTTCCGATCAGTGGGCTTAATATAAAGTTCGGTACTGAGTCCTCCATCATTCTTAATTTTAACATCCAAAAAACTGATTTCAGTGGTACTAAATTCTAAAGAGAACCTAATCTCTGGATGTACCTTGTTAACCTGTTCATGGAAATGGCGAAGAGATCCAACATCGCCCCGCCATACAAGGAAGACATCATCTATGTATCTCCACCAGGCTAAACAATGTCTGGTGAAGGATGGCAAACCATAGATGAAGTCTCCCTCGAGCCAAGCCATAAAGGCATTGGCATATGACGAGCGACTTTGGATCCCATCGCCACCCCCCTCATTTGCATTTAATACGTCTGATCGAACTTAAAATATGATCTATGCAATATCAACCTTAAGCATTCAATAAAAAAAGTCAACATGTCGATCACCGTACCCTCCAAAACCCTCCAACAACGGGCGGCATGAAGCTAACCCGTCCCAATGAGGTATGGAGGTATAAAGGGACGATACGTCCATAGTGGCCATGACAATACACCCCCAATCTTCACACTGAATATTTTTTAGTTTTTCCAAAAAATGGGAAGTATCTCTAAGATATGCTCGCGTGCCCTGTACCAAGGGCACAAGAATCCCATCCAGCATGGTGGCCATAGGGCTGAACACAGAACCTATGCCAACAACTATAGGTCTCCCAGGAGGCTGGATGAGATTCTTGTGCACCTTGGGCAAGGCATACAAGACAGGAATAATAGGGTGAATTACAGTCAAATTGGCCTTTAAATCCTCAGAGATAATGTCAGACCTGGACATACTGGACAAATATACATCAATCTCCTTTTTTTGTCCGCTAAGGGATCTCTTTCAATTTTGCAATATACATTCGTATCCCCCAGCTAGCCTCTTATCTCCTCGAGATAGTAATCCGTGTCCAATATCACGATCAGAGGGTTTGATCGTGATATTGGACCTATGTTTCAATGTTTCCAATGCTTGACATTCCATATTGCTCAAAGTTTGTGTCATAGGTAAACAATCAATCTTTTTTAACACAGAACTCATGTCATATTTAACTTTATTCACATAGCTCTCAATCCCAATGTAAGTAGTAGGTGGCACAAAGTTACTTTTCGACACCAATCCCACAGATTGAGTTGTTAGTCTGTCAAATCCATCATCCTGCATTATTCTATTTATAGAAGGTTTCTGTAAGAAATGGGCTTTAAGTCTCAAACGACGAAAGTAGTAAAAGAGTAAAGATAGAAAGTAGAAAGAGTAAAGATCTATATCCAGCTTGAAAGAATCCAGTTTCGTTACTGGACAATAACCCAGACCTTGGGATAACACAGTGAGTTCAGCATCAGTTAGACTTACTTTGGACAGATTCATTACCGCTATTTTCTTCTGGGACGCAACTCTCGCCTCGGCTGCGACTCCCTCCGGTCGTTGCTGGGGCCGGCGTCCTCCCCGTCTCCTACGGTGGCCGGAAAAGGACGTGCACCACTTCTATCTCCAGCTCTTAGTTCCGGATCTGAGCGCCAATGGCGCAGTCTCGTGGAGCGCTCACATGACTTGCGGAAACAATCATATACGTGGCCTCGTTCATAGTCCTCCTCATCGCGGGAAAATTTTGCTCTCTTAAAGTCCTCCCCTTTCTTCCTATAGTTAAGCATCCGTTGTTCGAGATCCACCCCCCATCCTTCGCCAGACATTGTTTAGCCTGGTGGAGATACATAGATAATGTCTTCCTTGTATGGCGGGGCGATGTTGGATCTCTTCGCCATTTCCATGAACAGGTTAACAAGGTACATCCAGAGATTAGGTTCTCTTTAGAATTTAGTACCACTGAAATCAGTTTTTTGGATGTGAAAGTTAAGAATGATGGAGGACTCAGTACTGAACTTTATATTAAGCCCACTGATCGGAACCAGATCCTTGCATATGGGAGTTTTCATCCGTCCCATGTCAAGCGATCGATTCCGATCAGTCAGTTTAAAAGGGTTAATCGCATTGTGAGTAAGGAGAAAGTAAGGAGGATTCAACATGAACATATGTATTTGAAGTTGGTAGATAGGGGTTATCCATCCAAACTCCTAGAGGGAGCTGCGTTAAAGGCAGAGGGGATAGAAAGGTGTACATCAAGGGACAAAAGGAGTGGGAATACGAGAATTCCCTTGATTGTGGACTTTACAGTGGGCAGTGATCTTGTGAGTAAGGTTATAAAACAGAATTGCCATATGTTGAGTGAATCCTATCCAGAAATAGAAGAGTTTAAAGCACCGCCGTTAATTTCTTACCGAAAGGGGTTTTCCATAGGTAACCGTTTAGTGAGAGCCACCTTCAGGAGGGGTAATGAGGAAAATAAGATGGGCTTGGGGTACAAGAGATGCGGTATGTACCCTTGTTTACATTGTGTACAATGTAGATTTGTGGTCAAAGGACCTAATTTTAAGCATCCTTCCATGGACCAAGAATATCGTTGCAGAGAGTTTTGTACCTGCGATTCATCATTTGCTGTATATGTTTTATGGTGCCCATGCGATCTTATATATGTGGGTGAGACCACACAGATGGTAGAATCACGAATATCCCAAAATCGATCTAGTATTAGGAAGAAAGAAACTAAATTACCGGTACCTAAACATTTTGTCGAGTTAGGACATACTGAGAATGATCTGAAATTCAGAGTCTTGGAGGTGGTCTCCCCAGCAGATAGGGGGGGAGATCGAGTGTTAAAATTAGAGGTTTGGTGGGTACATCAATTATGGAGTTTACATCCCCTAGGTCTCAATAGAGACTATGATTTGTACCATTATTTATAGGAATTAGAGTAAAATAGATCCATGTCGATCTTCCAAAAAAGAGGTTAGTTTCAATAAGGATTTACATAGAAGGGTATTTAAGGGTTAATGGATATGCTGCACGTGGTCAATAGGTTGGACTATTGATGTCAGATCCTGTTGGGGAGGGTATATATTAGTAGCGGATTGGGTCACATGTGATAGCCATTTTTTGTACCTGAGGAAGGGGTGTGCTAACCCCGAAACGTTGTACGTCTATACATGTGCTAATGTGAATAAAGAAGCTGAAGAAAAAAACCTGTGTGCGGTGTGAAACTGGTTCTCTGGATATATTAGGAGTAGCACAGCTGGTCTCCTTCACACAAGCACCAGGTAGATATATATATATATATATATATATATATATATATATATATATTAAGCCGTGGAAGTCCTCTGCACAACCCTCAATGCAGTCAATCACCCCGGTGCTTCCGAAAAGGTACAGACAGAGCAATGGAGTTAAAGCACATGTGGGATTTCAAACAACTTGAGATAGTTTATTCCAGTGATTAATCAACGTGTTTCGGCCATATTGTAAAAGGCCGTCGTCAATATGGCCGAAACGCGTTGATTCATCACTGGAATAAACTATCTCAAGTTGTTTGAAATCCCACGTGTGCTCCGACTTCCATTGCCTCTCTCTCTCTCTCTCTCTCTCCCTCTCTCTCTCTCTCTCTTTATATATATATATATATATATATATATAATATATATTATATACAAAATATTGCACTCCATAATATAAATAATAACTCTCCTGGGTGCTGTCCCAATTGCATCAAGAATTCCACGAAAAAATGGAAGCACTCACAGGTCTTAACAAACCACATCACGTTTTTAATTTAGAAAAAACAACTTAAATAGACCCAGACCAATACAGTAGATAGAATCGATTATATAGAATCTATTAACCTCTACATTACCACAGGGGAGTTTGAGATCTAAAACAGTGACCATTAACCCCTACATTATTAGACAGGAGTTTGAGATCCAAAACAGGGACTCAAGCAGAGCTGAATGCTATAGTACATACAAAAATTAGAAGCCTAGTGCACATCCAATTAATTTGCATACATTTTACCATTTTATCAAGTTGGTCTCTAGTTGCGCTTTTTGCGTGGATGTATACTATCCTATTTCTATATATATATATTGCTTGTTGCATTGGGGGTTTGACCTAGCCTTGGGAAATATGTACTCCACCCACAGTGGGTCATGTGCTCAAGTACTGAAAGTAGTAAAGTATGTGTATGTCAGGTTTCTATGACGCAGCTGTAATTATCATTATTGCTACTTTATGTAATTATTTTATTCATGTTCAAAAAATGTCAGCCACAATCATAAATGTGCGATAATGCGCTTTTATTAATCTGCCTTTAAGGGTAAAGCAAATTGCTAATACTTAGCAATTTATAAAATACGTTAAACTGACTTTAAACTGTACTTTATGCAATGTGTGTTGGTAAAGCAGTCGCACTTTTTGAAAATCTATGAATAAAATGAATTTTATACTAATATGTGTGTGTTTGATGTGCAGACTGTATATGTATACAATCTTAGTTCATAGATTGCACTGAATGTCTTGTTTGCTATATATAGCGTATTACTGTATTATTATATATACCGTATGAGGGCTAGGCCACACTAGCGTGTTTTTCACACGTTTGCGCCTGCATTTTGCACTCACGATTTCACCCGTGATTTTCGCTAAAATGGAAATCATGGGAACATGAATACTCCTGCGATTTCCGATGCGCATGCCATTGTGCGTCTGTTCGCGTTTTGGTAATGCATGTGTTCACCATTTCTGGTGCGTTAACGCATGCGTTTCCATAACTGATAACGGCAAAATCGCATGCGCAAAACACAAAATGCACAAGAATCACGCACAGTCGTGTGCGATAACGTTCGTGATTTTGTGTGTGATTCTTGTGCCGTGCAGTGTGGCCTCAACCTTACTGTTGGAGGTTCATGGTGATGTCCATTTAAGTCACTGGTTTTCTACGTGTTTGAGATTTTCTTTTTTTTTAGGGGGGGGGGCTGTTTTTATACTGTGTTATGCACATATTGCTGGGTAAATGGTTTAGTGATTGTGTTTAGCACTTAAGTATTTGAGTGTGTGTTGCACGCGGTGTATAGTAGTGTGGGTGAGGGACAGCTTGATCTACAGTACTACATGGGAGCTTTGGATTGTGTGGGTGTGTGCCTTTATTTGAGTGGCAGATGAGGTGCAGCAAAGGTACCTTGGGGGTTGGGGGGACTTAGGATATATTAGAGTGGATAAAAAAAAAAATTGCACTATAATTGCCCTTTAAAGATAGTGCTGAAGACAGGATGAAACCTGGCAGAAGCAGTTTTCTTTGTGCTGACACTGCTAACAGAAACAATATTAGGTAATGTCAACAGTTTTTTTCAATGTATTTGCACTATACATATATATATACATACTATGTAACACATTAAAACAGCTAAATTTGGTTTTAATTGAGCTGTGACTATGGACAACATCAAACTGATCAAAAAATTCCAAATGACAAGTGTTATTTATTTTTAATCAGGAATTTCAGGTTTAAAGTATGCGAGTAGATAGCGATGACAGAATTATGAAAAAATATTGCAGAAATCAATTGTTTAAAAGTTTAGGAAACAGCTAGTAAGAATCAGGTTTGATTTTCTTTAATCTGAAATTGAACCTACAATGCTTAGTTTTAACCTTATCAATGGATGGCTGTGCTGACCTCTAGTGATAGACTAGAATATTGTATCACTGGTTCTAAAAAAATAAATCTAGGCACAAATAAATAAACAGAATGAATCTGATTTAAATGGAATGAAGGTAATTAGTAAAGAGTTAACTGTTCACCTGCAAATCTAACTGACAAAGGAAAACAATATTTTCTTTTTTACGAAAAATAGGAATCTTTATAGTGATATTTTGAGCCGACTGATATTTTTCTGGTCGCCATTGACCGATGTCTGTGCCTACGTGTACCTAGACTTAAGATGGCCTTACACCCACTCATTCCAGTTGTACAAAGTCGGGATATTCCAATATCGTACAGTCGTCAGATTGTGTATGGCTTGTTTCCACAGGTCATATATGATCAGGATTTGTGCCCTGGCGCACCTTTGTTCTTAGTGCTGCACTTGTTTAAATACCCGTACATTTAGAGTAGTTATTGTATTGTTATAAAATGTTAATTAATTCAGGTTAGTTATCCCACCGTTTTGTATTCAAATTCTATTAAAATCTCTCTCTCTCTCTCTCTCTCTCTCTCTCTCTCTCTCTCTCTCTCTCTCTCTCTCTCTCTCTCTCTCTCTCTCTCTCTCTCTCTACCTGAGTACCAACATTTTGTGGACCAGCTCAGGCACATCATTTGAGAAACCCTGGTTCAGATTGTTCATTTAAATTCTGCTAATATACCAAAAAAATTATTTTAAAAAATATCAGTAAAAATTATATTTCTTCTTCAACCCAAAGATTTCTTCACCTAGACCAAGCACAGCACCTGGAAATATGCAACGTCCTGTTCGACTTCAGCCACTTCCGGGATATCCTGGAACTAGCAATGCACCAAAGACATCATTCGGATCAAGGCAAAAACCCTTTGCTGATGAGCAGGAACAACAGTTCCCTACAGGGGTGAGATCCTCACTGATGTTGTCTAATATGGAACGTATAACTATGAACCATATGTGTATCATTTGTATGTAACATACAACTAATGCTGTTTGGGTTAAAAGGTACCAACAAAACCTCCACCAAAATGTACAAATAAGTCTGATTGGACAAGTTAAATGTGTTAACTATAACAGCAAGTATAGTCTTAAAAGGGAACAGTACAATTTTTAATTATTAGATTGGTGAGACTGCAGAGATTGATGCAAAACTTTATAATTAAGAGAGAGATTGGAGTCTTACAGAAACAATAAAAGTTTATAGGTCTTCTTCTTACCTATGTAATACTGAATCCTAAATACGAAATGTAACAATAAAATCTGAATTTATGGTGCATGTTCAGTATTTATAGCAGTCCACAGCATGAAAACAAGGATTCAGAAAGAATCAGATCAGAATGGGGTTCTTTATTATTTGTTTCAGACTACTAGAACACTAGAATTAACAAGAATTATTCCTGCTGTTACCTGATATATTCTTAGCACAGGAAGATACAACTTGCCTAATTGGACACATTTTTTTTTATTTCTCTCACTCAAGGCTAGTGATACATGATTTTAGTCAACAGGAAAACATTTTACAACCTTAACTCCTCCATTAATAAAAGCATAAATTCTGCATTATATAGTAATACACAATCAGGGAGATTCAATAAAAGTTCTTATCGTTTAAAATGGTGCTAATTTTGCCCCAACCAATCAGATCTTATTTAACATTTGCAAGATTGGTTGGAGCAAAATTAGCACCATTTTTAATGATAAGAACTTTTATTGAATTTCCATGAATGTATGTAAAGACATTTCTGTCAAAGAGTAATTTTTATGTGTAATCACAGACTGGTGCATCTATGAAATAATACATGTATATATATTGTTTAACTACAGGTCGACAGAGATCTATTGAAATTAATGAACACAGTGGATTATTCTGTTGGAATATCACCTTATAGACTACCGATAATTAATAACTTTGTGATGCCTGCTCCCCCAACTCAAAGAAAACCCCCAAAACAGCTTAAACAGACTTTGAGCACATCCTCCAGAGGAAGGCGCTTTCGCCCAACCACTGCACCAAACGCACTAGAACTAACTGCTAAGGTACCGAACACTCCTTTAGATAATTAAAATATATGAAGCACATTTATATGTTTATTGTCCTATAGAAAAGCATGAATAGCAAACATACCGGTATGTATCTTCAAAAGAGTCCAGTATTTGAAATGTATGTGCTCAATCCTGCATTGGAGGCAATAGACAAGTAATCAGATCTCCCTGAAGCCTGTGCCAGGTTTGGATGTCAGCTAAGGTAACAGTATCAGGCACAGTAAGATGGAGCATCATGTTTTTATTAGGGATGTTGAACTACTACTGTCAACACTTTCTAAGTTCTGTGTTATATTGTTTATTTTAGCAAGGGAAAGATAAAGGATGGATGTAGCATATGGCAATTATTTAATGCAAATAAGTTTTCAACAGCCCAGAATGCTTCAAATACGATCAGCCAGGCAAGCAGGGCAGGCATTAAAGACTGTATCATTCTGTGGCTTCTTTATTGTTACGGAACAGCTGTAGCATAAGTACAAGACCATATGTAAAGGTCAGAAAGACAATTCTCCCCTTTACGTGTAATATATTCATAGGCCAATTATACTCACTGGGTGTTACTTGATCCCTGTACATTTTTCTCTGGATGAGTATGACTTTGACTAAATAGCTCACACAATGTTCTATTGCACACTTTCCACTGGGAATATCAGACTGCCATGTTAGCTGTTAGCATTAAATGTGGATTTGTGGATATCTGTGATGCTTACTTTCTTTCCCTCATTTGTAGTGAAGAGTTTTTTGTATAAGAACAAAACACAGCCTTACCAATTCCAGAAACTTTTACATAAATATCTGTACACAATACAACTTGCATTTACTCAGGAGAAGAGCTTGTTATTAAAGGAGAACTAAACTTACATTTTTTAAAACCTAATGTGAAAGTTTTTATCCCCAGAACACCTATACATTGTAATATTCTTCTCTGGTAAGTTGCATTTAGTATATGTGAGAAATAGATTTTGAAATAAGAAGGCTTCCATGTTGTTGCCAGTACAACCCACAGCTCATGAAGTCATCAAATAGCCACGCCCCCTGACCCCAGTATTCACTGTCTCTATGCACAATGTGTTTTCTATACAGATGTCTCCCCACCAATATGGAATCCCTGATAAGACTTTGAAAGCTGCTTGTTACCCTGCAGTTTATTAACCAGTCAGTGTGAGTTGCTGGAAAATAAACTGCAGGGCAACAAGCAACTTTCAAAGTCTTATCAGGGACTTACATATTCCATTTTAAAAATTATTCTTTCCCTTACAAAAGATAAAGCTTCCAAATGTAGCTAGACTCTCCACTTATTCAGTGTTGGTGCACCGGTTAAGGCACCGGGTTTAAAAAATACACGGTTTAGGAGGTCACAAGTTCAATACCCCTTATATGCATTTTGTTTGTATTATATTCCAAGCAAAAGATAAAGCTTCTAATTGTACGCAGGCTTTCAGCTTATTCAGTGGTGGCTCACCTTGTAAGACACCAGCTATATACACATACAGTTCAGAAGATCACAAGTTCAATACCCCAGATGTACCTTTTTCTGTTTCTATTATATTCCATGCAAAAGATAAAGCTTATAAATGTACTGAGGGTCTCAGCTTATTCAGTGATGGCTCACCTTGTAAGATGCCAGGTTTAGACACTTACAGTTCAGAAGGTCACGAGTTTGAATCCTCCAACTCATATTTATTTTCTGTTTCCATTATGTTCGTAGTACAATATTCTACATGTACCAATGATTTATGTTGTGTCTCTCTCAGCCTAGAGGTAAGAGCTCTGCTTTTAGCAAGACAGAGTAAATGAACAAGTTGCCGGTTCTATTCCCCAGACTTTTATTTTGACTGAAATGTTAGTATTCCGTTTCTTATATCCATGCTATCTTTGAAATACATTTAAAAGATTACTTTTCTTTTTTGTATGAAAAGTAAAGGATTATATCATTGTTAGGACAGGAGCATTAAATGTGTTTGAAAACAAAAAACTGAAATCCCTGTTTAGTTCCCCTTTAAACAGTGCTACTGGTAAAAAAATATTGACGGCTTAATGACCCACGTGGCATTATATAAATAGATTTCTTCATTTTGGCGCTTATACATTGTCAATGAAATGTTTTAACAAAATTATATTCTTTTTATGTTCCAGCAATTGTTCAGCTTTGTACTCAGCTGTTCTACCACAGATTTTGTGTCATATTTACTAGCAGATTGGGTTATTTATTTCCCCACAGGATCCTGGGAAATTTCATAAAACATCCTTACACAGCAATATTGGAGTCACTATGGTTTACCTTGGAAAAAATGTGCACTTGTCACACGATGATGATGATTTCAGAGATGAAATAAAAGTATTTCAACAACATTGTGGAGGCGAAAACCTTTGTGTTTTTAAAGGCAGACTTCTCGAAGGAGGTACTGTTTAATAACAACACAACTTATTGGGAAATCTGTCCCAGAGTTTGCTTATTTGTGCCCTTGGCAGATTGTTAGCAATCAAGCTAAAGTAAAGACTAATATGCAGTATTATAACACGTGTTTCATAACTATTACAGCAGAATGAGTTGGAAATACAATTGTTGGGTGATTTTCAGTAAAAGGTTTCCGTAGCAAGAGTGAATGTGTAAAGGACTGATCCGTCGATAGAGATATTGGTAGATCAATTAGTGCTGGATGTCAACATTGCCACAGATTAATGGTGAAATTGCATTGTAATATATGACTAGCTTTATTGGTATGCTTGTGAAGGTTCTCATTCATCCAGGTCATGGTATATCTGTTGTATTCAATTGGATCAACTGGACTTGAAGTTTAGTCCTTGAAGACGTTTCGCTAGTCATCCGACTGGCTTTCTCAATTCAGAATGACTTGTACAAGAATCTGTGGCAATTATGTACCCTGGAAAATCCCATTTAGCATATCACAGACAAGTGTTAAGGGCTTGATTGGTTAGTGGCTAAGAGGTGTTATAGGAACGCCCAGAGTAAGGTGTCAAAACAACATTGTAGCCACTATCCACTCTTAGCCACTATCCAATCACGCCCTTAACACTTGGCTGTGATATGCTAATTGGGATTTTCCAGGGTACATAATTGCCACAGATTCAGATTGTACAAGTCATTCTGAATTGAGAAAGCCAGTCGGATGACTAGCGAAACGTCTTCAGAACTAAACTTCAAGTCCATTTGCTCCAATTAAATACAACAGATATAGCTTTATTGGTGTTCCATACAGTATTTTTTCAGGATATGCAAAACTGCACCTTTACCATGGTTGTAAAATACTGTGCAGTATCAGTACTTTTATTGACTTTAGTACTTTGTAAGTCAGTAGATTTTCATTAAATTTAGGCAAGAATGATCAAGAATTGATCACTGCAGTGCAATGTATGCAGCTATCGATCAGCCACCACTGCCCCTGCCCTCCATCAGCCAAAATCAATTAAGAGTCTGATTATTTAGGCGATTTGGAAGGAATTGATTTTTTGGCAGGTTTGATTGATCAATTGAGCCATAAAAAAATTCTAAATCAGTGTGCAAGCTACATGAACATGCAATAGTAATAGAAATAACAATTTGTAATGTAAATAAAAGTGGTTTAACTGAAAATGTATTTTCTATATATTCTATGTTCTAGTATAGCAAAATATGTTTACCAACGTATTTTTATTTCGTAACACCAACCCTGTGTTGAGGTTACCAGATCCATTTAAAAAATGGGGACACACCCGGTAGTTATGTTATGATTGTAGCATGATTGCAAGTGCAATACAAGTGCAGTACTCTTACTTTTAGCTGATCTGTAAATTCTTTCATAGTGAACACCATAATTAAAAATAATCATTCAGTAATGATGATGGATCTGTTAGATAATTGGTTCATGTGTGGGCATCTAAAGTGATTAATTAAGCTAATCAAGGCACACTTTGAGATGATTGATTCAAAGGGAAAATCAGAATAGCTGGAATTAGCTCCTCCCAGGGGCTGATCATCTGGAACAGTGCAGTAAGGCCATCCAAACCAAGTCCTATAGTATTCAGCCAGCTGGCAAAAAATGTAAAAATATATTTATATATTTATTTTTTTGTCAGGGGACAATAAAGATTTATGTTTAGCTTACAAATTAATAAATACATTCTCTGCAAGAAATATCAATATCAATAATAAGGAAAGTGTGTAGTGACATGGCAAGAATGGGTTAACTTATTAGTTCTTGCAAAGGACCAATAAAAATGCCATTCCACCCTGGAAACAGTCCTCATTGTTAGGATTAGTGAAGTATGGAGCCAGAACTTCTCTTCTAGACAATGTGGGGCCGAACCGTGTATCTGGAATTGACTACAGCTAGAGGTCTGGTGGATACCTTATGGTCACCTTAAGGGCAGCCATACATGTAAAATAAATATATTTTGGTATTGGAATATGTGAGACGGAAACCAATATTATATTTGTGAATGGGAAGGTAGGCCCACTAAAATGATACCCAACATGGAGACCTTATTCCCTTGCCAAGGCGAGGTAATAATATATTGGGAAATATGTATTACACACAGATCATGTTTGGTATTGTATTGTTCATACTGAGGGGGCATGCTAAATGTGTATGGATCAAATGTTTCCTTCTCGCCCTGATACACAGGACTTCTTCTAGAGAGTAGTTAGGGTCTGTGAATATTTTTATCCTTTTTATTTTATATACCTGTTGTACTTATACTGTATGTTATTTTATTGTAACAACATTTTTCTTTTATTTTTGTATTATATGCACTGTCCACCTTTTGGAATATTAGCGTAAATCTAAAATTTAATAAGTTTTGTCTTTGATGCTCTAAAAGAACTCAGCCTCTGATAACTGTATGTGTTTGGATGGATTTTAAGTGTATGGAATGCTTTGCTAGTGTAAATACTAATTAACTCTGTGACTGCTTGTGGAGGACTGATGCTAATTAACCAGTTAGTTACTCTAGTGAATGGTGTAGCGTTAACCATTTAGCTGTCAGGACAGGGATATGCATAGTCAGTGAGAGTCAAGAGTTATTGTGGGGGGTTCTGAGCAGCCGGAAAGGCGCAGTGGTGGCAGCATATACAGAATGATTGGTCAGATCACGTGCCCAGTGAACTGGCGTTTGTGACAATACTAATATCAGATATTTTATTTCCAGTTAATATTTATGCTTATATACGCAGTTTCTGATTTTTACCCAATTCTTATACTTACATAATATATTGCCAATAATAAATAATAAACTGTCCTAAAATTATTTGCTCTTCATATGTTGCCTTTTTTCTAAAATTCCAGAACATTTTAACTTGATATCAAGACGACATCGCGGCTTCCCTTTTAGCCTCACCTTTTACATTAATGGTATGCAGGTGGATCGATTAAGCTCTTGTTGTGAATATAAACATCGCAAAGGGGCAAGGTTGGGAGGAAAAAATGGATATTTCGGTTTTCTGAATGTTGAAGGAGCATCTCCATGTTACAGGTACTGTTTCAGCTACAGTATAATCTCCCTTAATTAAAATGGAATCATTGAACTATGTGATATTTTCCATTTTCCAAATGCAAAATGAATAGATAAAGTATATATATGTTATGTTGCATTATGTTATATAGTTATATCAAAATATTATAGATATATAAATCAGATATTTCTAATTACCATTGCCTTGCTCAGTGTGCTTCCTGCAGTGACACGTAACATGTTTTTAGGTGCTTGCCCTTTTGTCTCATGCATCAAAGTGGACAGACCTTTGGTGGGCCTGACCTATATCCTGCCTTGCTTAATTGATTATACAGTCCTCACTTTATTTACTTAAAGGGCATGTCCACCCCCAAAACTAAAATTTAACCCCTTAGTGGCCACATTAAGAAGTTTAAAACAAGCCTTACCTTACATTTCTGCTCAAAATTGTTCCCCTGCTGTGCCCCCCCAAAGTCCAGGAAACTGCTGTGTAGAAGCACTCAACCTCATCAAGATTTGAGACATGCTCAGTGCAACCCTTCCCCCCCCTCCCTCTCCCTCCACCTAACGTTAAAACATTTGGGTATGCAGTAGGGCATGCTCCCCCAGCCCCAACCACATTAATATTACTATTATTTAATATTATTGCAAAAAAGTCCCCCAATCTTTACTTACTTTCCCTCTCTCCTCCACTGTTCAGAACTCCCGGCAGCCGCGACCGTGATTGGCTGCCTCTCAGCCAATCATGGACGCGGCTGCCGGTCCCGCCCCCTGCTTGCAATTCCATGCAAGCAGAGGGCCGGATAGTGCGGCGGAGGAAAGAGGGAAGGTAAGTAAGGATCGGGGGACTTTCTAACAATAATATTAATGCGGTTGGGGCTGGGGGGAGCATGTTTTCAAAAGGGGTGAACATGCCCTTTAAAAAAACACAGGTCTGTTTCTTAAAAAGAGCACAATTCAAATGGGATTACTTTTCTGAAAATGGCTGATTTGTTTAGTGATATTAAACTTTTCTGGGCACCAAATCCAAAAGTCAAGCTAACATTTTGATAGGATTTTCAGTAGCTGAGATGCAGCTGTCATAAGTTATTTAAAGGGTCTTTATACCCCCCCAAAATTTTTTAGATTATTTTCAATTTGTTAGGAGATATTAGAAATAGGAGATATGTTAGAAAGACTATCTCCTGTATTGTATTGTTTTACAAACTGAGATATCAGAAGCAGTTCCTTTAATATCATATTTGTGGGTATTTTGCTTGACAGGTTTTATGTCAGCATATAGATGGTGTAAAAATCACACAAAACATGGGATTTACTTGTGATATAAGTTGGAAACAGTGGCCTCCAAAAATGTCAGGACTAAGGGTAAAATTCTGCTGTCTTACTAAGTTCTGAACCACAGCTCTAAGTGCACCCTGTGATAATTTATATTTCTGAAAAGGTTAAGGTTTACAGCTTCTGCATGGCCTGTGTCTGCAGGAATCCCTTTTTTAATTAAAATTCCCATTTGAATAAAAAGCATTTGTTAACCTTACACTATGGCATATTTATTATTGTAAGTTGAGGGGTGCTGTGATCCAAGTCTTAATGGGAAGAAACAGCCTTTTACATAACCATACACTACACAACATGGATTCACATCTATGTTGAAATGCTGGGATTTTTTGTAAACACCTTGCAAAGGAATATCTGAAAGGTTGTGTCATAATAAATCATAGCATTTGTGTGTCCCTATGGTTTTCTGTTTGTGTAATATAACCTCAATAGAATGGTAATTGTGGGCATATTTATTTAAAACTTACAGTATTGGTATAATCCAATACCACAGTTTTATTAAGTAATGCATCATTATTTTATAATGTCAGTTTTCTTGTGGTCATTTAAAGGCCACTTCTGTATCTTATGTCCAATACCATGCGGTGCCAAAATACTTGGGAAACTAAACCCAATCATTTCAAATAAATAAATACATCATGTTCTTAAAGCCTATATATTTTATTAAAATGTGTACGTTTCTCGTGTATCGCCCAGGTGCATTATTGCAATGGGTCTTGATAAAAAACCGTCTCCTCCACCAAAGAAGGCAAAAGAGGATGAAGAGGAAAACAAAGAAGATGATAAAAATGAAAGTATGGGGGATAAGGAAGGAAACAGTATGGAAAGAGATGAGGAAAACGAGGAATCTGATGGCATTAAAGAGAACCTGGTGGTTGAAACTTCCTCTATTTATGACAAAACAGACATGGAGTATGAAGAAGAACAAGATGAAACATTTGACGAAGAAAAGGAGGAGGAAGAGAATGAGGAATATGAGGCAGACGATGAAGCTAAAGACGGTAAACTAATTTCACATTAAAATTATATACATGACTGGAAACAAACCTCAATCTTGCCCTTTCTCTTTAACCCATCTTTATCCTTAGCTAGAGCAACTTACTGATATAACTCCCATTGGGTTTAGTAGTACTGGCTCCTGAAATGGAATGTATGGTTAAGGTAATGCAGGTTTTTTATGTTGATATTATTGTGGTTCAGGTCACCATTAGATTATTAACAGAAGATAAAGAGGGTAAATGCATTTTCAAATGAAAATAAATTACACAACACAAAAAATTCTATTTGCTAAAACCCCAGTTCAGTTGTGGATTTTGCCCTCTCTCTTATCCTTAGCTGTAGCACCTTACTGATGTCTCTCTCCCCTACTGATATTAGTGGGTCCGGCAACTGGTCACGTGATATGGTGTTCCTGCTGAAGAAGAGGCTGAAAAAGAAGGATATGAGCGAGAAATCACCAAATAGTTCAGTTATATGCATTTTATTCCAAGTAGGAAGGGCATTATTTACTTAAATATCTAAGATTCATGAGTACAGATGATATCTCATGAAGATTAAAAAAATAGACTCTACACACAAGGTTCACCATCATAACTGATGTCCACAGTGGGACATACTGTAAAAGCATTGGGAATTACTTGCAAGTTAAAGGACATGTCCACCTAAAAAGCTATGTTTTACAGATTTTACATATATTACATTTTTGTTATACTTACCTTTAAATAGGAAGGGAAGTGGCATTGGTTTCAGATGTTAGCCATTGGCAGTGATGTCACCATCGTGGCTTTGACTGACAACCAGGGCTGGATTTACGATTAAGCATGTTCCTAGGGGTGCCTGTGATCCCCCTTATCTTTCCCCCAATTTCAGCCCTTACTTTGGCACTTTCAGGGAGATTCAATAAAAGTTCTTATCGTTTAAAATGGTGCTAATATTGCTCCAACCAATTAGATATTATTTAACATTTGAAAGCTAACATCTGATTGGTCGGGGCAAAATTAGCACCATTCTTAACAATAAGAACTTTTATTGAATAACCCTGTTTATTTTTTCAGCAAATCAGGTTTTAAAAGCACCTCACACCTCCTGCTTTACTGTTGATGTTTTAAACAGCTTATGTTCACAAATGTCAGCATATTATAGTCTGTATTTTCGGCAAAAGTAAAGATTGGCTGTGGTTTGGGTGTGACCTGTGCTTCAGGGTGGGGTTAAGGACGTCAGGCATTTAGTGCCCATAGGCTCCTGAGATGTAAATCTAGTCCTGCTAATAGCTGATACCCCAAAGCTGCAGCATTGAAGGGAATGTTTTAGCAAGATATTGGGGTCTGTAAGTCATTTCAGGGGCATCTTAGGAAAATGTAAGTATAACAAAAATGGGGGGTGTAATAGAAGGATTTTGGGATGCCCTTTAAGATCTTTGTGCATCAATGGATGCATTGTTTAACCGGAAACAATGTAGTGTACATAAACTTTATTCTGGACAATTTAATAGCATAAAAACAGTGTACATAACATGGTTTACATGTTAACTGCTTCACATGACAGATTGTTGTTATTTCCTTTTTTTTATGATTACACCATAAACCCAAGTGCATTTGTGGGGGAGGTCCCCAATGGAACTCTAGCTTAGTTGACTAACTCGTGTTTCCTTTTGGCAGATAAATAAACAAATAATATTTTTGCTTTAACTTTCCATAACAAGAACTAAATAATAAACACAAAATACGCCTATATTGAAAACAATGCAGAACCTGCAAAATGAAACAGAAAAAGAAAAGAATGTTTTTTTCTTCTTGTCACATGTTTGCTTGTCAAACCCAATCTTGGCTGCCTATGCTGATAAACTGGTATGATTTAAAGGTGATAGGAAATACATAATTGTTAAAAGTGCAGCTTTTTCTTCCCAGAGTATGATGAGGATTTTGAAGTGGAGGAAGAGAAGCCAGATGAAAAATCTAATGAAGAAGGACAGGTTGATGATCAAGTGAATGGGAACTCAAAGTCACCCTCAGATGATGAAAAAGATGATTTAGACCATGAAGGGGAAAGTAACAAGGCATCAAAGGAGGCAATGGAAACTTCAGACAGTGAGGAAGATGAAAGAGATGGGCATTCTGACAGTGAATATGAGGAGGATAAACAAGGTTAGTCATTGTTAGTATTTAAATAGCTGATTTTAAATAAATAGACATTTTTTCCAGGATACTGTGTGTTGTTTGTAAGAAAGAAGAATAAAGCACATTCTATGCTCATCAGGGCTCTTCTAAGCTTTCCCAGGACAACAATGAACCCATTTTTTTGGAACTGTGTGATTCCTCATAAATTCTTACTATGTATATATTTAATCATTTCAATAGTAGTACCAAGAGTTAGTCATTTAAAAAAAAAAAAAAAAAAAAAAGTTATTGCTGATCCATTTGGCTGTGGGTAAGGGCTGTGCTATTCTTCTACATGTACATTGCCTTTTGTACATTTCCTTTTGTACAAAATTATAATCTGTAAAAGAAAAGGCTGAATAAGAGAATAAACAATGCACCTTATACATAGAACACAAGCGGGGTCCTTTAATAATAAATAAATCACACATTGAAACTAAATAAATCAATAATCAAGGACTGTTGTTTAGTGATCAAGAAAAATAGGTGATTACCCCCAGAAATGGGAATCCTGTTAGTGACAAATATCTATCGGACTGTATAAATCAACAGACATACCTATCAACTCTAACTGCAATTGCAATATGGATTTTAACAGGATGGATTTATCTTGTATAGGATGCCAGTTCCACGCTTACAGTTAACAGTTACATTCAAAACTTGTAGGACTCAAGAATAAGAGTCTCAGTTCTCTGGTGTGATGTCTACAAAAGGTGTCCTATCCAAGAATTTCCAGAAAAGTTCACTGGAAGCATGTTTTAAAATGTAAACAGTATACAGTATGTCACAAAAGTGAGTACACCCCTCACGTTTTATCATACCTTTTCATGGGACAATACTGAAGATATGACACTTTAATACAATGTAATGCGGGTGCGAGGGGCTGCTGGGAGGGAGGGACGTGTCCAAATAGCGGCACTCCCCATGGATGGGTGCGCACTAGCATGAGGGGCCTCCACCACCTTCACAGGCAGGGACCCTGCACCCCACCAGGGGCCCTTAAAAGAGCCTATTGGGGCTTAGGGGTCCCCCAACTCGAAATCAGGATTTCCTAGCACTTATAAATTCCTTTGTGGCACTTAGAAGTGTCATTGTGTCACTGAAAAGTACCTTTGTTGGGGGTCCTGCAGCTCAAAACCAAGACCCCATAGGCTCTTAAAAGGGCCCTTGTGGCTCTTATAAAAACCTCTCGAAACCGGGACCACCCTTTGCCCTAAAAAGAATCTTCAATGTCATCACCGATGTTGACGGCGATACCTACTCCTTTGATGTCGCTGTCGTCAGTCGATGTCAGAGAGCCAACAGCAACAATGTCACCAATGCCTGCCGATGTCACCATGCCCGCCATCAACGTCGCCTATGGCCTCTTGATTCTTACATCTTCTGCCTTCTAAGTTCTGCATAGGTTTGCACCTCTTTATATATTTGGATTGCTGAAGGACCAAATTCACTTTTGATTGCTTGATATTTCAATCCTAGCAATTGTATGGTCACATATTGACCAATTATATTTTAATATTTTATTAAACTATAATTGGTTAATATGTGACCATATGATTGCTAGGCTTGAAATATTAAGCAATCATATGGACACATATTTCAGGCCGGAACCCAAAACGTCAATATCAGCAGTGACAAAGATGTCAGTGTTGGCTGTGGTGACATCGTCCGACAGCACTGACTTTGGTGGAGTTGATGATGACAGTGATGTTACTGGTGGCTGCAGCAACATCGGCAGAGTTGGTGTCTGAGAAAAGAAGATGTCCGAGAACCTTTTAGGACCAAGGGTAGTCTCGGTTTTGAGCTGCGGGACCCCCTATATCAGAAAGGCTCTTATTAGAGTCTTTATGGACAACAGCCATGTAGACCAATGTGATGCCGTGTGCAGCCTATGTTCTGAGCTGTCCTTCCAAACTCTGCAGCGATGGTGGCAGCACTTACGTCTATTTACAAAACACAACCTCTAGATATGACACTGAGCATGTGCGCTCAACTTCTTTTTTGTCGTCCATGGTGAGGCCTGTTCTGAGGTAAACCTGTCCTCTTAAACTACTGTATGGTCACCATGATGCAGCTCAGTTTCAGTTTCAGCATTCTTATAGCTTAGGCCATCTTTATATAGAGCAACAATTCTTTTTTTTCAGATCCTCAGAGTTTTCTTTACCATGAGGTGTCATGTTCAACTTCCAGTGACCAGTATGAGAGAGTGTGAGAGCGATAACACCAAATAACACACCTGCTCCACATTCACACCTTAGACCTTGTAGCTCTAAGGAGTCATATGACACCGGGGAGGAAAAATGGCTAATTGGGCACAATATTGGCATTTTTCACCAGGGGTTTATAAATGAATGGATTTGTGCTGAGTTATTTTGAGGCGGCAACAAATTTACACTGAATATTGAAATGTACACTGGCCCTATTTATAAAGTACCGTTATCGGTATCGCTAACATAACGATCGTTATTTTACAATAACGATCGTTATTTTATTGATAACGATCGTTATTTTACGATCTCGTCATCGTAAATCTACGATGGCGATATCGTATAATAAAGAGCGTTATGGTAAAATACCGATCGCTATTTAACAATAACGATTGTTATTATACGATATCGCCATCGTAGATTTACGGTGGCGATATAGTAAAATAACGATCGTTATTTTAGCGATACCGATAACGGTACTTTATAAATTGGGCCCAAAGTGCCTATCTTTAGTATTGTTCCATGAGAAGATATAATAAAATATTTACAAAAATGTGAGGGTTTTACTCACTTTTGTGAGATACAATATATACACGATGAGAGTTAAATTAAAGATGTTAAAGGTTATCTCCATTCCCAAATATAAAATTTTCTGCAGTGTAGGGGACCCCCCTTTCAACTCTAAATGCCAGGGTAAATTCCCAGAAATAGACTTACCTACCTTCGTTCCCTTGGCCTCTGAGGGAGCAAGGTCAGGTAAGTCTATTTCTGAGAACTTTTTAAAGTTAAAACCCTGGCGTTTAAGGTTGAATGGGGGGTCCCCTACAGGGTATATAGTTTTTTTTTTTTACAATGTAAAGTAGTGCTGAGGGATCCAGAGTGGGTGAGGGAGGGGGGAGAGCTCCCCTGCGCAGGGAGGACAAGGAAGAGGCAGATATCGGATTACACACAGGAAGACTCCTACTCAGTTTCCTGGATTTTCATCAGGCCACGCAAGACAACCATCAGGAGCAAGGAGAAAGGTATGGATTTTTTAACACTGCAGAGTGGGGCCAGCAGTTTTAGTTTTGGGGGTGGACATGCCCTTTAAGTCTGGTTGTCAAACTAGATATATAATAAATACTATGGCTTGTATAAAATTAAATCACCTCTGTTGTGCCATAAGTCAGAATTCACCACCTCTCCATTCTTTTCAGATGTAGTGTTGCTGATTACAGATATTATTCCATTATTAGTTAAATGACTTACAGTCCAGAGATTTAGTACCAATAAAATGGTATTTACCCATAAAAGTTTTTAAAGAAAAAAGTTCCTCCTTTTACAGGAGGAATACAGTTTCATATTGCAAATTTAGCAATCCCTTAGCATACATTTTTCTTATCTAAATTGCCTGATCGAGCCCTTAAGGTGGCCATAGATGTACTGATATTATTGGGCAATACCCAATAAAATCGACCTAGTTTTGTTAGCGGGCCAAATGAAATGCTCGGTCTCATGATATTATCGCCCACAATAATACGAGTCTTTCAATGTGCTGATGGAGCTGTAAAGTTGATATCAGACAGCCCTAATACTAAAGTCTTACATCATGTAGTAATTGGCCTGGTAAGCTCATCTGTGCATTCCCAGCTCCCCTGGTACACTGAAATCAGATTACCTAGCCTACTCAGCATTTTCTAACAGACATATATAAGGAAACATACAGACAATTAGGGTAGGAATCCAGATTACAGTTTATAAGCCAATGATTTTTGTTTCTTTTAACATTTCTTAAAGGGCCTGTCCAAACTAAAATTTTACCAACTACTGGCCCCACTGTACAAAAGAAAAAAACCCTTACCTTACATCCATGCTCCTTGTGGTTCTCCTGTTCTGCCTCTTTAAAGTGCAGGAAACTGGGTAGGAGCAACTGGGTAGGAGCTGTCAGTGCCTCTTCCATATCAAGGTATGAGGCATGCTCAGTAGAGCCCTTTCCCCCCTCTCCCTCCTCCCCTCCCGATCACTCCATGCCAGAAAGTAATGTAGCTATAAAAGCTTTTGTGACTATGCAGGCAGGGGATACCACCCCCAACCGCTATATTCATTGCTCTAAAATCATTGTCAATCTCTACTTACACCTCCTCGATCCTGCGCTGTCTCACAAAAGTTTTTATAAAGGGTGGACATGCCCTTTAATTCACATATATTAAAAATGACAACAATCGGAGGCAACTGGGTGGTATCAAAATACTTAAAAATTTTTACCCAGGTTGAAAACAAAACTGATACTAGCAGTATTTTTTCAACCGTGGTAAAGGATCCTTATAGGTCCTTACTAATACCAATCCCTTATAAATACTGTTTAGCATTATACATTTCCATAGCCAATTGAATTTCCTTGCTTCTATCATCAGTAAAAGGTAACATTACTTGGTAACATTACTTTAATTTTGTATTTTCCATACTGAATAGGAAAACATAGCATAGCAGACAAGGAAATGAACACTGCTGCAAGAAAGTTATTTTATAGAAATCGTAAAACTCACCAACAGAGCGTTCCCAAACAGAAAACAGGTTTGAGAAAAAAGAAAAAAAATTATTTAGTGAAATCTTTGACCTATGATTCTGCAGGTCATGCGCGTTGCATTCTTTGTTTCTTTGTATAATTTGGTCAATCACTGCATTTTTGTTCTTTAATTTAAATTCTAAGCTTACTGCATCTGCATGCTCTACAATCAACAGTTCTATGTGATTAAATGTGCCATTTTAATTACCCAGTTAAGTGATTGCTTAATCCTGATTGAAATAAGAGATTGACAAATTATGGAATGGTGTTTTACTGACATGCAATCTTTTATAGATTCCCAGCACCATGCACACACATGCTTAAATACACATTTTTATAATCAACTGATGTGCATGTTGAAAAGTATGTCTACCTTTCTTCAAATGTCAAGAAGCCCTTCTTTGTGTATAATATAATTGCTCTTCTGATTAAATTAAAGCATCTATTATCAATTGATCTTGATTTTACAACTTGACAACAGTAAAAAGGGAACATAATGATTAAAACCCAAATATTGCTTTAAATATTTGTTAAAGGACAACACCACCCTCATAAGAACATCTTTTAGAAAGAATGGCCTCTTTAAAATATGTTGATTATATCATAGTTTGTCCTATGAATTCATTACTGTATGCCTGCTATGCTTCTGGATGCCTCGTGAAAACTGAGCAATTTAGAAAACTGTACTGAGCCTTTACTGAGCCTGGGCATGCTCAGAAGAGGCAGACAGGGGATTAACATTCAGTCATTGGCTGTGATGTCAACTGTCAAATCCATAACTGACAGTTGCTAACTGGAAGAACCAGGAAACAGAAACAGGGGAAACAGGACATTGTGCAGGATTTCAGGTTAGACTTATATATTTCATATTTCAAACTATTACCGTTTAGGGTTTTGGGGGGTGATTTACCTGTATGTAAGTTTTCATTTTGTGGCTGGACTTGCCCTTTATATAATATCCTTCAAAAAACCTAAATATATTTATTTGTCTTTTCTGTACTCAAATACCTATTGCGATAGTATAGTCCTTGCTCAGATAAAACTTGAGTTGAGTTACTCCACAGACAATTATTGCAAAGGTTTCATTTGTATGGCCAGCACAGGTGCTCTTTATATTCCATTTGTGAAGGATGCCTCATACAAGTTTCTTAACATGGCATTCATTTCTCTATTCTAAATGCACACTAAATTCAGTACCCAGATAAATTGTCTGGCATTTCCCTAAAAGAGAAAACTACAGAGGCAATGACAGTAGACATATTCAGCCTCTTTTGTTAATGACTTTACAGCCTTTGTTTTTCAATGTTGGCTAATTATAGTGGAAAGCTGGCAGCTTCAGTAACCTAATGTTGAAAATCCAATTTGAACCCAAATGAATTGGAATTGTTCCAATTTTTGTTTTAAAACCAGAATTCATCACAACAATTTCCAGATGGGCATTTCTTCTCATTCACAGATCCCTGTGTGACACTGAGTATTCCTTCA
Source organism: Hymenochirus boettgeri (assembly GCA_019447015.1). Taxonomy (NCBI): domain Eukaryota; kingdom Metazoa; phylum Chordata; class Amphibia; order Anura; family Pipidae; genus Hymenochirus; species Hymenochirus boettgeri. Next base: position 140,802,595 of record CM033472.1, read on the forward strand.
GCCCAGATACTACAATCTACAACCACTCCGACTCACACGCAGTTAACCCCTGGACTTAGAGTGCAAGGTATCTGAACTGAGGCCATGAATACTCGAGGAAACTGAATCACAACCTGTGGATAGGGCACTTTCAGTTGGAGAACTGGATCAAAGCGTAGTACAGAAGGGGTGAGCAAAACCAGAGTCAGGGACAGAGCCAAGGTTCCAGGGATAAGGAAGTAATTCAAATCATAGGGGGGGAAGATCAAGACAGGTAGTGATCAATCATAAAACGTGACACTAGCGAGGATCATAACTGGGAAACAGATAAGAAAAAAATCACATCACAAGCAAGGGTAAAACACGAGCAAAAGCGTGCTGTAAACAAGAAGCTAAAAAGGCACAAAGAACCAATCAAAAGGGGCAAAGAGGCAAACAAGAGCCAGATAAATTTGCCAATGAAACAAACAGGGTTTTCCCTGATCGCGTCTGGAAACGAACACACGTTTCTGGAAATGACTGAAGATGTGCGTGCATGAATGAAGAAAGCCTAGGATGCCCAAAATTACGTAAAAATGCAGAGGATGGGAAATGGTAAGTAACCTCGGACAATTCTTACACCCCAGTGTTTTTTTTCTGTGGCAGAACAACACGCTAGGGAACTGATCCATGTACAGTAAAAGTAGCTTAAAATATTGGAGAGCCCAGTTTCTTAAAATCTGCAACACATTTCATAAATTAGTAGATATTAAGGCATTTGCAAAGGCAGAGTATCACAAAATAGCGATACCCATCTTTACTGCAGTTGAATTGCAGTAAAATGCCAGCTATGTTACAGATTGGGATCATGGGATGTACATTTGTTTTGTCCCCAACCTGATTTGGGGGTGGAATTACTGGTTTCGAAATCAAAATTCAATCCGTCGAATCTACCGTTAAAATTTCAACCTGAAAATGTCAAAACCAAAATGGAACGCAGAGTGGCAGTCCCCATTGCAATTATCGCCTTATTTTAACTCAAGCTCATAAACGGGCGGCTTTTTGTGCGAATTAGTGCAAAACCCACACTACCCAATGAAGTGTAGGTTTTTCACTACTTTAGCGCTAGCTGCGCCTTTTCCAATACTCTTTGGAAATAGCGTGGCGTAGACTATTCAATGTAAGTTACGTTTTGCTTGAAACTTAACAACTATTGAATGGAGGCATAGACTAGTGCATCTTACCTGTCCGGGATCCCATGACCCGACTCCTTAACCAGCAGACTTCCCTTTGCTTCAGTTTCAATGTTCTATCTTAAACTGATTTAGGGATGGTCTCCAGGACCATAAATCTATGATACGTGTCCCTGTGCCCTATTTCTGTAAAAAGTTTGGACAGAGGTAGCTTCACACCTTTAAGTCTGATCCCACACCTGTCCTGTGATATCCACCTTTTCACCTGGTGAGTGGTCTCCTCCACATACAGTAACATTTCCCCCATATATGACCTGTGCTGTGATATCCATCCTTTCATCTAATGCATGTTCTCCCCCATATACAGTTATCGGCAAGGACACCACTGCACACATACAGAAACCTTGAGTTACAAGCACATATGTTTGTCCTTTAACTTAGGCAATCACTCGATTCACCACCAGATGACAGCACACAGGCAATTACCGTATATACTTGAGTATAAGTCAAGATTTTCATGCTTTAAAATTAGCCTGAAAACCTAACCTTGGCTTATACTCGGGTCAAGTCTTAATTTAGATCTAAATGCTGCAATTGCAGATAGTAACCAGTGGTGGCGTTGTGTTAACAAATCCTTCATCTGCATAGAAAATTACAGGAGCTGATCTGCCTTTACACTCCTTCCTGCAGTCTGGCTGCTGGACTCACTCAGCACTGTCACTGCTCATCTGGATGCTGGATACCTGATGGGTCATCTCAGTTTGGGGCAAAATGGTTGCTAAGTTCAGTGCAAATGACAGCTTGAAACTACAACTGTCATGCGACATTTTTAGCTATTGGGGTCAGAGAGCCCTTTACTATATGGGGGTCGGAGAGCCCTTTACTATATGGGGGTCAGCGTGCCCTTTACTATATGGGGGTCAGAGTGCCCTTTACTATATGGGGTCAGAGTACCCTTTACTATATGGGGGTCAGAGTGCCCTTTACTATATGGGGTCAGAGTGCCCTTTACTATATGGGGGTCAGAGTGCCCTTTACTATATGGGGATCAGAGTGCCCTTTACTATATGGGGGTCAGAGTGCCCTTTACTATATGGGGGTCAGAGTGCCCTTTACTATATGGGGGTCAGAGTGCCCTTAACTATATGGGGGTCAGAGTGCCCTTTACTATATGGGGTTCAGGAGAATTGTAAATGAAGGTAAGCTTAATTAAAATTTTATTGAACCTTGCCACTCCACATGTTTAGAAACTACAACTCCCAGCAACCAAAGCATACTGGGAGTTGTAGCTTCCAAACATCTGGAGTGCCAAGGAATTGGGGGTTACTGGTACTGGATTTGGCTATTACTGTATGGGATTAATATATGGGAATTCTGATGTCCATTTAAAAGCCACAAAACAATACTAAATCAGAAGGCAATAGTGGTCATAATTTCTACCCTCGGTTTATACTCGTGTCAATCAGTTTTTACAAATTTTTCAGGTAAAAATAGGTACCTCGATTTATACTCGGATCAACTTATACTCGAGTATATACGGTAACTTAAACTGGGTTGGGAAAAAAAGGGAGAAGGGGGGTTTGTAAAAGATATAAAGTAGCCTATGTTTTCTTCCATGTCCTGAAACATGTATACCAAGTTTAATCAAAATCCCAGACTTTTGGAAGATTTTTGGAACATGCATACACATTTACTTATAAATATAAAGATAATAAATATTTTATTAAATACACTATACATTAAATAGATGTGGATGTTCTTTTAAGATTTGTTATAGCAAGTAGTTACTATTGTATCCCTACTACCAATCCTTCATGCAAATACTAACCATCCACTGGTATAGAAATATGGAAAAGTATATGATTGACTACTGAGCATCTTTAAAGGGACAGTTCAGTGGAAATAATCAATATTTGTCAAATTTTTAGTTTGTGTAATGCATACTAAGTTATTCTACATATTCTCTATTTTGAAAAATCAGTTGATTTCATACCCTTTGCTGTTCCCTGCTGTTGACATTAGTGAGCTGACATTTCAGGTTCTAACAGTCCTTCTTCCCAGGATGCACCACATCCTTGGAATGTTCCTAACAGTAATTTCTACTGATTGGCTGTTGGATGGGTCAAAGATGCTCATATGTCTACAGAGCAACTGAATCAACCCAGGCGCTGGGTCAAGGGCAAGACCATAACTGTCTCGGCTAGGGGTCCTGCAAACAGGAAGTCAGTGTTTCGGTTGCATTTATTTATACACAGAACAAAATGCTGAATTTGCAGATTAAGGTCATTGGGATTAAAAAACACTTCTCTTTTGTATGAAAAGCATATGTATTTCCCCTTTAAATTCTTTTTATCACCAGAGATTCAGCATTGGGTGTGTCTAAAAATCAACCCAACCGAAATGTAACTAGAATATCAAGTACTGCTGGAAGTAACAGTATAAAAATATAAATATTACATCATTCTTAATAAAATCAATTAAAAAAAATGTTAATATAATATATATGATATCCCCCTTATGTGTCTGTGTCTGCTATTCAGTCCTTCAAAAACATAATAAAATGGCAAAAATCCAATACCTGCTTATAGAATTCCCACTGCTTCAATACATCAGTTAGGTAAGTTGGTTACTTTTTGGAATGTAGAAAATTTAAACGTGTTCTTTTAGAAATGCCTGTTACTGTATTTTATATTACATATGGGTTCAGGCATTTATTAGTTAAATACAAAAAGCTTTACGTATATTTTTTCCTGGTTCTTTATTTATTTGTTAAGCATTGTTTAAAAAGCAGCAATGATACCTTCTTCTGCACAATAATCTTCTGGGCTTTATTACTTTTATGCTTATTACTTTTAACTAAGCATTGTTGGAGCATATTAAGCATTAAAATATATTTTAAGGAAAAAGGACACATTGGGGGCGATGTTCTGAAAGACAATAACTCAACTTCTTGTCTTAGGGCCTCATTTACCCAGAGGCACAAATTGATCCAGGCAAATATGGCTTTTAGTATTTAATACTGGATTTGCACCTTTTGGTAAATCCCAAAAGGGATTTTACTCCAGCGCCACTTTAAGACCAGCTATTAGCTGGTCTTAAATTGGAGTTAAAAGTTCTGCAAATCCTTTATTAAATACATTGCACCGGTTGCACAAGTGTCTTTTATGAAACCGGTGCAGCCAGTGCAATTATGGAGTTAAACTTGCACTAACCTATTCAATATAGGTTAGCACAATTTTAATCCCTATTTTTAGCACAGCACATGTGGGTAAATCAGGCCCTTAATGTCACACTAACCCATTTACAAAGGGTTAGAGCAATTTCAGAAGGGAATTGCAGAGTTTGTTTTGCTAAACATGACTGGCATTGTTTGCATGACTTTTTAATGCTAGTAAAAATCTTGTGTTAAAGTTAAATAAGGGGTGGAGCAAAATGTATTTTCCCAGGGCCACAATTGTGATATCGATTTGCATTCACTGCTCTTGTATGCTTTGTTTCTCTAACAAATAGGAGCTTTAGTGCATTTTTCAAGTATTCAAAAAACATATCTTGTGGAAAAGTGTTATTTTTTGTAATTTGTCAAATTTATTGAACGTCGTATTATCAATGATAAATATATAATTATGTTTTCCCATGTATAGGCAGGAAACACAGCACAAGATCATCCAGAAGTACACTTTATTCTAGCTCAAGCGAAGATGAATCAGGTGACAATAAAAGTGACTCAGAAACTAAGCAGACTGTCTCTGACCACTCCAATAGTCCACATACAGAAGCATTAGAGAATTTAGAAAATGTAGAAACAGATCTGAAGAAAGAGATTTTTCTGGAAGAACAAGCAAGTGAAGATTCTGCACCACAAGAGGTAGGTGTCAATGATATGCAAGAAGCTTGCTTAGAGGATAAAACTACCATAACTAAGGACACTGAGGAAGAACTACAGTCGAATTGTTCTAAAGATAGCAATGAAGATGCTAATAGGGGAGATGCTCATTATGAAGCAATAATACACAGTGAGGAGAACACTGGTAAAACAGAAGCTGATTTACATAATGATAATAAACCTTCTGAGACTGAAGAAGAAGGTGGTGAGTATAGACTTTAAAAAGGGAAAGTTCTGTTTCAGCGCATGCAAATGTGATGTGTTCATTTTTTTCTAATAAAAATGTCTTCCAAAAGCATGCTGAATGCTCTCTGTATCTCTTGCATGGAAATATTCTATACATGTGAACTTTACATCTGGTGGAATCTGGTGGAAAAGAAAATGTTTATATTTTTTTTTAGTAATTTAAATGTCAAGTAGAGAGCAGTGCTTAATCAGTAATAAGACAATGGCTCTTTATGTTGCTAGCTACATAAATGTAGATATTGTTTTAAAATATGAAACTATCAAATGCACGCTTCACTTCTTTAAGTCAGTTTATGATTCAGCATGAATATAGGTGTTTGAAGATGGAATTGTATAGAACAGGTTAAGAACTGTTACTACAAATCCCATTACAAACATTAACACATATAAAGGACAACACAAAAAGTAAATAAACAATAGCGTAGTACGTATAATGGTTATTCATTTTGTATGCTTATTTGCTTCTAGTATTTTTATATCGTTATAGCTTTAAAGCGCATCTCCACCATAAAACATAAAACTGGTCACTTGTCAGTTATCTGTCCCCAACCTCAACTGATATATTCATGACTTTATTACCTGCATTACTTACTAGATATTTAAGGATAATAATTGCCTCAATTCTGGCAGAGTAAGCTGGCTCCTTCCATGCAGTCAATGAAGACTGACTGCTGATACACAGCCAGTGATTGACAGCTTTTTTCCCTGCAGTCACCTTTGCACATACTGAAGCTTAGAAATAGCTCAATAGAGCAAAGGGATGAGTCAGAGTTGTTTTAAGGATGGACATGCCTTTTAAGCTGGATACACATGTTCCAATCCTTCCTCCTGACCGTCTGTTTGAGGCTTCTGACTGGTCGGCCAGGAGGAAGGACTGTCAGTTGTGGAAAAAGCAAAAACCATAGAGGACCGCACGATCAGCCATGGTTTTCTGACACGTCTGATCATGCGTTCGTCCAAACAAGCAGTTGGTGGCAGCCACAAGAAGAAACTATACAATAATTCGGCCAGACCGAAACACTGAAATGTCGGTCGGGCTGAATTATTTTATGGTGTGTACACAGCTTTATTTGACAGGACAGTTTAAAGGGTGACTATAGTGGCAAAATCCCATTTCCAGTTTCCTAAACCATGCATTGAGCTGTCAAAAAGATACTTTGCAGTCACTGACAGCATCCCCCTTCCCAACCCCTGCCCCCTCTTGTGACTCTCTCATCTTTAAAGGAGCTACACATGCAGATTTATTATAGAAAGTGGGACTGGGAGATCAGTCAGCCACTTTGTAAGCGTTTTTGGTTTTTTTACACTATGTCAAAAAGGAAATTAGGAGTTCTGTATCCTATTTTCCTGGGAAATGTAGTTTTTGTAAGAAAAAGTTGGAAGAAACTCATTTGTGCCATATTGTTGCCCTTTCAAAACCAAAAAAGGACATATAAAGAGTTACAACTAAGGACTTATGTAAAACGAGCAAAGAACAGAGATTATTATGTCAGAAATTATTTTGCAGTAAAAATAGAAATATAGGCTGTCACTGGGACTGTTTTGCCTACTCTCATACAACATTCAGCCACTCTGTAACCATAGCAAATCTGTACTGTAAATCAACAGTAGGTGGAAGCCCATTGGTAAGATTATCACTATGGTCAAGCAATTGAAGGGTCCTAGTGAAAAAATTCTTTGCCAAGATACATTTTCTAATGCTTTGGACATTGAAGAAATGCTTCAACAAGCCATTCACATATAATTAATGCCAGGTCATGGAATTCATTGTGACATTAGCCTTTTTTTCCTCCAGCATTCTATTATATAGTATTTCTAATACAAATTGAGTTTATTCTTAGCTCAATTGTACATTCTTGTGATCTCTAAAACCATTTTAGTAAATTATCAACAAGAACAAAATAAAAGATCAAGAATAATAATAAAAAAAACATTGTCAAAATGACTAAGAATAAAAACAATGTCCAGCCTGTTTATAAAAAGTAATATTCATATACAGTTCGAAATGTGATTTTAAGGTCCATTCACAGACTTGAAATGCCATGATATGTTGAAATCGGTTGGTTTTATGTGTCTCTTGCTGTGCTGTAAGAACATTGTTATTGCATTGTCTCTGTTTGCTCCTTCTGTCTTGTATTTCCTTCAGTATGTATGAAAGAGGAATGCACATACATAATAAACTATATGCTGTTGTGCCATCTCCTTGAAGTTCATGTGCCAATAAAAAAAAATCTTGTGTAATTCGTATTAATTATACATTTTAACACATTGCATATTTTTAACATTGGCAAATGTAATTGTTTCAAGTTGTTAAAATCTATAGCAAATACAGTTATCTGTTGGTATATTATTTATTTATCTATCCATCTAAGCGATTCTCTGGATAATCTAAATCACTAAGTATAACAATTTTTCTAAACCTTTATATCTATAAAAACACTATTGATGGAAGAGATTCAGCTCACTTGCAGAATCTCACAAAGCCAGCAGAAAGCTAAAGCTAAAGACTGCATTTTATAAGCAGCAGTTCTTACCATACAACTTACCCTTCTGGCTCACACATTTTACGATCTCAAATTTTTTGCAAAAAACAGTGGCTAGGTGGTTCTTAGATAGAATATAATCACAAAAGTTCCATTTATTAAGTGCTCAACATACAAGCCAGGTACACAACGTTTCGGGGGGTCCAATCCCCTTCCTCAGGTACACAACGTTTCGGACCCCCCGAAACGTTGTGTACCTGGCTTGTATGTTGAGCACTTAATAAATGGAACTTTTGTGATTATATTCAATCTGAGTGTGCTTCTCTACGAATTAAAATAGAATTGAAACTTACCTGACGTGGCACAGGCTAAAGGGAGTGCACCCCTTATAACCTACCTGGCGGGATTTCACTGAACAATTGACTATTGGTTCTTAGATAGATTAGGCATTTGTCTATAGAAAACTTCTAATCTATCTAATATCTATGAACTTCTAGTCTATCTAATATCTATGAACACCTTATGGATTGTGGTTCCTAGGTGTGAGGGGTCCTTTGCTTACACTATATACACATTTTGGATATGTGTTTTCATTTTTTCTGACAACATATGCGTGCAATATAAAGTGATGGGTTTCTTTAGAAAGCCCAAAGAGATGCTACCTTTTACAATATTTACACACACAATAGTTGTTATGTTTTTTATTTATGTTATTTGTGACATTTCCAATTATGCCCTTTTAAAGTTGTACAGGTAGATGTAATAAAAGTTCTTATTGTTTAAAATGGTGCTAATTTTGCCCTAACCAATCAGATTTTAGATTTCAAATGGTAAATAACATCTGATTGGTTGGGGCAAAATTAGCACCATTTTTATCGATAAGAAGTTTTATTACATCTCCCTAGTAATGTGTCTAATTAAAACAGTAACTTTGTGAAGCAGAAAGACCTTTTACTCTTTTAATTCCCATTTAGATTAAAAACAATTCAAAAGAAGGCAAACAATATTTTAAGAAATAAAAATTACATAGATGTTAAACATTTTTCCAGGTTCCAAAAATGGAACACAATCAATGGAGTTAAGAGTTAAAATGTTCCCCTTTCATGGATCTCTGATGTATCTGCAAATAAAACATATTCAGGGAGCGAACAATGCCTGCTAATAGTTTATATTAGGAGGTTTGTGACTAGAGGACACTTGTCAAACATCCAGTCAATGAAGCCATAAAGAAACATGCATATTGCATAATCTAAGAAGTTTAATTTCAGCAAAGGCAACACAAAGGCAGTGCAGTAAAATGTATTTTGCTCATCATTGGTTTCTTGGCAGATAGGGTGGCATAAATCCATTTCAAAGAGTACGTGTAAGATAAGAATTTGGAAATGCAAGTATAAATTCTCCTATACACATAATAACCCATAACTCACAGTTTATATTGTAATGACTGCATATTGTTACCTGGCTGTCGATGCTTCATATGAAACAAAGACTGAAGCAGCAAAAATACATCCCAATAAAATGCTATTTAATTTGATTTATCATACATGGTCTGCTGCTGATTTACAATAGAAATATAATAGATGGATTTATTGCACAGAATGCAATAGCTTTCCTCTTCAACGCTATCCACCATGGTGCTAAAATTCTTGTTATTCAGAAACAAATCAAATAGAGTGACTCAGATTTCTTGCAAGATTTTTTTGGCACTCAGACCATATTCTGTGTTTCTTTTTGCATGTGGATCATTGAATGCATTTTATCTGTCATAAAGTATTGCATATTCCACTTGTGGACATTATACAACTCTATGGAAATAGGGTGCTATTGAAAAGAACACAAGTTAGCATAATCGTCTAAAACAAAAAGTTTTGTCTAACAAATGAACAATGGCACTTTTATCTTTCATATTTCAGATTTTCCAAACAAAGTGATGATATAAGGAATTTGACAATATTTGCCACTCCATTAATATTTGTTAGAAAACTGAAATAATGTAGTTAACATATACAGTTCCTGGTGGATATACTTTTTTTCATGTTCGTTTTTCTGGGTAGAAGTACCTCTAGCATTTCCATTTGCATTCTCAGATAAATATCTTAGATGCTAATTAATTATATTTACCTGCTCATCACAACCCTCCTTAAGTGGCTTTATTTAAGAAGTAATCATTAAGACAAGCCTGTTTTTATAGAATAGTATAGCAGCTACTGCAGATATTCAGTTCATAGAAAAGATTATACCATAATCAAACACATTTATTTATTAAATATTATATTACATTTTATAGAAGAGGATATCCTATTTGTTTGCCTTTACACAAACATGTACACAAAACTAGTACACATATTAAATAATTGAATAATAAACTATTATAATAAAAAGTACAGTTATTAGCAGCCTCTAGGCTGTCGGTTTTCTCTTATATTGCAGCCCTGGAGCTCTAATATGAAATTCAGTACCATATTTTTATATTTAGGAATATTGGGTCTGCCTTGTATTGTCTGGTCAACCAATAAAAATGTGCATTACTTGGCAAACATGCATTTTCATTTGTTTGGCCAGGGGAAAAAGTAAGGAGGGGGGACTACTTCTAGAGTGGAGGAAATTTTTTTGGTTTACTAGGAGCTCCATGGTAGCAGGGAGAGGTAAAACTGAAAGGCTGGATGTCAGTAACTTTACTCTTTAGGGGAGGGAGCTTTTTAAATATTTTTTAGTTCTCTTTTATTTAAAAATAGGTGAAATTTATTTAAAGAGAAATAGAGGTGGGTAACGGCCACAGTGAGCTTACATACCACTATTATAAGTGCACTTTTAATAAATTATAAATTGAATAAGCATTCTACAAGAGGTTTCCATGAAAATTGTAAGTGCAAGGTGATTTAAAAAAAATGTGTATCCTTTTTACTATTGTACTACCCTTTCCTGTGTAGTTTAATTAACAAAGTAATATCTGTTTTCTAAACCAATACAAAGACTTAATTGTAATACGAGTATAGACTTAACTTTCCCAAGAAGAGGCTAATGAATTAACATATATGAAAAAGTTAGTTAGGAGAAAGTAGATTAAATATCAAACACTTGCATGATTTGTGCATGTGCTGTTGTGCTTTTTTTTGTTTTATTTTTGCATGACGTTTCATCTCATTGCTGCTAATTTGCTTCTGCAAGCTAATTTATTATTCAAAGAAGCTTTCATATAATTTCTTTGGCTCTTGTATTATAATGTCCTGGCATGTTTTAAAGATGTTCGATCAGTGCAAGAGAAAATAGCAGAGGCAATAGACAAAGATGATCATTTCAATTCAGAACCAGAACCCAGTGATTCAAGTACAGATGATGAAGACAACTATAAGTGTACCTTTGCCGGATCAACAAGTATGATATTTTCTCTTTTCTCAATATTGAAATGTGATTTAGGAATGTTTTAACTCTTTTACCCTGAGACGCTGGGCAATTTTTTGGAGATTCAATATCGTACTCAAGCATTATATAAGATATACTCAAGTGGAGTCTACCGAGTACAGGCTCTTATATCAGCTATAGTATATCTGTGGTATTCAGTTAGATTAACTGGGCTTGAAGTTTAGTTCTTGACAAAGCCTTCAAGAACTTAATTTCAATTCCACTTGATCTAACTAAAAAACCACAGAGAGAGCTCATGCTAACATGTTTACATTTTTATTGTTCCTACTACAAATAATTGGGATGAATATCATGCTTATTCTCATATAACTATAAAGGGAAACTATCTAAACTGTATTTGTTTTCTCCATAGCTTTGGAACATACCTTCCATGAAACTGAAATACCTGGGCAAATGTCACAACATGAAAATGAAGAACTCGAAGAATGTGACATGGCAACCACAAAGAAAGCAGATTATTTTGCTTTGGAATCTTCATCAGTATCCCTTAATTTGATTGACAGTACAATAAATGAACAGTCTCCAGAAAGGCACACATCTTTAAATGAATTAGAGACTGGATCGCAGTATATGGTCCAACATGTTCTTGACGAACAGGAAAAAAATGAAGTAGAAGCAACAAAACCAGAGGATGAACACATTTATGAAGAAAACATTGATAATGATATTTCTGAAGTCACACTAACAGATTTTGAGAAAAATGAATCTGAAACATCACCAGAAGCATCACCAAATGAAGAAAACCTCGTTGATGGGGAAGCAGTACATGAAAAATTGTCAGAAGTAAATGAAGACAAAGAGATTCAGAATGATAATGATGAGTTTATTAACACAACATTGCACACAGAGGGCAGTCAGGAAGATAATTATGGCATAAATAACTCTATGAACATTTCAACTTATGATGACGAGATGCTCAATGCAGAAGTCACCATAATAAAATCTGAGAGTTTAGTAAATGGAAATATTGCACATGAGGGCGATATACTGGATTCATCCTTAGACATTGTAAATGACATGGAAAAGAATGTCACAGAAGCACTTGAGGAACAGAATTCAGCACTTGAAGACATAGAAAAAAATATGTACGATGAAGAAATGTCATCTGAAGGAAATCAACTGGTTGATATTTGTGGGGATGGTGGTACTACCAATGAGTTAGAATTGCCACTTGATACACATTCTGATATGGAAAATGAAATAAGTGAAATGGATAACAAGGACACATCATTTGCTGGATTAGACTTAGAAAGTAATAAGATTTTGTGTAATGGTGATAATAAGAATGAAAACGGCGGTGATATCAAAGAACAGGACATTTTTAAAACTGGTAATGAAGACACTTCACCAATTTCCAATGCAGGCGATGAAGCAAATGAACCAGAAAATACAGCAGATCAAAACACAGAAGAACAGACATTTGCCGATGAAAATAGTCAAGATGATGACCAAAATAAAGAATCATCAAAAGAAAACATAGAAAATTTAGACAGCGAAAAGAAAATGGATGATACAGCAACAGAGCTATCTGAATCAAATGAAAATGTTAGTGAAGAGGAAAAGATGACAACTAATAATAAACAAGATAAAGTTTGTGAAGGACTACATGATGAGGAAAGTAAGGAAAATAAAATTAAGAATGTCAGTGAAAAAGAGGAAGAGATAATAGAAGGGGAAAATGAAATACCAACTGACCATGGATTAGAAATGAATGAAGAGGAAGCAAAAACTGAAACTGCACATGTAGAAACTAATGAGGATGATCAAGCAGAGTTATTGGAAAATGCAATTACTGATCAGGAAGATGCATTTAGCACTGCTGCTGAAGAAGTAGGGGGACAAAATGATATGGAACTGGTGGAAGAATCAAGTGAAATGGGCACAGAAAATGAATATATACCTAGTGCTGTTACTCATTCTGTAAGTGAAAGTACAGGAGGAAAAGAAAATATAAATGAGGAAGAATGCACAGCTACCGAAGATGTAAATTCTGAGAAGGATCAAACTGTTGATCAAAAGGAAAATAAAGATATATTTGGTGATACTGGCGATCAAGATATATCTAGTGACATGAATAAAGAGATGGAAGTTTCCAGTGAATCTGTAATTGAACAAGAAGCCCAGTCAGCTAATGCTAGCAAAGAGACACAATTTGAATTTCAAAATGTGACCAATGAAACAGAAGATTCATCAACTGATAAAATGAATGTAATAGAAAATGTTTCTGATGAAACTATTAATGAGGATGTTGAACAAGGTGATATGAACACTGAAACCAGAGAAGATGTGCTTACTGATGATGACAAAACTATGGTTCCTGAAAAAGAAAACATCTTTGATATAGATAATAAGTCAGAGACTGTACATGACAATGTGTCCTCTAAGAGTGAGTCTTTATATGAAGATATAAACAGTTCCAAAGAAGAAAATTATTCGCATCATTTAGAAGAAGGGTCAGTTGATAAGGGTAATATTGTGGATGTAGATCAGGTTGACCATGAAGATTCCTTGATATCAGATATCTTAAATAACAATGAAAATATTGAAACCATACATACCCCTGTAGATTTCTTTGGTGCAGAAGATCCCGATACTAATGAAGATCATGCAGTTAATGAAATATGTTCCGGTGAACCAGAAAATGCTAATAATGATCATTCTTTGTGTGCAGATAGCCAGTCAGAAGGAAGGGAGCTAGCAGAAAATACAATTTTTGAGGAACAAAATGAACTAACTAATAATGTTGATAATGATGTAGATGCTACAGAAACTGGTATAGAGACTAGTGTTGAACATGTTTCTGATGAAGTTTATTCCAAAGATAGCATACTAGAGACAGATACCCAGCTTGAGGATAAAAGTGTAGAGACTGAACAGAATGAACAGAATGATGAAAAAGAACCACTGACCACCAATGACGAAGTCATAAATCAAACACTACATGGAGAAGCACAAAATAATACAATAGACCCTGAAAATGAAATTTTAGAGGATGAATCGTTAGTTTCAATTCACGAAACACCTGACACAGAAAACATAGAGACTCCAGTCACTGAATTTAGTGATGAAATCATAATGGAAGGAGAAGAAGTTAAAGAATCTAGCCTTCAAACATACAATAATGATGAAGGCAATGAGACATTAACAAATAAAGATGAAAGTGAAGAAGAAAATTTGAATTATTCTGAAGTTGATAGAAAGCCTGCCCTCCAAAATGACATACCAAGCAAAGAAGAATTTGATGCAGATATTGAAGACTTAAATTAGTATCAGTACCAAGGAAATATGGTTAGTCAGTTATGTCAATTATATTTATATATTAAAATAAATGTAATAAGAGAAGATTAAGGATTTGTGTAACTGAATATAGAAATGTTTATTTTATTTTCAACAAACATCATTAGGTTATAATGTCTGGTTCAGTCTTTACTCATTAGAAAAGCTGGAATACAATACAATATGCCATTCTGTCATACCTTTAAAGGGTATCTCCACTGCTAAAAGTCACCTGGGTTGTAAGGATAGATATGTGGATGGTGGATATGTACCTGCAGTATCCTGTGTCTTTGAGCAGTAGTTTAGAAGAAATCCAATGAGTTTGTCCCAGAACGCTGTGGATGGTGCAGGTCCGCCCACTTTCATTGACTGCCTGCATGTAAAATGTCCTACGCGTGTTTTCCTTTAGTGCATGTGCAGAATGTGAGAGGATCCGTCGGGACTGCTGTCAGGTCGATTCTACACACACACACACACACACACCTACTGAGTTCACTGCTAAATGGAGGAATAATCACATGACCATCACAGCAGCTTGCTGACCTCACTAATTAATGGAGGAGTAATCAGGTACTTCCTTTTTCTCTCTCCCACTCCCTCCCATACCAGATTGCCTCATATTCCCAGCATCCCCTATGAAATCAATCTTAGTGTTAGACACAAACAAATCTTTATTAAAAACAACACAAGTTCCCCTGTATTTGTTACAGTAGTGTGGGAAGAGGGTTTAACTTTTCCTCCCCTGTCTCTCTCTGCATAATCAGCTGGAAAAATGAACTTAGAGAGTCAGGGAGGAAAGGATTTCTTGCAGCCAAGTGGGTGTGTCTGCTACCATGATGATGCACATTGAGTGACAGCACTCCCAGCACAGGGGAAGACACACCCCCAGGAACCTGCACAACTTTCCCATGCTGCTGCAATCAAACAAAATTCTGGGGGAAAAAAGGTAGGGGGAGGGTTGGGGGATGGTGTACATTAAAATAAACCAAAAAATAAAATAAATGCTTTTTCCTCAGTGGAGATACCCTTTAACATGAACCCTAAATAACATCTCTAGGTACATTTTTTGCTCACAGCAGCCCTCCTCCCTCTCCCTCCCGTTTTGCTCTCCCTCACCCTAGTGTAAAATCCCCTTTGATATGTAATAGGTCTTCCTCCCCCATCCCCAACCGCTATAATAGATTTTCCAGAGACTCCCCAAACTCTACTTACTTTACCTCTCTCCCCTCCGGCGTTCTGTACAGCCGGCACCCGCATCCGTGATTGGCTGCCTCTCAGCCAATCATGGACGCGGCTGCCGGTCCGGCCCCCTGCTTGCAGATCGGGGGAGTTTCTAGAAAATCTATTCTAGTGGTTGGGGCTGGGGGAGGGAGACCTATTACATATCAAAAAATTGTTAAAGGGGTGGAAATGCCCTTTAAGATTATTTTTTGTGTCCACTCTGACAGTGTAAGCTGTCTCCTTCCTCATACAGTCAATCAAAGCTGTGACTGTTGACATCTCAGCCAATGATTGACTGCTGTTTCCCCTTCTGCCTCATCTGTGCATGCTCAAGCTTATAAGAAGCTCATTGAGCAAAGGGGGAAGATGGATACTTTTTCCAGAATGGTCGAGAACTTATCACATTTGGTAAAAATAGCAGTTGGGTTTGTGGTCAGATAACAAACATGTCACCATTATTTGTTTTAAGGGTGGACATGCCCTTTAAAAGTTTTGTTAAACCAATTAAAGGTTAGGGCAATTTTGCAACCAAGAGCTGCTATTTATAGCAGGGGCAGTGGAGAGCAATAGAGGCTCTTGGTGCATTGCAAGTTTTTGTTTTTATACAATATCAATCCAAATACGCCAGATTAAAATGAAATGGATCTAGTAAAGGCAAGTTATTTGATCGGTATGAAAAAAGCATTGCTCAACAGATCTTAGATTTTTCTATTCAGCTAAACAATTGCTTAAAAAATGTAATGCTTTAATGTTTACAGCATTTAAAGGGCTTCTCCCCTCTTAAAACAAAAAACTGGTCACGTGCCAGTACAGTACCTGCCACAAACCCCAACTGATACTTTATTAGAGGCATTATTACATAAGTATTGCTTCCATTCTGGCAGATTAAGCTATCTCCTCCCTCAATGCATTCAGTCACTGCACATGCTCAAGCTTATAAAAAGCTCATTTAGTAAAGTGATGAGGCAGATAAAAGGCTGGATACATATATTACCCCCTAGGTTAGAGAAAAGTAAAATGATTTGCAGTGACTTTTAACTAGATTATTCTAAATTTGACAGGCTGCATCTCAAGCACCAAAGTGAACAAACAACAATAATATACCACCTAATTTACCTATTTTGCCTTGTTTACTTTAATACATTAAAGACCTATTCTTATAAAGAATACAAAGTTGTATGTATGTAAAGGTAATGACAAGTGGCTATTTTTGTTGACAGTTTCATCAAGAAACTTTCCATTTTTGGAAAAAGAATAAAGAAGAAAAAGATTGTTTGAAATTCTATCGATGTTCTAAAGGAGCAGATTAAGAAGCAAATATCATATATCAACATCCATGTAAAAGCTGGATAACTGAACATTTCTGACAGATTTTATACAGGGCATGCTGGCAAAAACCTTGAGAAAAACTACACACTACAAAGTAGTTGTTCATAAAAATGTTTACAAAAAAAAAAACAGAGGTGCAAGATTTTATAAAAACGTATATTAAAGATTTTACCTTTATATATTACAGACTTTATTGCTTGGTTAAAGGGGAAGTTCAGTGCAAATACATATACTTTTCAAAAAAAAAGAGCAGTATTTTTCCACCCCACTGACCTTAATCTGCCCATTCAGCATTGTGTCTGTGTATAAATAACTGCAACTGAAATACTGACTTCCTGTTTGCAGGACCCCTAATAGATACCGTTATGGTCTTGCCCTTGACCCAGTGCCTGGGTTGACTCAGTTGCTCAGTAGAGATCTGAGCATGTTTGACCCACCCAACAGCCAATCAGTAGAAATTACTGTTAGGAACATTTCAAGGATGTGGTGCATCCTGGGAAGAAGAAGGACCGTTAGAACCTGAAATGTCAGCTCACTAATGTCAACAGCAGGGAACAGCAAAAGGTATGAAATCAACTGATTTTTCAAAATGGGAGAGAATATGTAGAATAACTAAGAAGTCATTACAAAAACTAACAATTTAACAAATATTCATCATTTCCACTGAACTGTCCCTTTAATGCATATGGCATCTCATGTGAAAGTTAGAATTCCTTTGGCTTAATGTTAATATATTAAACTTAATTTGCTTTCATATATGAAATATTTGTAGCAATTCAGTAACCTATAATAAAATGATTATCATATTATTATACAGATAAGAAAGATAATTGACAAAAATATTATAAAAGATCATCAATGACTGTGCCTTTGTATTGTCTCTCTATCTTACACAGTTACAGTAACATATAGGAATGCAGGTTAATTTAGACTTTATTAGACTTTTCGAGCCGGACTTTATGAGTTTGGACGAACTCGAACTATTCAAACTAGTTTGGTTTTCCGGACTCGCAGGACTATTTTCGAAAATCCTCAAACATTCGAGAATTCTCGAATGTATGAGGATTTTTGGATGTTCGGCAGGCCTTGAATGGCTTTTGAAAATCCCCGAACAGCCGGTGATTCCTGAAAGCGGCGCTCGCTGATTGCCGAACGGCCGACAATCCTGGATGTTCGGGGGTCCCGCAGCTCGAAACCGGGACCCCCTCCCGGGTCCCTCCAAAGACCATTGCAGCCCTGACAAGGGTCCTTTGGGGCTTAAGGGGCTTAGGTTTGCAGGAAACCCTAATCCGTTTCTGATTGGTAAATTTTTCAATGCTTGGTTTACATTAACCAATCAGATTTCAGAAAATCGGAAAATCTGATTGGTTAAGCGGCACACGGAAACCGGAAGTAGCGTGCGTGTGCACTACATCCAGTTTTTATGCTGTTCCCTGCACATGGACGTGTTCCCCAGACCATCTCCCATTCATTCGAACTTTCCAAACTATTTACCCCCCATTGACTTTAATGGGACTTTTTCCGGACAGTTCGAAAACGGACCAAACTTTCGAAAGTCTCTCTCTCTCTCTCTCTCTCTCTCTCTCTCTCTCTCTCTCTCTCTCTCTCTCTCTCTCTCTCTCTCTCTCTCTCTCTCTCTCTCTCTCTCTCTCTCGCTTGACTTCAGTAGGTCAAAAAATTGGATGGTGTACCTAGCCTTATACAAGCTGTACACTGACTACAGTGTCATACCTACAGCAATGTCCCTTGAAAAGATATACTGTAACAGAATATATAACCGTGGTGTTGCCTTTCTATTACCTTTTAAACAATCCCTCGGGCAGCAAAGAAAAAATCCTCAATCCATTAGCAGCAAGGAAAATCCAGAGCACCGAAGTCTGCAAAAATCCCTGGCTTTTCCTCTTTTGATATCACTCCTCTGGTTGCTCCGCCCTTCTCAATGACAGGGCATGCACCGTCTCTTATTTACATAAAAAAAGCAAAAACTGTGAATCAACCTTTGGACGAGGGGCAGAGAGACCTGGTGAGTGATGGCTTCAGCAAGAGTTTATGATTTCTACATCATGGAACCTGCAAGTAGAAGCTTCACCGAAGGATCATTTAAAAGTTACACTTTAAAGCTGAACTTGGTCCATGTGCTAAACCTTTAGTAATGGGTCTACTGTAAAGGTTCACATAATTTTGTTTCCAGCTACAAATGTCCTTCTTCAGAATAATCCTAAAATGGTCATACATCCTGCGGTAAAGACAACCCAAAATGTGGCTCATACACACAATTCTTGTTCACTAAAACAACCACACTCAGAAATCAATGCTTTCATTTACATGTTGGCTTTTACTGGCTATCAAGCAAATGGACATACTTGTTAAGAGACCGTAACTAGGGTTGGGTTCTTTTTCAACTTTTTCGAAAATTTGATTGATTCCTGTTCTGTTATATTTATATTTCGGTATTCTTGTGAGTTTTGTTCCGAAATATAAATGTAGCTGAACCAAATTCAATCTAAATCCTGAAAATTTGTCAGATACAATCGACTTTTGTAAAGAAAGCTATTTGGCATGTATGTGTTCAAATTCTTATAAAATTCTCAAAAGTTTCTTGCTTGCACTTGGGGATATGATTTGGGGGAAAGAGGTAGAGATAAAAAAAAAAAAAAAAATAAGTAAAGATCAAGATATCTGTAAAATAATCAATTAAAAAATGACACCATATATTAAAAACACTCACTTTTGCCTATCCACCATTAGGGGAATTGCAGTCTTTATTCTGTGTTGTTCTGATGTTTGCTTGGTCTGTATAGCTCCCCAAAAACCTCTGCACACAGGGATAAGGTTGCTTACAAACTTTATTGCAGCAATCAAAAACAGTTAAAGCAGTAAAAACCTTGCAGAAACAGCCCATTAGCAGTTTTGTTGCACCTCTGCGATATTGTGGCCTCTTTTAATCATGGTGGTATTGTGGTAAAGAATAATCTACTTAGTGATGTGAGGTAGTTCCTATGCATTTAGCTGTTTAAATTGTTATAGATTTCTTCCAATGATCCCAGATGAAGCTGTATTTGAAGCTGGGAGAACACAGGAGCAACCCCTTCTACTAATGTGTTAAAAATCCACCAGATCAGTAGTATTTCGCAAAATGAAATTGTAATTTAGCCCAAGGAGTGTTTCAACAGTTGTAATTGTATGCATCTTAAAGACACTCTAAACATGTTGAATTGCGTTTTGGTAGAAACTACTATAGCAGTGGGGGCTGGGGTAGGGAGCCCTACACTACAGAAAATGTAATTTAACACTAGGGGAAGAGGGAAAATGACAGGGATCAGGAGGGAGGGAGGAAAGGGGGGGGGGAGGGCTGTACTGAGCAAGCCACAAACCTCTGAGAGGATGCCTCAGAGGCGGAAACAATTTCTCTCCTTGCAGTGCTCCTGGTGGTCACTTTCTGGAGCTTTGAGGAAAATCCTGGAGAACCATTTGGAGCAGGGATGTATGGTAAGGATTTTTATACACTACACATTGCGGCCAGTAGTGGGGGAGATTTTGGTTTTAGGAGTGGACATGCCCTTTAAAACGGCTGATCGGAGAAGGGGTCAGGGGCCTGGCCTATAATCTAGCGGAGGGACCCTGTAGTTGCGCCCGTTAACAAGCCTTTATAGACCACAAATTTGTTTACTACTACGTGTTGTAGCGAGATATTGTACTATGGTTTTTCTTTTGGAACGCACCAGGTTAACTGTTCATATGAACAAAGCTTTAAATGTCTGCAATGATTTTTCTCTCTTACATGGATATAGTTTTACTGTGGATGTATACAGCATCATATCTCTTTTCTACCAGGTGCCATGTTCCTTTCTAAATAAAGCATTTTAGCAACATTTTGGTAGATTTATTATGTACCGCAAGCATCAGATTCTTTCTAGTCATCCTAACCCTTTTATAAAGAATGCAGCCAGGGAATGGTGGCAGTAAAAGTTTTCATCTGCAGGGCCACAGGTTGGACACCTCTGGTCAGATGCAATCCAAATATAATCTACCCCTTCCATCAATGTCAATGGGGCCAGTCTGTAAATAATATTCCTATAATCGGGGCGCTACTACGCAGTAGCGCGCCGATAATAACCCGGAAGTTGCTCCCCCTTTACTCACTGTGCCTTGCCGGTGTTTCTCTAAGCAGTCAGGAGCACGCAGGGTTACGCTGTGTACAGGATGCAGAAAAGGAGGAGGAGAGCAGAGGGGCTTGTCCACACTGATTGCCGGGCTGTAATGAAACACAGACTGGAACCGGAGGAGTAAAAGGAAATTGCTTCAAGATAAGGTTTGGAGTTGACAGCTGTAACACTGCAGGAAAGGAGAAGGGGGTGAAATTGTGAGCAGGGAGAGCCAGACTAAAAGCCCTGCATGGAATGTGTCCCAGGGAAGGAGGGCTGGGGGGGTAAGCATGGGGATCCTGATGGGGGGGTTATGTGGAGACTAGTGTATGTGTTTATGATTTGGGATTTGTTAAAGCAATGGGGGGGATCCCTATCTGAAATGTATTTCATAGAGCACTGTGGGGCTGCAGGCAGGTAATACCTGGAAAAACTGTAAAAGAAAAGGGTGGATTATATTGAATAATGTACCCCCTATTGTAAATGATTGGGATATTAGAGTGACCTCGGAGTTCCGTGCCCTGTATAAAAGACACTCGGCCTGCGGCCTCGTGATTTTATATGGTCACGGAACTCCTCGGTGACTTCTAATATCCTTATAATTTACAGTAGGGGGTACATTATTCACTATCTAATGCCTATATGTGCTCATTTAAACTTTTTTTTTTTAAGATCAAATCAAATTAAAATCCTTTTATTGATTATTATTATATTCTTTTTTCCAACCTTAAGGATATTCTAAGCACTGAGTACACCATAAATTTCGAGATTGATGATAATTACCTTTACTCAATTTAGTGTGGCATATGGGAGTAGGTGAGTGTGTAGGTGAACATATTGTACCTTTCAGTGTTAATGTCAAGCAGCCACATCTGTTGGTGATGGATGTATCATCATTACATATTTTTCCTTTCTCTTGTACCTAAAACTCTCCAGTACAAATTTATTAAAACAACATCTTTGTCTATTCCCTTAGTACTTGTTATTTCAAGTAAATATGCCAACAGAAATGATAATAAGCAGTAGATTATATTTTTACAGACTTGTAGATGGATAAATCAGGTTTTGATAAATGCGCCAATTGATTTAAAAAGCTTTTTCATCTTTTTTTTGTTTAAAATGAATTGTGAAATTCATTTCTACTAAAACTGCCCTGTACTTGGGTATTCAGCTGTAGATAAACTTTGGCATAGAAATGTAGAGCTGAGTGATTGTGATATAATTATATCCTAAAACAGACAGACAGGTTATAAGAATACCTTAGAGGCACTATCTTATATTGATGGATACATACCCAACACGCCTTTCTTATTGCAAAAATCCATGCAATTATAACAGTGCTTGTATTGTGTTGCACAATAAAGATCACATTCATAAATAGTCATGTATATCCTCCCCTTAATGTATACACACATTTATATCATTAATCAAAAGAGACATCTGTTTAGCAAAAAACTAAAAGGATGAATTAAAACACTGCTCTGGTAGGCTCCACCTCCTCCCTGTCAGCGACGAGGCCAATAGTTGGCCTCGTTGCGCAAGGAGAGGAGGGGGCGGAGCCTACCAGAGCAGCGTTTCAGTAAGGCTGTGCTTCAAGTTACGCGAACCCAGGGGTGAGGACCTAGCAGTTCAGGTCCTCACCCTGGGTAAAAGGTACTGACCAAAGAAGAGGAGCGGAGGGAAGGGGAGTATAATTGTCCTTTAAAGGGTAGTCAAAAAAAACTAATTTTGATCAATCATCAATAAAAGTTAGTTATATGGTCATACATGCAAAAACATATACCCCCAACCATACATGGGTACACACACTTACTGACCTACCCTTCTATTCCAGTGGCAGCCATACTTAAACGGTAAATAAATTCAAAAAACTAATTTTGACCAATCATCAAAAAAGTAAATTTTTTTGACCCCAACCTGACACAGGTACACACCTACTGACCTACCCTTACATTCCTGTGGCAGCCATACTAAAAGTTTTAAAACACACCTACTGACCTACTCTTCCATTTCTGCAGAAGCCATAAAGGGTAACGAAAGTCAAAAAATTTTTTTGCCCAATCTCTAAAAAAGTTTATTTTTTAACCCCCAACCTGACACAGGTACACATACGTACTGACCTTCCCCTCTATTCCTGTGGCAGTCATACTTTAATGGTAACTATAGTTACACTTCTTTCCGCTTTCATTTCCATAGCAAGATTATTGAGTTTTGAAACCTGCAGCACAGACAAACACATTCCCTTCAAAAATACAGCCTTTCAAGCCACATTCAAAGTTTATACTTAAACTTTCCCTTTAGTTTTTCCCTTAGTTTGATTTAGAATTATTTTCTGTTTATTCACTTTGCATTGTCAAGTTATAAAAATAAAGCTACAGTATTTGTTTATATTTGTGAAAGCTTTAGTCCACAGCATTTTTTCACACCTGTCTTAAACTTTTGAACAGTAATGTATAGCGCACTCAATTATTTTAGGGAACGGCAGATATATTAATTAAATAGCATATTGCTTGTGATGAGTGCATAAAGTGGAATATACACAAGCACCCCTCATATACTGTATACTGTAAATGTCAGTGTTTATCAACAAGCAGTCCAGGGGCCCTTTAGGAGACAGTGGCTGGAACTGTATACATTCACCTTTGTGATAAATTTAAGTGCATTTTGTTTTTAATATTAATAACTTTATATACTATGAACTATGAATTAATAGCTAAGATAGAAAAAAATGAATAAAAAACAACATTTTTATGTAGGGGTAAGAAACACTAATATATTCTATGTGTGTGTGAGTATAGCTGAGGCCACAGTGAAGCGCACACCAGCACGCCACAAACGGGCACGCAAGTGTGCGTGATTGCGCACGCGTTACCGGCGTGCTTGTGCTCGTCAATTGCTTGTCAATTATGTGCTCCAATTATGGATCGCATGTGCAACGAATGCCAGTGCACATTAATATGTCCATTTTTAAAAGCGCGATCGGATCGAAATCATGATTGCATTGCACTTAAAAGCTGACTAGTGTGGCCTAGCACTGAGAGAGGATTTGTCAACACTAAGCGTGAGCTGTATACACATTTTCTAGAGATTAAAACAATTATTTTTGTATACAAAAAAGCAGGACAGGATCTAGATAGGGAGCAGGCAAGCAGTGGTCACTAAATAGTGTGGGTCATACATGTTATGAAACCCAAATCTAGTACTTGCCTCAACATCCATCTCAGCATGGAAAATTCCACTCAGGGACCTTTTCTTTACCTCCATGAGCTCATTTTAGGTTCTGTTTGTTCCCCAATCTGAAGCGGACATTTTTCCTTGCCTGCCAGTACTTTTTCCTTGATTACATTTTCAGCACCTGTGTAATTTCCACTCCCACCTCTTAACCCCTATGGTGTAGGAATATATTAAATCATCAATATTCAAATTGGTGGTGCAGCTGATTAACCCTTTCCTAGTAGCAGTGTTGTAGTGTGATGTATATAGGTCTGGGTATCTAGGGTGTACAGTATGTCTCACCTACGGCTTCCAATACATTAACAATATATTGCAGGTGAAACATACCAAGACACAGGTTTGAAGCTGTGAATAGTTCAGGTTGATTGCAAAATATGTGTGATACATGTTTCTGCCCCACACGTCCGTCATCAAGCACTTGAGGCAGGATGTGTATGCTGTATTTATAGAAACCACATTGTGCAGAACTGTAAGGGGAGAATAGTAAAGTGAACCTGATCTTAGCCCAGTTCTGTGCAATGCATTTCTCATCAGTGTACCTTATTAAAGGCAATGTTGGAGGGTAGGAAGAGTGTGTTTTTGTTTATGCTTTATATATAAAAACAACATAGTACAGAGCTGCCCCTTTTGCTCGCTATTGCCACCCAAAATGCCCCTAACCCCACCTCTCTCCACCCCCTAGGCCACTAACTTCACCTCTCTCCACACCTAAGGGACATCACAAATGTGACGTCACTTTGCCACACATGAAAGGGGCAAAGGGTGTAGACAATCAGGTCCTAGATTAAATTTTAAAGGGCATGTTGTAGTGTATGTCACAAATAACTAGGCCTTCATAACAGTGCCCAAGCTTTATTCACCAGCCAGGTAGCATACAGTGCTCTATCTAAAGTAAGATTTGACCAGCAAGGCTGGGTCATGCTAATGTAACAATTTGCTGCTGCTAACAATTTAACACATTGCTTACCAAGAAATATTACAATCCCCTTTTTCCTTAGGAAGGAAAAGAATCCTAAAAGTAATTGTATATACAACTAACATAAACATGTGACAAGACATAATATTAACTGCTCAATAAGACTAATAATAAGTCAAACTTTAAACTCTTGTCCATACACGTAGTCTTTAAGTTATGCTGGTAGTTTGATTGACCTTCTAGATCGTGTTGGTTCTGATGCAGGTACTTGTGTGCCAATATCAGCATGAGTATTGCTATTTTCAGCTGGTTGTTAATCTTCCACTGTAAGATTCTCTGGTTTAACAAATTTTTTTACAAAAGAATTGCGAACAATTGTGTCACCATCTGAATCTTCCAAAACAACTTGAGTACCTCTCTTTTCTTGTAGGGTTCTGGCTCATAAAAGGGAGAAAGTTTGTTTGACCGGTCTTTCTTAAGCAGTACTTTATCTCCTTTTTGGAGAATACTATTCTGGCAGTGACGTTTCTGATCAATATATTGCTGACCCTGAAACTTCCTCTCTCAACTTTTCGAAAATCAGAAACATCGGTAGGAGAGGTCTCAATGCTGGGCAACTTGGTTCTGAATTTGCGACCACACAGCAGTTCTGCAGGGGTTATCCCTGTTGTAGCATCAGGGGTGGTACGATATGCCAAAAGAAAATGCCATAATTCCTTTTTCCAATCTCTGCCTTCCAAATAAGCAATTCGTATGGCTTTCAATAAAGTCCTGTTCTGACGTTTTAACTTGTGGCCAATATGGAGTAGTACAATGATGTACAATGGCATTTGAGGCCAAATACTGCTGAAATTCCGTGGATGTAAACTGCGAACCATTATCACTTACAATGAGTTTAGGAAGTCCATGTGAAGACACTCACAAGCTGGCATGCATGGCATGCAGAGACCATATTCTCTGATTCTTTGTTAATTCCTGGCCACCAGACCTTTTCACGAAGTCGTTGCTTTGTGCGTACTATGTCTTGATGCCCCTTGTGCCAGCTGTAGGGTATGTTTGCGCAATTTCTGAGGTATAATGATGCGGTTCCCACGCAAAATTAACTGCCCTGCGATACTGAACTCTTAACTCTCTGGTATGCAGACAAACATTGATCCCATGCCCCCAGTCGAATACATTTGCGCAAATGTGAAATTTCTGGAACAACTGCTGAAGCTTCTTCCACCTCACGTGGTGATAATGCATGTGGTACTGCGTTATCAGCAATAAAACAAACATAGTCCTCTGGCATTGTGGCATGCAGGTCTGTGCAGAGGGATAATCATGAAAGAGCATCAGCTGCATTTGTAGTTCCAGGTCGGTATCTCACTGTAAAACGGTAAGGTAGGAGGGGAAGGACCCACCTCTCAATTCTGGAAGAAGGTTTAGAACAAGGAGAGTAAATCACCTCCAATGGTTTGTGGTCAGTTACAATTGTAAAATCAATCCCATAGAGGTAAATGTGGAATCTTTCACACCCCCACACAACAGCCAAAGCCTCTTTCTCAGTCTGGGAAGATCGTTTTTCTACATCAGAAAGTGATCTACTAGCATATTGAACAGGCCTGTAATCCCCACATTGTTGTTTTTGAACTAAAATTGCACCTAGACTCACAGGACTTGCATCAACAATAATTTGGGTCTGCGCAGCTGGATCAAAGTAAGCCACAGTTGTGGCACAAGTGAGTCGCCTCCTTAGCTCATTAAAGGAATGTTGTTCTATGGCACCCCACTTCCAAGAAACTGCTTTTTCAACAGATATTTCTAACTGAAAATCTTTCAGCTTCCCAAAACCCGAGAAACAGTCTAAAGTTTTCTTTTAACTTAAGGGCATAATCAGACAGCTTTTTAATCTCCACTATGTTTGCATTGGGCCCAATCTTAAGTACTCCCAGTTCTGTAGCTATAGTACGGCCAAGTAAAGGGGTTCCTTTCTCTTTAATCACAATAAAAATCAGCCCACAAGGGAGATTTAATCCCCTTAGTTTAAATATAAGCAGCAAACCTTCCTTTAAGCTGCAAAGGAGAATTAGAACCATATGTATAAACCTTTTTATTGGTGGGGTGTAATTTAAGGTGTTTTTCTTTGCTTTGCAGTATATTCCATGATGCGGAATCCAGAACAATACAACAATATAGTAAAGTCAGTGTTACTTACTTAACAAGCAGATTCCCTGTTTGAAGTGGGTCAAGGGAAAAAAATTACTCAGAATTGCTTTTCTCTCCTGTATCTACAGACATAAGATTAACCCCCCCTTTCCACAAGCATAACAGGTTTTATTTAATGTAACGGCACAGTTCGGACTCGTGTGGCCCTGTCTGCCACATTTACTGCAGTTTCCATACACAAGACTTTTAGAATACTTTGCTATCTTTCCCTTTATCTTCCCATCCTGCCAGGCCAGTTTAGAGAATGCATTTACTGATACAGTGTCTTTACTCTTAATGTGCAAAGCTTGAATTTCAGACAGTTCCATGGTCCTTGCAATCTCTTGTAAACTGGTAAGTGTTAAATTGGGTTCTCAAAGTAATCTCCGTCTGAGTTGCTGAGAGCTGCACTTTTCAATAACCTGATCTCTGATCATTTCCTCTGTCAGGGCCCCATAATCACAAGTCTTAACCTGGTCACATAACTACCAATGGTCTCCCCCATTTCTTGTGCAGCCTGTCTAAACATATATCTCTCAAAGGGAATATTTTTCTTTGGCCCAAAGTACTCACTCAGTTTGTTTATTGCTGTTTCATAATCTGAAGAATCTCCTGTTCCTTCAAGTGTTTCAAAAATGTCCTGAACTGCTGGGCCAACCAGATGCAACAGAAGGGCCCTTTTCTATGCAGGCTCACTTACTCCAGTAGCTGCAACATAGAAAGAGACTCCTTTTCTCCACTTGTCCCAATGCTGAGAGAGACTTGTGTGGTCTCCAGAAACATCAAATGGACCAGTTGTTTGTAAATTAGGAAATTTCGCCATTCCTCGTCGCCAATATGTAGTGTGTGTCACAAATAACTAGGCCTTCATAACATAGCCCAAGCTTTATTCACCAGCTAGGTAGCATACAGTGCTACCTAGCTACTACACATGCTACTACATGCTACTACACATGTACACCCCCAAAACTAAAATTTAACCCACTACTGACCCCACTGTGTAGTGTTCAAAAATCCTTACCTTACATCTCTGCTCCTTATGGTTCTCCTCCAGTGCCTTTTCAAAGTCCAGGAAAGTGAAGGGTCCAAGCTGTCAGTGAGTCACCCGGTTCTTGCTGCTTCCCTAACTTCAACAAGGTTTGCGACATGCGCAGGGGAGCACTCCCCCCCTCCCTCCCTCCGGATCTCATCTCTCTGGTGCATCCCCCTAGCTTTAAATGCCTATTACTATGGTTTGTTTATCTCACCCCACCCCCAACCACCGAGTTATATATGGAAGAAAATCACTGCAAAGTTACTTACAGACCTTCGATCCCCTGGTGCTCTGACAAGCCGGCAGCCTCGTCTGTGATTGGCTGCCAGCTAGCCAATCACAGATGCGGCTGCCAGTCCCACCACTCTTGGCTCTTTCCGGCTCAGAGAGAAGAGCGACGGGGGATGGAAGGTCTCTAAGTACCTTTGCAGTGTTTATTTTCCAAATGCTTGGGGGTAAGATGGGATAGACTAGCCATAGTTAAACATTTAATTTGGAGGTGGAGATACCCTTTAAAGTTATAAATAAACATCAGCTTTACATTTCCCATTAGGCAAGGAATTGACTTAAATAAAATTCTTTTAGCAGTTATTTTCTTTAATAACATTAAATTACTATTTATTTAACTTAGATGGCATATCCAAAGTGTCCACTGGCAGTATGATTATTTAAAAGCCTCTTCAGTACTATTCAGCTTTGGTAAAATACCAAATTTAATAAACATAACTTACAATTAGCTAATTATTGGTAGTATTAGTGTATTAGAACAAAACTTATTTTACACCTCGCTATCATGACAAGCAGTTACAAAGGTAAAGAACTTACTTAATGTACAAAATCTGAAGTTTCCTGTATGGTCAGGTTTATTATTAAAGGGCATGAGTGCTATAAATACTTGCTATATTTGCATTGTTTGCATGTGCAAGGTGACTCTATCCTGACTGGTAAATGCACTTGTGTATAGTTAAATGTGTGCTATGAACTGTGAGATAAATACTCCATACAAAGATTTATCTTGTAAATAAGGTAATGATTTTTTATGAGCACCTGGGACACATTTCATTTATGGAAAACATTATTTATAAATGACACCTGCATTAAATTTGGACCCTTTGACAAAACTTTGTACTGAAAATGATAAGTCACTTGAATAAAAACCTGAACTGTTATTCTGTATTTGACTTTTTTAACCAAACCACAAATTGTATTTTGTATAGGGGGATATTACTTTATATTACCTTTTCCCATTTTTTAAAGGGCACCGGTATCTGTACTTGTAGAAAAGACTTTGTAAAGGAGCTATGTCTTACCTCCCATTCTTCAATGAAACGATCAGGAGCAGGCAGGGAAGTTTGAAAGTTTGAGTACTTCACACTCTTCCGCTGTTCCTCTGACAGGTCCCGATGGAACTTGCACTGTGCGTGCATGCACATAATGTATGCACATGTTTACACAGTGCAAGCTCCATCGGGAACTATCAAAGAAGCCAGCTTTGGAGCATGATCGCAAATATGTGCTTCCCGTTCCCTGTCCTGTCCTGTTCCCTGCTCCTGATCGTCTAATTTAAGAATAGAAGGTATGACATAGCTAATTTACCTCCAGTTCTTCAATTAAACTGAAAAAAATCTAAGTCTATTTTACGAGTGGAGATACCCTTTAAAATCTAACATGAGATGCTATGGTTTGTAGAATGTTCAGTATTAATGCAGAGCCAAATTGCATCACTCACTACAAAATACTTTCAGGGAGATTCAATAAAAGTTCTTAACTAAGAACTTTTATTGAATCTCCCATAGGGGCACATTTCGCGGCCGAGTATCCCGCTGTTTTCACCAAAATCGATATTAATGTGATTTATAATAGGGCGAAACCCAGCCGCGAAAAGTTGACGCCTTGTAAACATCACATCAGTTACCGCTCGCTTCTATTTATAAAGGTGGTGGCAATCTCAGCCATTTCAATTTGCCAACTTCAAAGTGGCGAAAACGTCTGCAAACCCCCTTCCCAGCAGCCCCTCCCGTATGCTTGCGGGGAGGGGAAGGGAGGGGCCCGCTGGGGGGGGCTGGATGGACCCCTCCAGCGGGGGCTCCTTAGAGCATTGCGCTAAGTACAGTATCATGGCGAAGAGAGCTCAAATTTCTGCCGCACATCGCATCGATAATACCGCCGCAATGGAATACGGCGGTAATAATGATTTTACCACGGGGATGTGCGGCTGTTATATATTGGCGGTAATCATGGCCGTTTATAAATTTGCCCCTTAAACATAGACTTTACAGTCAGTGGGGCATATTTATAAAGGTTCATTAACTTTTCACCACCATTATCGCCACAGTTTTTTTCCAGAGTTGGACTATTGTAAAGTGTCGATAACAATCTGCCTAGCTTCATTTCGCAGTGATAACCACTCAATCGCATTAGATGGCGAAAAGTGTGTAATTGCATTAAGTTTAGCCTTTAAAAATCATTGAAGAGGCATAAAAAAGTACATGTTTAACCATCTTGAAACCAGTACTGGGAGCTTCCTCTGCTTTATTAAACAGTCTACCACTCTCTATCATTACTAGACTAGCACTTACTACCACTACCAGTGTACAAATGACTACCACTACCATTCCCACTACTCTCTACCACTTCCAGTCAACCACTCTCTACCCCTAACAGTCTAGCACTCTCTATCTTACTTTGTCCACACCAATAGATTTGTTTTGCATACACTGGAAAAGCACTCCATTCTATTCTTTACCTCTACCAGTCTACCTCTCTCTGCCACTACCAGCCTACCATTCTCTACCACTACCAGTATACCACTGTACCACTCTCTAACACTACCAGTCTACCACTCTTTTTCACTACCAGTCTACCACTCTCTATCACTCTCAATCTACCAGTATACCACTCTCTGCCACTACCAGTCTATTACACCCTACCACTACCAGTCTACCACTCTCTACCATTAATAGTCTACTACTCTCTTCCACTACCAGTCTACCAGTCTACCACTCTCTGCCACTGCCAGTTTACCACTCTCTACCACTACTAGTCTACCACTCTCTACCACTACTAGTGGACCACTCTATACCACTAGCAGACTACCACTCTCTGCCACTACCAGTCTACCATTCTCTGCCACTGCCAGTTTACCACTCTCTACCATTACCAGTCTACCACTCTATACCACTCTCTGCTACTACAACTCTAACACTCTCTATCATGCCAGTCTACCACTACCAAGTATGGACTACAGCATAAGTTGTACTTCTTTAAAGCATACATTTTATTTGTTCTTTTATATGTTATTTAACTATTGAGTGATACAAAATGTACATGTATAGCATTATAACCTGCTGGCATTAGGAAGGGTTACTAAGTAAATCATGCAATAGTGTTATTGTTTATACATAGGGTAAAGAAGCAACATAAGTCAAAATTCAAAACAAGAATTTCTGCCTTCCTATAAACTCGCCGCTCTGGGGGGATCTCAGGTGTTCACTGATGTGCCCTTTCACAGCCATCTCATTTGTGCCAATGATGCTCCATCTGTCAGTTACTATCTTCAAAGCTGCTACTCTGACAGCAGGAATGAAACCGCATTGTGCTCATGGGATCAGACACATAACCTGTATGAAAGAGAAAATGAACTCAACAACTTTCTGAATAAAATCATTTTTCTGTTCCTCAAAGATAACACAAAGCATGTATTCTGAGATAACTTAAGTAGAAATAGGAATAGGAGAAAAGGGATTATCCACATCGGTGTCAGAAGTATTTCATTCAGTGCAAGACAGTAGCATTGCAAATCTCAAAGGCTTTGTTAAATATACAAACATTCTAGTGGTGCTATTTACTGAGGAATCACACTAACACAAATAAAGCGTAGGATCTTCAAACCCTTTAGCTACAAGGTTGCTGAATATTTAACATGTATGTATGTATAGTTTTATTTATATAGCGCCACTTGGGAGTGCAGTGCTCTACAATATTATAATACAAAATGTCCTACAATGGGGACAAAAAATATAAATAAATACATTTTACATAAGCACTCAAACCTTGCAATATGAGGAAAGAGGTCCCAGCCTAGTAAAGCTTACAATCTTATTTACATGTGTCAGTTTTTAGCAACATTTTATTTATTGTATTACATTTACTGATTTTATAAATTTCTGTTCAGTAAATGTTGCTCTAAAAGATGTACAGCAACATTTACATTACATTTGCTATATTATTACTCACCTTAACACTACAGCACTACAGTTTTCTACAGATTTCTAATAAAGAACTATTCCTTAATAAGTACAAACATTGCTAGGAATAATAATTCGTTTTTAAGGTTGAACACTGCCAATCCCTTAGAAATCAATTACTAAAGGTCACACGCCACTCTTGACAGTTCCCAAAGTGACGTTCCCCCTGCTAAGTTCCCTCACACACATATGCACTGGCCTGCATATGCTCAGGAGAGAGCATTTAAGTGTGCACATGAAAGAAATGGGCTGAAAGTTAGCTCTGAAGATACTGTCAGGCACTGGAGTAAAAATTTTGAGATTGATATATAAAGAAAGATGTTGGGAAAACCTGTCCCATCATCAAAACTAATTCTGCCATTATTTTTTATATTTATTCTTCTTGTTCCTAAGGGTGTATTATTGCCTATAATACCCAGGTTTTAAAGAGCCATGTGTTAATGATGGCAAAAGTTAAGCACCAATTGTAACTGGTAGCACAGCTAAGGGACATTTATAATGATTTACTTGACAGGGTTTCCATGTCTATTGTGCATTACAAATGTAAACTCAACTGCGAATTAACCAAGTTACTTTTAAAAGGTTATAAGCAAAATGTGTACGTTTTACAGCCACTATTATATAGATGTATTGTGAAAGAAATGCTGGGATAGTGGTGGAAGGTGTTTATATTTCCCCCAGATTTCTCTCTTATATGTATTTAGCTCCAGGGTAAGTAGCTCAGTAGTGAAAGGGTGTTCTTTCACTGCATTTGGCTTTTTGGAAAAGCCGGTAAAAGGGGCCCTGGAGCGAATGGAAGTGAGTGGGTGGGACTTCCATTCACCAGACTAACCAGCCTAACTAACTAGCCTCATTAGGCTGCAGGGGAAAACCCTTTGAATAAGGTGTCTCAAGGTTTCTTTCTCTCTCTTCCAAGGAACTGTCTGGAGGCAGTAAAGGAGAGAGCCAGACACAGTGAGGAACTAACTGTTGTACGGTGTTATTTCAGAGTTGGATATTAGGTCCTCTCTGTCACATAGAGAGGGAATTCTGAATGTTAGTTAGAGCCGAACAGGCTAGGATTTATTTTTATGTTTTGTTTATGGATGTACCACTGTGCTCTGGGCTGGTGAAATAAAGCTGATTGCAGTCAGCTTAAACCTGGAACTGTTGTTCGCAAACTGTTGTTTTTTTCTTCTGGAGTCATTCTGGTCCCTGCAATCTGCCCAACCCCCCAAGAAACTGTACCTTTTGGGCAAGCCCCTTTACAGTATATAAAACCACTTTATATATGCCACTTACCATTTTTGTCTATTGGTGGGTACTGAAAACTTTTCCTCATTTCCTCAAATGATAAGCTACATGCTTGGTTTGTATCAGAGCTTAACAAAGAAAAAGAAATTAAAAAGAATTTTATATAACAAAAATATTGCTTTGCATTCAAATTGGTCATCTGCTATATATTTCTAACCTCATTGTAATAACACTTATAAAAATAAGCCCTCTAAAGAGACACAAACCAAAATGGAAACATTTCAGCATTGACTCACTTCCTGAAGATTATTTTAAGTAAAGTAGATCATTCATGCACTCTGAAATCTTGTGTACACAGCTAAGGGGACATTTTCTGCTAAGCCGACAGATTTTTAATTGTGAATAACATGCCACTTCACCTATTTATTTGGTTCAATTTGTTGCTGATGTAAAGTATTGATTTTATTTATCGCGGAACAGGTTTGACGCATCTGATTAATAATGTAGTAGTTGATCTATTCTTCTATTCATTGTCTCACTTCCATACATATTTTATTACTACGTTCCATATCAGTTACCCAAGAACCAGCTTCTATCACAGTTCCCATTTCCAGACAGCATGGTGATACTACTTTTTTCTCCCTTAGAATGTTTATCAGCAGTTTCCAAGTAAGGACATCCAAAGGCCTTCTCAAATAACAGGTAAAACTCTGCACATTTTACAGTGAGGGCAATGTCTTCCTCACTTTATCTTTAACATTTCGAAAACATTATGGATATCAGGTGGTGTGTATGTTTTGTACTGTTAAATCCCACTCTACTAGATGAAGCAGCAGTTCAGTTTGTTTGTGAACGAGAAGCACTGTCACACAGTCAGTCTGAGTTTGGCTCCAGCTCATGGCCGGTAAGAAAGTTTGGGAAATATATTACCACTTCTGTATCTGTACTTTGGGCCAGGAAGCTCATTAATGTATCAAGGCCTAGCGCTTGTATCATGGTACCTGTATACTTACAATGTGTGCATGTTTTGTATTAATTTACATCTATCTAGCTAGCTAGTTGTATGTCTGTCTGTCCATCTATATATCTATCCATCTGTCTGTCTTTTTGCACATACTGTAGAATTTCACTCTTAATCCCTAAGAGACACTTTATACTGAAAAATATTTTCATTTTCATACATTGTTGTTTTAGTCTATATAGGAATTTGTTTACTTTTAACATTGAAAATGCAGAAAGAAAAAAAAGACAATGTCTTCTTGTCCTTGACAAGATAATTTAAGGGAATGGGAAAACAGTCTTTTTTGTGATGAAATTATCAGAAAAGATTCTGATAAAATCTTGAAACTATTATATTTGTAAACATCACTAGGGATTCTTTTACAACATTTAACGCCTTGCATTTCTAATGGAAATCTTTAACAAGACAACATCCTGTGCAGCTAATAATACCAGAAGGAGTATTTTAATGCATGTTACAAGCAGAATTTTACTTTACATATTTGAGTTATATTAGGTTTTTGATGACTTCCTTTTGATAATAAACACCTTTAAAATGCATTAGAAATCATTAAAATGATTATGACCAACTCAGCTGCTGAATCTAGTAGTAAATATTGTCAGTTTGCATTACAAGTCATCTGGGTGGATTAGTTTTGAGACATTATGTAGCCAGCATTGCTTTCTATTGAGCTAATATAATAATAAGTGGGCAAGTGTATTTTAAATGGTTTAAATGGGAAGTAATGAAATAATAACTTTTTAAAACAAAACTTGAATTAAATGAATTATTCATTATTACCTGGCCAGTGACATGGGTGTTTTATAGGTGTATAACCATGTTTATATGATGCTAAAATATGTCTTGTTTATTAAACCAGAAATTCATATTTCTAAGGTCTTAACATTAAATTCATTTCCTTATAAAATAGAATTGAGAAAGGCAGCCTCACTTTATCTTCAGCACAGTATTCCTTAAGCTTCGTTTATAAACAACAACCTAGAGCATACATTTACATAATTACATAAAAAAAGGCAAAGTCTCTTTAAACCTTCCATGTAAACCCTGTCCATGGGTCATACTGTCCATACTGTTAGCATTGTGAATCAGCCTCTTCTGTATTTAAAAAAATTGAAGCACACTATAAACCCTATCACTCACGCATGACCCCCATATCAGCCAGAAAAAAACGCATTTCTCCTCATTCTACTAACCTTATATTGAATACCCAGTTTATAAATAAATGTTTTCAAACCACTGATTTGATACAGGAACCCTGATAATAGGGCATTTTTATAAACCTGTGATATCGGAAAAGGTTTATAATGGCTGGTAACACATTTCGTTATTGGCATTTTATGGCCGCATTTTTATTTTACATCAATGACCACAAATTTAAGCATATGCAGGGGCGTAGCTACCAAGGGGGCAGGGGATGTGACCGCACCAGGGCCCTTAGCCAAGAAAGGGCCCCATTTTGTGCTAAGTTTCCAAAACTACCAGTCTGTGTGCCAACTTTTACCAGTGGTCTGTGTACAAAGCATTTTTACCATTGTCTGCATGACAAGCATTTAACCAGTCTTTAGGCCTACTATTTTATTTTTGACCGCTGCAGTATTCTATGGCTTATAATACACGTTAGCAAAATAAAAAAAAAATCATATTTTACAACCGGAGTGCAAAATATAGAATTGTAAAATACCTATCATTAGTGGGATTTTACATCAGTAAAGGTTGTTTCCTTGACTCACCTGCTGGGGCAGTTGCTTAATAGAGATATGTTATACCCCCAAGGTAAAAATTACTATTAGGAACATTCCAAGGCAATGAGTATCCTGGGAAGGACTGTTGCGAAATTGGAAATGACATAGCAGGGTACTGAGATATGAAATCAACTGATTTTTTTTTTAAAATGAAGAGAGTACATAAAATACCTAGGTATGAGTAGTACAACTCATTCATTTTAAAAACAATGATTTTTTCCCCACTGAATTTGTCCTTTAATAAAAATGCTAGAATGCCAGGGATTCACTGATCTCAAGGTGTTAGTTTTCCAATATAACCCGTTCTTTGTCAAAAGGCTAAAATTTTAAAGGATTAAAATATTGCCAAGTGAAGAAGTATAATCCTTTAAAGTTAGTGTCCTTGTCTCAGCCTCAGCATTTTTCCAATGTCAAAAGAAAGAAAAAAATCTACAATACCTATGAAAGTTGATTCTTTTCTTTTTAGAAATAATTCACAATGGCACAAGATATATATTCTTAGGGCACATTCATCAGACCATTTACAATGCTTTTTGTTGGGATAGATACCAAGGGCTATTGACTTTAAATGCTCCATAAACCTGATGTGACTATTGTGCTTGTGAAGCTCCTTTTCATATCTGCCTTTCCCGATAATGCTTACATTAACCTTGCAAAGCTTTTGAATAAAATATCATTAGTCATGGTCTTACTGTCCTAATATTCATTTCCAATTTTAATAGAAACGGAGTATAATAAACATAACTTCCCATAATGTAAGCAGTCACAGAAAGAATCATTTTGTATAATAGTCACACTATAGCCATTGTAGCTGTAGCTTTTTACACAATATGACAGTTTTGCTCATAGAGAATCACACAACACGGCAGTATGCAGGATATACAGTCCCACAGTCTAATACCAGAATATGGAGTAAACCAGCCTTTCTAGGTCTCACCCCTGCAGCCGCCTCCCAGCAAAATAATATGCCATCTTTAAAACTATCACCACCTGCAATGTAGCACATATATTCACTAAAGCCTGCATGCTGCATGTCACTGAATTACTGCTGTCAACGCATGCCATCTATCATATGAATTTGTTTACTAGTGGCTTAATTTTGTATTTTGAAATTATGTTGCTACATGACTACGACCAATGACCGAACGGCTTACCTGGGGATGTCTGTGCAGTTACATAGAAATAAGTCTTAGGTTAGCATGCTTCTCCACTGGGGCGGAGGGAAGGAGCAGAGGGTCAGGTGATGTTACTCAAACAACTGGAAGCAGGAAATTTAAATATTCATTTCTATGTTTTTTCTCACAGATTGCAACCAGAAATGTGATCCAGAGTTCATTTTAAAGGAAAGACAGCGGGCTTTTATTTAAACCTAACTTGATCGTAGACCACAGTTGCCCTTTAAAGTAATTATTTTAAATACACAAACCACTGTAATACTACATGTTATTTTCTTTCTTAAACAAAACAATATTTTTCATTGTTCTTGCTATTCCCAGCTGAGGTCAGTAGTGAGATGCTATTTTAGGTCCTGCATCTATACTGCTTCCTCATAGGATGTTTTTGATATGTAAATATATATAACAGTGGTGTAACTACCGGGCCCATGCAGGGAGCACGGGGGCTAAGAGTGACCATACTTACTGCAATAAGCTGTTTTTAAACAGCTGATCTTGATATGCAGTAAAGTTATGCGCGATCAGCTGTTTTAAACTGCTGGCAGTTCAGTACCGGCCTTTTAAATAGCTGATTGTATGTACATTTACTATTTAAAAACAGCTGATCGTGGTGACTATAACTGGAAACTATAATTCTTTCCAACCACCGTTGTATAATTTTTTTTGTTGATCTGCCCCCTATTTCTTTAGATATCCAATCTAAAACTTCTTATATTTCAGCTGTCAATCAAGTTCCTTGCTCTCAAAAACTATTCTTCTGTGGGTAGTTTTACTGTAGCTGGAATAGTGACAGAGTTTGACAGTTGGAATGTTTTAATGCTGTGTGCAGGCTTGACAGTTGGTTTGTGGGAAAAAGTCAGGTCGGAGGAAAGTGGTAAAAAGCGGGAGGGGGGATACTGCTCCTAAACAAAATGTGTGCTGGATTGAAGGCATGCAGCAACACACACAAATCGGAGTACGTACTACTTACATGTTTTAATTATAGATTCAGATGAGGCAAAGTAATTTTTCAGTATAGTGTCCTTTTAAAGATTTGGAACGGGTAAACCCCTTTCTCTATGCACTGAGAGCCGCCATCGGCTCAGTGCATTGCCTAGAGGAGGCAATAGAGAGCGATAATGGCTCTCTGTGCATAGCCTTAACATTATTTATGGGTATATATTAGAATAAGAAAATATGTAGTTGTGCTAAACATCACCTTTAAATCTTAAAGGATAACTGTATTGCCTCAATGCATTTTTTTAAATTGCTTGCTTTAAAAAGAGTAAAGGTATACAGCCCTCATCATATATTTTTTTTCCTGATTTCGAGCCTCTCTCTGCCTTCAATTAGCCTTCAATTAGCCATGTGTGAAGGGGCGTAACAATTCTGTCTGCCACTAACTGTCACTCAAAGCTA
Source organism: Hymenochirus boettgeri (assembly GCA_019447015.1). Classification (NCBI taxonomy): domain Eukaryota; kingdom Metazoa; phylum Chordata; class Amphibia; order Anura; family Pipidae; genus Hymenochirus; species Hymenochirus boettgeri. The sequence continues at coordinate 140,841,938 of CM033472.1, forward strand.
GCATGCGAGAAACACTCCTCCACCCACCATTGATCAGCATGATTAGGCAACAGGACATTTCAAGTTTGTTTAACTGGCAGAAGAGGAGGAGAGAGGTTGTAACAGACATTCCCACAAGCCAATGACAAGTGTTATGTTAATCATGGCCCTGGGCCATCTAGGAGGCGGGCTTTTAGCACTTATCTTTGCTGTGTGATATCTAAGGGAGGGCAGCATGGTTGTAAATGTGAGTAAGTGATTTCAGCTGCTGGAAGTGTGGACATGTAATGGGGGTGTTGTTTTTTTTTAATATTGTTGTCCTTTAACACTATAGTACAATATAGAAGGAGGACATGATATCATTCAAACTTAGGAAAATATGCAATATTCATTGCATTAATCCAACTTACTCACTTTTAGGGTTTTTGTGAATTTTTTGTTTTTACTGCTGCAAATGTACTTTCTGGTCAATTTCTTGTAATTATTTGAGATTTTGTACAATTAATGAGGACTAGAGGTGATCACAGGTGATTCTACATTGTTCCAGATTTTACTTAATTGTATTTCCAAACTAAACTGAATACATTTTGAAATCTTGAAGATATAAACAGAATAAGACCTAGTGAAAACCATTACAATAAACATTTATTTCAACAAACCAGCTCATCAAAGTTGATTTATGAAAGCAGCCATGGCATAGCAAACATGCCCTTCTCCTGGGTAAATGCCGTATGTTTTATCAAAAGAAGTCATTACTGTAAACTGGGCCACAATCTGGTTACTTGAAATTGTGTTGCCAGAATCAAGAAGCTGACATCTGGCATTTGGCAAATAGTTTGTTGTCATAATCAAGAAATACAAAGAACGTCATGCTTAACTGATTGAAAGGATAAATTGCTATTTAAAACAGATTTTGGAAGAACAAACAATCCCACAAATATTCCTGAATATAAAATGTTTGCTCCCAATCTATGCAGCTTTAGTGGTTTGGTGAATTCTGTAGTTTCCATAGGGCTTATATTACTATAAAATAACAAACAATGGTTTTATTAGTACTGAATTATTTCTAAAGTTATTAAATGACACTGCACAATGACAGTAGCATAAGTGTGTATGACTTATTCTAGAATCCAGAAGCCATTCCATGGTCGCTTTATACCATGATAAAGCAAACAGGTCAATACACAGAGCCATGTTAGTTCTCTGGTGCTATAAAGAGCAATGTAATGCAACAATAGTGACTCTTTGGGCCATATTCCTTTTCACACGCGATACCACATGTTATAGGTAAATTACGATGGAGGGTGTAAATGTACGCACGCAATCATACATTTACGCTGAACGTTTGTTAACTAACAAACATTGGGGAGTAGAATACCATGCGGTAGTAAACAATCGCAATGAGATTGTTATTGTACTTTAACAATCAGTAAAACAATCATCAATTAACAAACCTTTTAGCGATTGTTAACCTGATCGTTAAAAGGCGTGATGTTGCTAAAAAGCATTACCGCACCTTTATAAATATGGTCCTCGGTGTGGTCTCCTCTAGGATCATGCTTCTAGCTCCAGTCTATGTAGATTTACAGCAGTATAAAGGATGGTGCTTCCTGCTTCCAGAGTGAGCTGTGACATCACCAGCAAGCCACTGGCTTGAGTATGATGAACAGATGATTCTTATTCTGTTTAAAAGCCGATCATGCATATCTTTGAGGACGTGCGATCAGCTGTTTAAAAAAAGCTAATCATGTCCCCCCCTGTTTAAAAGGCATCCCTATTTGGACAGGATTGTCCAACCTGCAGGAACAAAATTCTAATTCTGAAATCCCATCCTAGGAGTGGTCATGACAGTCCTGCACCTGAACACCCACTGCCCAGGAATGCCCATAAACCCAACTCTTCACTCCTGCCAACTCTCCGCCTACGCCTCACCCACTCTCCTCACTTTCACTCCTCCTGCCTCTGGCCACAAGATTGAAATAATTGTTTCCCCTGCAAAACCAGTGTAAACACTAATAAATAAATTAGACTTATACACATTGATACTGGAAATATTTTTATAAATTGCCTATTACTGTAAACTAAGATTCCTTCCAACCTACACTGTGCCATTTTTATTTGTTGATCTGATTTCTTTAAATATCATATTATCATATGATATTGATTATCATAAACTACTTTGTGCAGTTTTACTGTAACTGAATGGGTGACAGTGGGCATGTGTAATCTGGATGTTGGGAAATTCCCTTCCCCAGTGCTGGCTCAGTGTGATTACTAAGTATGTTGACACAGGTCAGGTCAGGTGTGATGGAAGTGGGTAGTTCATACTGACCCTGAGCTAAACAGGGAAATGAATTCAGAAACACATACACATTCAGTGTAACTTATATGAATCTAATTTAAAAATCATGCATTCATTTTTTCAGTGTAGTTACCTTTTAAACACACACAGACACACAAGGGATCCCTGAGGAAGGGTGGATACGTCCCCCTGAGTGTCTGAATAAACTATAGAGGTTCTCCCACTTTTATCACCTATTCATCCAAGTAAAGTTATGGTTCCTATTTTTGCTCTGCATGTGCACCTATTGGCCACCCTGACCATAGTGGATGTGTCCACAGATGTCGCCACACCAATATGAAAGTCCCTGCAGTTTATTTTCCAGACAGTGTGGAGTGGCACAAAGAACAGCCTACCAGGAACAATACTACAAAACAAAATAATCAGTTAATTTTACTACCCCCCATTACGTTTCCAGGAACCGATAACGCTTTTAAATTAAACGAAACGTCTGTTCGTCTTGCGGGTGGCTTGTGCTCAGGATCGGACATCGGGCATTTTATCAGACTTTTGTACGGACCTTTAGTCTTTAAATTTTTTTACTGTTTTAACAGTAATAAAAAAACAGTAATTAAAAAACATAACATTTTAAAATATTTATCTGGTAATTTAATGTTATTGGTGATTTCTAGCGTTTGTGTTCTTATTTGAAAGAGAAAATTTAGGTTTAATCCTAAACAAAGAGTTAAAAAAATTGGACTTATATTTCCTCCACATTCTAAATATGTTTCTTTAACTAAACCAATACTGTGCCGTTCTGTAATTCAAGATGGTATTTAGAATATCAGATATGGATGAAAGACACTTTATAATTCCTGTAGGCTTTTAAAGATCTGTTATTACTATGCAAATATCTGTTCACTGAATTCCTTAGCTTGAATAAGTGTATTGTTAAGAAGATGCATCAACTATCAATGCCGCTAAAAGCACAGTGCTGGCGTTTTGTTCTGTTTTGTACTATTTAAATATCTTTTCATTTGCATAACCTACTAAACTGTTACTTTATTTCATTGCCTCAACAAAAATCTCCCATTTCTATGTTATATATAAACTTTCAGCAGGATTCTGATGTTTGTCCTGTACTATTGTTTCAGTTTTAAATAACATTTGCTCTTTATTATTCACAATTTGCTTAAGACTTCACATGAAAGGTTGTTTGAATGTATTTATTGACAGAAGAGCTACCTTTTATGTGCTAGCCAGCAAGTGTTTCTGGTTTGTGTTAGATTTTTAAATTCTGCAAAATAAAACAAATTTAGGTTAAGAATATATAAGGAGATTTACGTGAAAAAAGTAAATTAGCTATACCTTCCATGAAATGGCAGTTATTGATATTCTTGCACAAAAAGATACCCAGGGAACAGTTTATTGTAAAAATTCAACCTGAATGAATCAAAGATGCATGCAGCATCTTAGAATCATTAGTTGCTGCTGTGATTGACTATTGAATACAAAATAATTAATAGAGATGTATAATCAAAGCATTTGCTGTCATGTAAGGTAGGATTCTTCACAATTAAGAAAACAAATTTGATTGTTAGTTTCCAACAAGTTTTTATTTTCATTAAACCATATATTTGTTTGTTTCTGTTTGCCCCCCCCCTTAAAATATCCACTCACCTCTGAGACCAAAATGAATAAGCCCTTGAATTTAAAGCATACTCTAACTCAAAGCGAGTGCGAAGTGCAGCAACATGGCTTCGGCCAGGACTTCCACGTCCTATTAGGCAGTCTGAAGAGGCAGAAGGGGAAAGAGAACCACTGCTATTGCTAGATGCTGGAGACATCAACTGCAATTAAAAAGATGAATACATATTATTATGGATTTTTATAGTGCCAAAATGTTCTGTAGCTAGTGTTGAGCTGGACTGTTGGGACCCACCAGGACGAGTTTAGGAGACCTTTCATATCTATATTTTAACATATTTACATATGTCTTACTCCTACAGACTCCTATTGTTTATTAAAATGCATTTCTTACTCTCCATTTGGCTCTGTATTTAAATTTTAGCCATTTTCTCTGTTTACTTGGGTGAATGGGCTGTGGGTCCACTGGGGGTTTCCCCTGTAACTGCGTGGGCTGGTCCAACAGTAGCTCTTTACAATTACATTGATACATTCACATCAGGCCCTTCCCTGAAGAGGAATTTTTTTATTATTATCTGGGAAACCAATGTGTCCAAGGAAGCAGGAGTGCCCCTACCATGTAGCAAACTGAAACATTTGCTCAGGGCGCACCCCTGCAGAACACTTAAAAGGCAGCAGTTAAAAAAAATCCTCCTTCCTGCAATACCGCATTTCATCATCAGTCCACCAGTCAGTGTTAAGTCAGCCCACCAGTTCACCAATCAGTGTTAGTCAGCTCACCATACCCACCTTCACAAGCCACGCCTATGTTCCCTGATTAAGCCACACTCACTTCACACGCCGCCCCCCTCATCTGCTGATAGGCTGCATTTAAAAGTTGTTTCAGGTGTCAAAAACCCTAGGTTTTTTTGCCCCAACCCAAAGAAGAACTAAACCCAAAATACAAAGGCAGCTCCACAGACTCTATAACTGTAAAACCATTTGTCTCTCACCTCTGAATTCAGCCTCTTATTGTAGAAATCATTTATAAAACATTTCTGAGTACTGGCAATCTATGATGTCACGGCTGGTTTTTGGGGTTGCCTCTTCCTGGTGGTCCAGGTACCAAAATTCCTTCTGCACATGCTAATTAGCTACCTTGTGTTTGTTTCCCACTCCCCTTATGCTAAGCTGCATTAAACTCAGAGTTCCCACCTGCCAGTGTCTCCCAGCCAATCATCACAGTGTCTCCCAGCCAATCATCAGAGATAGCAGTGATATTATTAACTGGTTTTCCTACTCATTCAGAGTGGGGGAAGGTGTTAACCCTTTTCATATGTATTTAGGAAGCAACTTGTTAACTCTTTGTATGTGTTTATTTCTGTACTCTACCATTTATATTAGTGTGTGTATTGCTGAAATGTACATTTAGGGCACGGCCACACTGCAACGCAGGTGAATTGCACACAATTTACATGTGTTTGCGCTTGCGATTTGTCCATTGTCATTATGAAAACGCATGCGATTGCACAAAAAACACATGCCTTACCAAATTGCTGACACATGCGTGAAGATTCCAAGATTTTGGTGCGTTGCTGCGATTTTAATACAATTGGAAAATTGCAATCGCCTGAAAAACGTGCTTGCGTGGCCTAGCCCTTAGAAGTGTAATGCAAGCTGCATTGATTTCAGTTTAGCCATACAGCATGTATTTAATGCAATGGAACTTAACAATTATCTGAGGCTGTGGCCCCACTTAAGTCCAATTGGACCCTAGCAGAGAGCATGCAATACAGACAAAAAAATGGTGATTGCATGCACTCCAATAGGAGTGCATGCAAACACGGAAATGCATCGCATGTAGTGGGGCCGGTCCCATAGGCTATTACATGCCTGCACTCCCACTAGCACAATCGGATCACAAACCACAATCCAAAACATGCTAGTGGAAGCTAGCCTTAAGTGTTTGAATCTTAAAGGGAAAGGTTGAGCTGACAACTTTACAAGGTACACTTATAAAAACAAAATATCTCAGAGCTGCAGGTGCAGCATATTGACGTGAACATGGTCTTAGCACAGCTCTGTGCAATGCATTTTAAAGGGGTTTGTTGGAGCCTTTCAGTAGTTTTGGAAGTAGTATAAAGGCAAAGGCCACCTTTGCCTTTAAGACCCAAACACATATTAAATATATATGTTGCAGTGCTAAGTACCATTGCATTAAATGCAAAACTGTATCAGCCTACACCATACTTCTAAAGAAAATACTAACAACCTTTTGTTGTGTACATATTATCAGGCCTATGTCATAAAAGTTCTTATGCTAAAATCTGATTGGTTGTGGAAAAATTTGCACCATTTTTAACGATAAGAACTTTTAATACATAGGCCTGTATATGTGTTCGGGTCTTAAAGGCAAAGGTGGGAACCCTAGTTGGAAGAGGGATTTTCTTTATGCAAAACTTCCCACAGGCAGCCCACCTGCTGCATTAATTTTATAGAACATGTTTGCGTTCCCTCTAACAGTGCCCCTTTTATTAGCATTCCCTCCAATAATTCCTATTAATATGTACATTTATATAAATAACATGGTGCAGAGCTGCAAATGGCATATCATCCAACATTCAAATTTAATACATACACCAAGGGCTAGGCCACACTGCTGCGTTTTTTTGCATTTGCGCATGTGTTTACGTTTTTTTCATATCATTGAAAACGCGGCAATGCACTGAAAATGTGCGTTTTCGGGTGTGTTGCGTTTGCGATTTGCGTTACGCATTTTAAATCGCAATCGCATGCGTTTTTCAAATTTTAATGAAAAAAACGCATGTGCAAACCCAACAAAACCGCACATGAAATCGCATGTGATTGCGTTTGCATTGCAGTATTGCCGTGCCCTTATAGAGCATGGTGCAGTGCTGCAGGTGGAGGATAATATAATGACCCTGATCATAACACAGCTCCGTGTAATGCATTTCTCTGTCTAATGCATTTCTTAGCTTGTTTTATACAGACAGCTAAATTAATAACACACTTTTCCTACCCTCCAACATTCCCTTTAATATGGTACACTGATGAGAAATGTATTGTATACAGAGCTGTGCTAAGATCAGGTTCACTTCACTATCCTCCCCCTACAGTTCTGCACCATGTGGTTTCTGTAAAACACACTCTTCCTACCCTCCAACATTCCCTTTAATAAGGTACACTGATGAGAAATGCATTGTACAGAGCTGTGCTAAGATCAGGTTCACTTCACTATCCTCCCCCTACAGTTCTATACCATGTGGTTTCTATAAAAACACACTCTTCCTACCCTCCAACATTCCCCTTTAATAAGGTACACTGATGAGAAATGCATTGCACAGAGCTGGTGCTAAGTTCAGGTTCACTTCTCTATCCTCCCCCTACAGTTCTGCACCATGTGGTTCCTATAAAAACACACTCTTCCTACCTTCCTACATTCCCCTTTAAGAAGCTACCCTTTCCACTAATATTGCTACATCTGACAGGGAGAGCTAGAGAACTTCACACTACGGGCCATATTTATAAAGGTGTGGTATCGCCTTCTTTAGCGATCAATATGGCGATCATCAATTTATATTCGCTATCGGAAATCTTGTAAATGTACGATAGCCAATGTAAATCTACGACCGCCTGTAGAATATCATTACGGTAGTTTACCGCATGGTATACTACTGCCACGGTCGTACAGTAACGAAAACCAGCAGTATCGCAAGTTTTTGAATATGGCCCTCCAACACTTAAACAATACATTGCAGGGGAAACATAAAAAGAAACAGGTCTGGAACTGTGAATAGTGCAGGTTTATTGCAAATCATGCGTGCTACATGTTTCTGACCCACTTGTCCTTCCTAAAGTGCTTGAGTGGTTCTGAAACATGTAGCACGCATGTTTTGCAATAAGCATGCAATATTCACAGCTACAGACCTGTGTCTTTGTATGTTTCACCTGCAATTTATTGTTTAAGTGTTGGAGGGCCATATTCAAAAACTTGCGATACTGCTGGTATCAGATTTGGAGGAGTGAAAGCCGTAGGTGAGATCCTAGATACCCAGACCTATATACATCACACTACAATACTGCTACTAGGAAAGGGTTAATCAGCTGCACCACCAATCTGAATATTGATGATTTAATATATTCCTACACCATAGGGGTTAAGAGGTGGGAGTGGAAATCACACAGGTGCTGAAAATGTAATCAAGGCAAAAGTACTGGCAGGCAAGGGAAAATGTCCGCTTCAGATTGGGGAACAAACAGAACCTAAAATGAGCTCATGGAGGTAAAGAAAAGGCCCCTGAGTGGAATCTTCCATGCTGAGATGGATGTTGAGGCAAGTACTTTCTAACTTAAACTTTGATTTTTTGGGTTTAGTTCTCCTTTAACATATGAAAGCTAACATCTGATTGGTTGGGGCATAATTAGCACAATTTTTAAAGATAAGAACTTTTATTGAATCTCCCTGTTAGTATTTACAAAATTAGCCCCACCTGTCATGACTAAATAATATAGTATTTACCAAGCTCCTGGAAATGTACTAGAGTTTTGATCTGAATCTGGTTTTGGAATTTCTGTTTCAACCATCAAAAGATGGGTCTGTTTTGTTATTCAAATTCTGACCTTTTCATGCATATAGTAAATTTTTATAAACAGGGAAGATAAGTGGAACGATATAACCTGGGCACATGCACAAGGGTAAACTGTCAACCCCACACATACAAAATAAAGATAGTCAAAGGCTTGGTAAAGGGATGCTGCTGCTATGTTGCTGCTGCTACAGTCTACTTTGCTGTTATATTGACTTGTATATTATACAAGAGTGCTGCACATTTGAATTTCTCTCTCTCCCTCTCTCTCGAATTTGCTTACCACTTGCTAACCCTCAATATCAGCCATTACCCTCAAGTGTATTGTTACGGGGATAACCCTCAAATGCACAGTTTCAGCGGTAACCCTCGAATGTGGTGTTTCGGCAATATCCCTTGAATGTCCTGTTTCGGCGATAACCCTCAAATGTATCGTTCGGTAACCCTTGAATCTAATATTTGATTTTGGTAACTCCCAAATGTATTGTTTCGTTTTGGTAACCCTCAAATGTATTGTTCGATTTTCTTAGCCCTCGAATGTGGGTAACCCTTGAATTGGTGATAACTAGTGATTGACTAGAACTCGAACCCGAGTTCGAGCCGAACTTTATGAGTTTGTGCGAACTTAAACTATTCGATGATTTTCAAAAATTGTCACGTGAGTCCGGAAAATCAAACTAGTTAGAACCCAAACTAGTTCGATTTTCCGGACTCACGTGACTATTTTTCGAAAATTCTTGGATTTTGTTCCTTATTTGTATTAATACCAGCGATTTTCAATATATTAAATTTTATAAACTTATCCAGACATGCTTAAAATTATTTAATGAACTTGTTATTACCACATCTGGTGGAAGACAGTTCCACGGTTTCACCATTCTCACTGTGAAGAAACCTTTCCTAACCTAAAGGTGAAACTTCTTTTCCTCTAATCTTAAAGGATATCCACGTGTCCTCTGATATGACCTATTAGTGAACAATGCACCAGAGTTTATTGTATGAAACATTAATATATATAAAGTAATCATATCCCTGTGCAATCACTGCTTATCCAGGGTTAACAGTCTTAATCTGCCTGCATAGTCAAGCCCCTCCATGACCCTTATTAATTTAGTTGCCTCTCAGAACTCTTTTCATTTCCAAGAATATCTCTTATATAAATGGTATTTTTAAACTGCAAACCACATGTACCAAATTAAACATTACCAGTGGTTTGTAAAAAGGGTGAATAGGTTTCTCCCTTGAATCTATAACTCTCTTTATATAAGACAGTATCATGCTAGCTCTAGCTGTGGAGGTCTGGTTATCTACCAGAACCCCCCAATTTTTTTCCCAACAGAGATCCAGGTGGCACAGGGATTGTTAAACCCCAAATGTATCACCTTACATTTATCAACATTGAATCTCATCTGCCAATCTGCTGCCCATTTTGATGCAGGGCATTGCCTTTAATAAAGGAAGATTTATTGCAATTAATAGGTGTCCAGCTGTAATTGAGGAATTTAGCTTTGAACATATCATGTTTGCAAAAATAAAAAAAAAATCCCACAGTGCCAGAATCTTTCTACAGTCTGCTGCAGAGTTAAATAACCAAGAGCTATGCTGAAAGATAATATAGCATCGCACATAATAACAAGTTACAGATATTTCTTTGCTCATCTAATTTGACTGGGAGTCCTTACTGCGCTTCTTAATTTAACATCATTGGCTTCATTGTTGCCAAACTTCATGATAGAAAAGACTATTCATTTTTATGGCCAAGCATCATTCACCTGTTCAAACTCAGGGACACTTTGCCATGAGTATTATAAATTATAACTTCTTGCAATAATGTATCTTGATGTATCTGTCTGTCACCTAAATTTTTCTGACAGCCCTTTTTTTCTTTTAGCTCCTTCTGCATATAGATCTGCTGCAGTGTCTGTTCATGAATAATGAATTTCATGTAAGATTTAAATATATCCTTTTAAAATGTGCAGTTTAAATGGTTCAGAAAATCTTCTGTCAGTCTTTTACTTACTTTTTGCTATTTTAAAACAAGCCTTTTTTTGATGAAAAAATAACTTAAATGTGATGTTTAAATATCTAGTTATACATAAAGGTGCTTCTTTTATTAGGCACTGTAAAAATATGATAATTTATCATTTGTTTAACTGAATTTTGGTTTTGCATTCTCTAATGGCAGGCGCAGGCTCTGGGGCTCATTTATAATGATCCTTCATAGAAATGGTATACATGACAATAAATGATGCATAGTTTGCTGTAAGTTGAATTCACATTGAATTTTATTTAAATATAACCCGGAGTAAATATTTTAAATATATCTTTACTACTTTGTGATTACTAACTTTTCACCCTTAAAGGACAACTACACTGCAAAAAATAATTTTTTAGTGGGGCAGGAAGGTAGGTACTTAATGATATAATTTTATAGAAGAGCGTCAGCTCGTACAGTTTTCATCTGCCTGCTTAATGTCCTTAGCTTTCCTATATTAAGGATGGTGCTGAGGAAGACTGGCAGAAGCAGAATTCTTTGTGCTGTCACTCCTCACAGAAACAATACTGGTAGGATGGAATTACCAATTCTACCTCCCTGCCCCAGGTATTTTATTTAGTTTTTTTTTTTTTAAAGTGTAACTGTGGTCCAAAAATGACTTTCCTGAGTATTTTTGCAATTTACATTCATTGTTTTTTTTTACACAGTACATAGTTTTGAAGGTATTTACATTTTTATGCGTGATATGGTAGCAGCAGATCCCCTGCACTTCCTGCTCTGAAACCATGTGACAATCCCTCTTCTCCTCCAGTCACTCTAACTATATAGCTTCCTGGTTTCTTATGCTTTCTCCTGCACTGAGCATGAGCTAACCACAGATTAGAAGAGGAACTAGTATTTGTGACCACAGATTCAGAACCTCCCACCTCCAAAGTTTCTGATTAGTGATTTCTTTATATCTTGGGCTGTGCAGCACATAGAAAGGTGGTTGATTTTAAAGGTGGGAACCTGGCCTTTCATTTAAAATGAACCTAAGTGGGCTGGATACGTTTCCAAAACTGAAAAATATTGAGAATTACTGGTATTAATATATATATACTGTAGTTCTGGTTGATCCAGGGATGCTTTCCGATTGCTATTTGGAGTCATATAGAATCGCCTCCCACTGTTAGGTAGGGTTATAGAGGATGGTGTAAACTTGTTTTTTTTAATCCTAATGTCAAAGCTTTTCTCCTATACATTGTAAGATTCTTCTCTATTAAGTTGCTTTTAGTACATGTAAATAATAGATTCTGTAACAAAGAAGGCTTCCATGTTGTTGCCAATACCACTCATAGCCCATGTTGGCCTCAAAGAGCCACATCCCCTGACCCCAGGATTCACTGTCTCTATGCACAGAGATTCTAGCTTCAGTTTCTAGTAAAAGTTTAAGTTTTTTAAATGTACCTGTATTCATTGTTGAGTTGCTGGTGGTGCACTATGTAAATGCCATGTTTGCAGGAACACACTGCCTAAAAATGACTTTTTGTGAGTAGTAGGGTCTGTGAATATTTTTATCCTTTTTATTTTAAACTGTATTGTATTGTAAGTCTTTATTTGTAACATAATTTTCTTTTATTTTTGTATTAAATGCACTGTCCACCTTTTGGAATATCTGTTGTATTCAATTAGATCAACTGGACTTGAAATGTAGTTCTTGAAGACGTTTCGCTAGTCATCCGACTGGCTTTCTCAATTCAGAATGACTTGTACAGATCTGTGGCAATTATGTACCCTGGAATCCCAATTAGCATATCACAGCCAGGTGTTAGGGGTGTGATTAGATAGTGCTAAGAGGTGTTATAGGAACGCCCAGAGTAAGGTGTTAAAACAGCATTGTACATGCAGACAGTTGGTGTCGAACCCCCCACCTCTATTTAGGCTTGGTTTCTTTTATTTTCACATAAATGGCCTCCTTCCACCTCTCTTGAACTAGTCACGTTCCTTCGCCAATATGTTAACATTACAATCTTCAAAGGTATGTCCTTTATCCTTAAGATGCAGGTACACGCCTGAGTCCTGACCCCAGGGTACATAATTGCCACAGATTCTTGTACAAGTCTTTCTGAATTGAGAAAGCCAGTCGGATGACTAGCGAAACGTCTTCAAGAACTACATTTCAAGTCCAGTTGATCTAATTGAATACAACAGATATACCATGACCTGGATGAATGAGAACCTTCACAAGCACACCTTTTGGAATATTAAATCTAAAATTTAATAAGTTTTGTCTCTGATGCTCGAAAAGAACTCAAGTAGCCTCTGATAAAGTAATGTGCTTTTGAGTTGTTTTTAACCCTGTTTAAATGCTTTGCTTGTTGAAACTAACTATGTGACTGCTGGCAGGAAAGTGTGAATGTGTGAAACTGATTAACCCTTTTGTTCCTGAAGAGGGTAATATAGTAGTAACCATTTAGCTGTTAGTACAGGGGTGTGCATAGCTAGTGAGAGTAAAGTCCTTAAATGTGGGGCAGTAGTAGCTAATTGATTGGTCAGATCACATGCCCAGTGAACTGGCGCTTGTGAAAGATCCTTTATAAATACCGCCCTAGGTTCCCTATTCAACCATGTGCTCTGGTTGCTTAGGAAACAATTCAAAAAGAACCCCTATATTAAAGGGCAACTGTGGTCTCTGAACAAGTTAGTGTTAAATAAAACATCGAAGTCTTAAAATGAGTTCTGGTTACATCTTTGACCACAGTAATATATAATAATGAAAATGTTGAAACTTTCTTCTTCCAGTAGCTTGACTGACATCACCTGACCTTCTTTTTCTCCATTGTCTCCAGGGAAGGAGTATACTCACTTAGGGATTAATGCTAAGAGGGGAGAATACAGTATCTGATCACATGCAACAAGCTGTGCACCTGTTCAATCAGGAAGTGTTCAGTAGGTTATACCACTGAAACGTTAAAGCAATAACTTCTTCCAGTTTTTACCCAGAAATCTGATTTAGGGTTTATTTTGAAGATACAATGGATGAGTAAAATCTTTTTAATTAACCCAAACTTGTTTGGAGGTCACAGTTTCTCTTTAATCAATGGATTTTCTTTGAGCATTCCCTTTTCATATTGTTAGAGTACAAATGTAATTTGCAGATTATATAAAAAAACAAATACATCATCATATTTTCAAAGTTAAATATTTAGAAGAATAACTTGAAATGCTTTAAGCTAAGTTTAAGTTAAAATAAGTTACCTCTATGTTACAAAGACATTCTTCTAGCTTGGACACAACCTCAGAGAATTCTGGTCGTCCCTGCAGAAACAGAACATATGCTAATCTTTATAAATAAATTGTAATCTACGGGTTTAGGTTCATCAAATTTTAATTGAGAATGATATCAACAGTCTCCAATAAGAACTATACAACATACAGGTCAAGGAACTGCAAGGTGACATCTAGTATACTCTTGCATGTATAATTTAATGATAAAGCAGTTGTAATTTTCTCCTTTGCATACTTTAGCAATTATTCATGGTCTTTTATACTTGTATTTTCCATTACACTAGCTATAATTTGTTTGGTTCTATTTACCATAAACTCTCAGGAACAATGTTAATGTTAGCAGGCTTCCCTAACTAATTATTGCATGTATGTGTTATTTTTCAAACCCTGGAATTCTAATATAAATACATATACATTTCTAAAAATGTGTGGGCTAGGGATGGGTTGTAGGGGTGACAGGTCTGAATGGGGATCAAAGATTAAAGAAATAAAAGGTTTTGAGATATGAGGGGGAAATGTATTACCTGACATCATTTTTCTATGTTATATGGTATATTTTTGCATCATGTCTTCCTGATCATGGTAACTTTTTGCATCCAGTCTTCCTGAACAATTTAAATAGAAGATCCTTATATTTTACCTCTGGTCATTGTTTTAGGCTACAATATTTCCTGAACAAGACATACGGTACTATCCATGACAAGTTGTAAGATGTACCACAAAATGGATCTTGAATTATATTAAAATAGTATTTGTAGCACTACTGAATATTACCCTCAATCTACTTGAAAATCTTTTATTGTAGAATTTAAGTCTATCCAAGAGGTCTGACATTTAAACAATGGTATTATTCTGAAAGTAAGATCTAAAATCAACATTATCATCACATCATCGGTCATTTGCTTTTTCAATTATCATGTGTAGAGTTAAACTTTGACAAATAACAATGGGTTTAACATTTTACAATTGCAGTTATATATTTTATTTGCTCTACTTTTGCAGAGTTCATTTATTTTTCAGCTATTTCCCATTTTGATTATTCATTGATTGGATTTTTCCACAGTTTCTCTTTCTGTATAAGCCCTAAAATAATGCAGGAAAAGGAATAAGAATGTGGTAAAATGTGGTGCATATGTTTTCAAAAACTAAACTCAGTGATCGACAATGCATAGTACCAGAAGGGCTGCATTCTAATTATAGTAACAATACAGTATGTGTGGCCAAAATGTTTTACTTGTGGTTGGCTGTTTTAATAACTACTGTATTGTATTTTTATACACTGCGCACACAGATGATCGAGAAAAAAAGCAGCATTGCTAGTAATTGACTTCACACAATTATGAAAACAAAGCATATGCACTTTTAAATTAAGGATATACTAATTCAGTTAACAATTCAAGTATTTTAAAGAATCACACATAATAAAAATATACAAATGTTTGGTTTACCCAATAACCAATATCCTTAAAGGGCATCTATAGTGGAAAATGTTTTTCTTTCTATGTGTTCTATAATTCCCCCCAACCCCCAGAGTACCTTTATTTACTTCAGATTCCTCCTCTGTCCTGAGATATATAAGTTAAAAGAAGTGAAGATTTCAATACACCACTCCTGCTTGAGCTGTCAATCAAATCCCCTAACAGCATGCCAGTATAATGTGTAGGCTTATACAAGTTTTACAGCAAGTCTCCCAATGACTGCTTCCTGCTCACTAAAATGCTTGGCAAATACAAAGGGAGATTGGGCTGCAGTGATGAGTCTCTCCAAACTCACCCCCTTCCCCCCCACACACCTTATCTAGAACTATCTTCAGAACAACTGAGAAACTTCCTCTCTACAGGCTTACATACCAAGGTTTTTTTTGTTTACAAAGGTTAGAGTGATGTGTCATGTGTAGGAGGATTAATGCACAGGCTTAATTTACAGCCGGACTACTTTAATGGGGGAATGACCAGAGAGGGGAGGGGAAGTGGGGAGCTCTGCAGTAAATCAGACAGTGCGCAAACACGGAGCCACAGAGGAAGGTAAGAATAAGGCAGAATACAATAACCTTTTTTTTATGTCTGGATTGGAGCAATGTATAAATTTTACTATAGATGCCCTTTAAACACAAGAGTCATAAATGACCTATAAAATATCCTTATAATCAGTACTTGGCTAAGCTGATTGTGTCTCATTGAAGCTTGTTAAAAATTTTCAAAAATGGCAGCCATATGCTTTAATATCAATGGTGAACTCCTTGTAGACTTACATTTTACAAGAGGTAGTACATTAACTATCTATATAAAAGTCACTGTATATATATGTAAATATATATGTTCCTGAAAAACTTTCACAGCTGGGACAATGTTAATGAGACTTGGTAAACATATGTTTCATGACCCAGAAAAAAACATAGGCTACCATACAACTTTTACAAACCACACTTATAATCCCTTTTTTTCAACTCCTTTTAAAGGGTAACTATGATCTCCAATTCTTCCAAACTAGTAAGGATTATATAAAAAGCCTTCCATCCTACCTTCAAAATAAAACCCAAATCACATCTCTAGATAAAATTTGTGAGAAGTTATTGCTGGAAAAGTTCGGCCATGTGACCAGCTTGTAGTCATGTTACCAGCCTCTGCCTGCATTAATAGGTTCCCCTATCTGTCAAATCTGTCAATTTTCCCCCAGGTACTTCATGATTTTCCCAGCATTAAGTCTTTACTGAGCATGCTTCTCCCCCGGGGCAGAGGGGCTAGCAGAGGTAAGGTGATGTCACTCAACCTACTGGAAGCAGGAAGTTTGAACATTTAACTCAATATCATTTCTCACAGGCTCCAGCCAGAGATGTGATTGTCAGCTCATTATAAAGAAAATACTGCAGGCTTTCATTTAATCCTAACTTGTTGGGAGACCACAGTTGCCCTTTAAGTTAATTAGGTATTACATCTAGCCTGTGCGCTGCCATTTGGTGGTGAATCAAGTGATTGCCTAAATTGAGAGATCTGACCTATGTGCTAAATTTCATGTAAACGAGGGCTGTCCATTCTTTTTGTATTGCAAACCGGGTACTCCCATTTTTTTCAGACATAGCAAAACGTACAACATTTCGGCACACAGGCCTTTGTTAACTGATCTATGTGCTGTCATTTGTGATTGAGTGATGGTCTAGGTTAAAAGACGATCACTTGGGACATGTACACCCTTTTCACTCACCTTGTGCCTATCTCCTAAATTTAAAGTAGTTTTTTTCTTGTCATTTGTAAATAGGAGATTTCATCACTTTTTCCAGCCTTGCTTCCTTATAGTAAGGATCCTCACACACTGGATTTCAGGCAGAGCTCATTCTAGCGAAGTCAGTGTCTGATGTCTTAATTGACATATTAACAAAAAGGTGATGCCAGAACAATCTGCTCTGAAAGTTTCATTCACCTTCTGATAGGTACACTATTGAGAAATCACAAAGAAGAAAGTCCCCTCCAAAAATCAAGCTCACCCACTTGCAATAACAATAATAACAAATATTAAACCATCATGATAATATGCGGTGCAGACAAACAAGGTTTAAAGTTCAGACCTCAGCCTGGATAGAAAGATCAGGCGTCCCCAATCCAACCCAGCAAAATTGGCCCAAGTTCAACACAAGATCGACCATGTGTCTAAGTCTCCCAAAACTCTATTGTATGAGTCACGTTAATTTTGCATAGTAGCGTCTTTTTCTCTCAGAGGGTCTCCTATAATCACAGGCCATGGGTGTTTTGACACTTTACTCCATCAATATTTGCCACATACTGTAGATATTACAGCCAACCTGGGACTTGAGTGAGAAGCCTGGTTCTTAGGTGATCACCAATTCTGCCCAATCTCACACTTCCTCAATTTAGGCCCTATTCACCCTACACATAGTAGGGCCTTTTTTAGGGTCTCAAGAAGTGAGAAGCAATTTAACATTAGTTCAGCCATGCTGCAAGTGTTTTTATTAGGTATCCTACATGTTTTTAATGAACTGCTACATAACCTTATAATATGTAGATTTCCTATGTATTCATATCTGTCACAAGCTCCACAAGATTGCTTTTAATATGCCCCAATATCCTAGGTATTGCTTTAAATAAATTGCTTGAAATCTGCCACAGACTATTACAGATTTCATTCCATTTGCATACCCTTAAATATTACCCCTTACACCTGTGGAAACCACATAGAATAGAGTTGCAGAGGGAGGGAAATTAAGTAAAACTGATCTTAGCACAGCTCTGTGCAATGCATTTCTCTATAGTGAATACCTATCTGCAAGTAAATTGCTATTGCTGGCAGCAGTATCTGTGATTAGCTGCTTCTCAGCCAATCACATACGTGGCTGCTGGTCTAGCCTGATGAGAGCGCTGTGGGTGTGAAGGGCTGTAAGTAGGATTTGGATTCGTTTTTTTTAAATAACAAACACGTGTTTGGGTCTGGGCAGGGGGGGGCTACCTTATATTAAAAGTTTATTTTTAGAGTGGATATGCCCTTTAAATATAATTCCACAGCACAGACATTTAACTGCACTCTCAAAGCTGTGATTGTGCTCTAGACACAGCTTATGTTCTGCTGTGCTGCTAACACAAAGTACCACAACTTCCAAATATAAATAAACATTTATAAAATATTTACATTACCTTACAAAAAAATGTATGCAAAATAATTGAGACAAAAAAAGTTTGAGTTTTGAAAAAAAAAGAAACAATATACATACAATATATATAATTACTATAAAATAAAGGCATAAAAGAACTCAAGTAAGAGTTCTGTGAGCCATATTAAAGCAGTTGGCCTAAAGCCTTGTATGGTCCTTGGTGTCTTCTAATGTCTTTGTATTTCACTTTTATGGGCACATTATTCCTTATGTAATGGTGCTTCACTTAAAATTATGCAGGACAAGACAACTAGTATTAATGTTTCCTAAAACCATGAGCAAATTGTTCTCCAAAGTAGAAGCAGGGCTTTCTACTTTATGTTTAGTTATTTTACAATGAATTGACAAATGGAATCTTTGACCTGAATATAAATAAAAAAACAAATAACTTTGACCTGCTTTGTTATCTAAAGTAATACAAAACATTATAATATAAACTGGGCTTGGAACTACCATAGGTGCGAGCAATGCATCAAGGCACAATAGTATCCAAAGAAAAACAGTTACATCATTCACAATTTTCTTGAAAGCCGTTAGATTTTCATCTGAATCCCTAGCCTCATTCTTTTGTTTGAAACTGGAACACAGCAGACTCCAAAATTTTCTATTAAATATCTCCTCATTTAAGAGTGTCTAGTTTTGTATAAAAAACAGTATATGAAATTTGCAGATTTTGTGGAAGGGCATATTGAGACATTTTCAACCAGGTCAATTTTCTAATTTATATTCTCTGCAAACTATTTATATTGCTCTGCCTAAACAGTGTCAAACAATGTTGACTATTCTCAGTATACATGTGCAGAATGGGCTCCCTTTCAACAAGAGTTTACAATATTTTTTTAAGGAACTTGATTTGTAGTAAATTCCTATACAATATATTCCCACATAGCATGCTATGATATGATCAGATGTAATTTTAATTTTCATATTTGTTTTAGGTATTTTCTTCTTGCTTAGCACTTCATTCAACTCAGTTATAGGTTGCCCTTCTTCTTGTATAGAATGTTCAGAAGAAGCAACCATATGTCAAGGATTGCCATATATTATAGGTAAGAGTTGTAATAAAAATACTTCCACAGCACACAACCATTTTGAATAGTATCTGGCTTATAATTTTACCTGGGTTATAATTTTACCTTTGGTTTTTAGTAACTATTAGAATTATCTCCTACTAACCTCATTATACTGGTTAGTGTTCAATCTTTGCCACATTTGCCATTGCCACATGTGCACTACTTTCATATTTATTTTTTTGTCAAACAAACAAACATGAAGCTCACTGACAGGGAACTTGAAAACTAACCTCTGAGTATGTCAAACAAAATAAAAAATAAATAGAAAGGATCAAGGGGCTGTTCAAAATAGATTGCAGCTGGGAAGGGTTTAAAATATTAACAATATTAAATGCAGACTTAAGAGTCAAAGGATAAATGGAATATATCAAGAAACAGATTTTTTCAGTACCATATCTTGGAGAATACATTTACCAGGGGTGAGGACTAGGGGAAGTGGCTTATTTTTGTAAAAATGTCAGTCAACAGGTATTTTCTGTGTAGAATAAACTTTATAATTAAGATATGTTGGGATTTGGGGATCAGGAACAATTTTAAAGGAAAACGAATGGAAAAATGTTTAAATGTATATATGTATCTTCTTTAATCCATGCAACCTTCTACCAAGGGGGTCTTTCACATGACTGGGTTTGCCAACAGCTTGAATGGCTTCATTTACCATGAATCAGACTATGCTAATTAGTCACAATGCTTATCCTCACTTAGCTCACTAGCCAAACCACCCTGTTGCATAGTTATACTAACAACTGTTGAGTTTCACCTTCAAGTGTATCTGAATCAGCTTGAATTCCACTCATTGGGTAGAACACCTTTAGATTTAGTCAATGCTTGATTAGTTCAGATGAGGAACTGTAAATTCCATTATTAAATATGTAAAGTGTTTAGAACATCAGCACTGAATATACTACTTACTCTTTATGCCCTATTTTAAGCTATTAAAAAAACAATATATAACATCATTAGTAAAGCTACGATAATGCATTTTAAGACTGGCGTGTACGTGCATTCCAGTTATAGCTTTAGTTTAATGGTTGTCTATTTTTTTTTAAAGCTCTGTAAATGAAAATACTAAAAAGATGTGATTACTACTCTATTACAAGCCATTTGCTTTTTTGTGAGCTAGAGAACATTAGCTGCTGGTTTTCATTTGCCCAGCGTAAGTGCTAAATATATAATGTTTTCTAGTGATGCTTAGTCTTTGAGGTTGGAGAATATTGCTCCCATTATTGCTCCCATTATGAGTCAGCTTCTTGTGGATAGGAACAAGCAAAATAAAACCATTACTTATTATTTATTTGCCACAAGTTGACTTTTAGGTCTCAAGCCTGCTGTACAACTTAATGAGTGTGTTTGAAAGTTATATCTCCACATTACTAAAACTCGTGTGTGCTGTGAAAATTTTAAGGAGGCTAAAAGGAGAATAGGGTAAATGCAGCCCCTCAGATCCTCCTTCCTAAGTTGTTGTACACAAGGGAAGGGCCAGTCCCTTAACCAGGCAAGTGGCCCAACCTATGGGAAGAGGCACTCTGCACATACCTATTGACATCACCATTTCCTACTAAAAAAACTAAGAAGCACCAAGGATCATTGACTTGTATCATCTTCTGCTGCTTCTTAAGTCTATTGCTTTATCATTTGTGAGTTGCATTTTGGTAGGGCAATGACACATGTCCTGTCTCTGGGTCAACTGTTTGGTAGTGTTAAAAATGTGGGTGAAAAGGTTGGACTTGATTCAACCTCAATTACTATGTTACTATGTCTCCTACTAGATCCAAAGGCAGTTCATGTGATTGACATATACTAACACAAGGGGGTTACTTGTAGAGACCACAGACACAGCTTAATTGATAGTGTCATTCTGTCATTTGGATCTCCATTAAAACCTAAAATTCTTTAGCACATTTTCTAATAATGATATTAACAATATCTATAAACAACCGCATTAACTGAACACATACATCACTCATAGTATAAAATGCAATAGAGAGTACCCAGAAATTCTGATTACTTTCACAATCTGGGTCTAGCAATACTAACGCTAACCTTTAAATCGTCCATTGTTGCTGGTTCCGTTCCTGTTTACCAACTGCTTTATTTGAGCTCATTCCCTAAGGAAGCCTAAGAGGATGAGTAAGGTTAATGAGTAACTTTATGCAAACATCCCCCAAAACTGCTCTCCTTTCTGCGCATGTGTGAGTATCCCATTTATGCTAACTTTCTATTGCTATTTATACCTTAAATTTAATCGGAACTTTCAGATTTTTTAACTCCTATTGACTTCTATAGGCCCGTTTTCAAATTTCCGAATTTTTTCAAAAATCCATTTTCAAAACGCAACTCACCGGTTTGAAACATTTTAATTGCATAACTTAAGAATATTTTCGAAAATAAAGAATTTGCCAGCAAAAAAAATTGAAGTCAATGGATGCTGAAATCTATAGCCCTAATACAAGTGTAGAATATGCCTTAGAAGCTGGGGCACAGGGAACATGTAACAATGGCTAAAACATTTTTAAATGTTTTTATTGTGATTCTGAATATTACAATTTCACCATGAAATCACCATAATTTGCTTTCCAGAGAAAAGAAGAACATTCCTATAGAATGTAGAATTCCTTTAAAAACGTAAATATTCCTGTGTTAAATCATATCCTTTCATTTATTTGCACAATCTAGTGTCTCATATAAGGAGATGTGTATAGTTAGCCTTTCAGTTTAAATCCTAAAAATCCTCTGAGACAAAGGATGCGAGGGCCACTCACTATGAAGTCAGTTTCACTTGTCTCGTTTGAATCTTCTAAATTTTCTCATGTGCTGTTTAAAGTACAACAATAGCGAAAAAAATAACATCACCCCATTACATGTCCACACTCCCAACAGCTGAAATCGCTTACTCACATTTAAAAACATTCTGCCCTCCTCCTCCCTTACATATCACACAGCAAAGATGAGTGCTAAAAGCCCACCTCCTAGACGGCCCAGGGCCATGGTTAACATAACACTTGTCATTGGCTGGTGGGAATGTCTGTTACAACCTCTCTCCTCCTCCTCTGCCGGTTAAACAAACTTAAAATGTCCTGTTGCTAGGATACAGCCCACATAATCAAGCTGATCAAGGGTAAGCGGCAGAGTGTTTTCTTGCATACTAGCTTTGAGTGACAGTTAGAGGTAGACAGAATTGTTACGCCCCATTCACAGCATGGCTAATTGAAGGCAGAGAGAAAAAATGTATGGGGAGGGCTGCATACCTTTACTCTTTTGAAAACAATTGCATTGAGGCAAAATGCATTGAGGCAATACAGTTATTCTTTAATAGGCAATGGCTGTGTTCAAAATTGGACAGTTGTAATTAGGTTTTTATCATTAAAGCAGCAATGCCTGAATGTCTCTAGCTTGGATCAAGCATATGGTATAACGTTGCCTTGAGGTGACTAAAATGATTATTAAATGATAATGATTATTAATTATTAAACTAATTACTAAAGTGGAACCCACCAGGTTTTTTTTGTTAGCTTTTGGCACTCTTTTAATTGATATTCTTTTTTTTTTGCAGCTGTTCCGACATATACCAAATCTTTAATAATCACAGATGGAACTATATCTTTAATCAACGTCTCCAGCTTTTCAGACCTGACACATCTAAGTCATCTCACACTTATTAAAAGCAAAATTTCAAGAATCGACGAGAATGCTTTAAATAATCTCACTAAATTACGGACTCTTGTTTTGGATTCCAACCAAATATCGGATTCCTCTATTAATGCAAAAACTTTCTATTGTCTGTATAATCTCGAAATCCTAAAGTTGAATAATAATGCTCTGATCAGTATTTATGGGTCCTGGTTTAAGGGCAACAAAAATCTTCTCAGACTTGAATTAAATAGCAATCGCATTACAAAGCTAACCTATGATAGTTTTAGTACCAAATCTTTGGGCCACCTAAGACATTTGGATTTATCTATTAATTTTATAGGTTTCATTGATAAATATGCATTCCAAGCACTCCATCAGCTCAGAGAGCTGGACCTTTCCAAAAACAAATTAACAACCATTCCAGACATATTTTCTTTTCTCTCTCAGCTTATCCGTCTAAATCTTCATCAGAATCAGTGGAATTGCACTTGTGAACTTCAAGATCTGTCTGATTTTTTAAGAAACTACACGTCTTCTGCAATACGGATCCTGGGAAATAGAAATAATCTGCCTTGCAGTTATTCAAGCAACCCAGCTGTTCATACAGTTCTGCAACTAACAGGGAGAAACTGTTTATCTTCTCCCTACAATATCACGCTGATATTAAAGGACAAAAGCAAAACATTTTCCCCGGCAGATTTCCTCTTAATAGTTGTCTTATGCCTCACAGGTAATTGTATTAATATGTTATTGTGCTGTGTTGTATCTCTAGGGTCTATTAACAAAGCTGATGATGGAACCTTAATTTTATGTCTGCAGAAGCACTAAGTTTGACCCTTGCTGCAAATTGAAATTGCACAATATGTATGAAAGAGGACAGGAGCTGGTTAATCTCTGATGTTCTAATAAAATAGCTAAAACAATTATTCTTTTACCAATCTCTGTGAATTTTTTAGGAGTAAAGAAGGCCATTTGCTCTGTGGCCCCCTTATTTAGTAGGGCTCCTTGCCAACAAAAAGATTTACCTAAAAACACAGGTTTATGTGTTTTTACATTGAGAAATGACTGTTGGCTTGACTGATGACTATTCTTTCATTTATGCCATCAGAGGGCAGCTGACATGTTTATTTTTTAATTAAGGGGGTCCAGCTTTCAGGGCCGGATTAAGGTTGGTGGGGGCCCCTGGGTAACACATTTTGGGGGGGCCCTAACTATTCACAACATATGGGCACACAGGCATGGGTAAACTGCTGGGCACACAGGCATGGGTAAACTGCTGGGCACACAGATATGGCTAAACTGCTTGGCAAATAGATATGAGTAAACTGCTGGGCACAAAGGCATGGGTAAACTGCTGGGAACACGGATATGGGTAAACTGCTGGGCACACAGGCATGGGTAAACTGCTAGACACACAGGCATAGGTAAACTGCTAGGCACACAGTCATGGGTAAACTGCTGGGCACACAGATTTGGTAACCTGCTGAGCACACAAATATGGGCAAACTGCTGAGCAAACAGATTTGCTAAACTGCTGGGCACACAGATATGGGTAAAATTGCTAGGCACAAAGATATGGGTAAAACTGCTGGGCACACAGATATGGGTAAAACAGCTGCGCACACAGATATGGGTAAAACTGCTGGGCACACAGATATGGGTAAACTTCTGGGCACACAGATATGGATAAAACTGATATGGGTAAAGTGCTGGGCACACAGATATGGGTAAAACTGCTGGGCACACAGATATGGGTAACACAGCTGGGCACACAGATATAGGTAAAACTGCTGGGCACACCGATATGGGTAAACTTCTGGGCACACAGATATGGGTAAAACTGATATGGGTAAACTGCTTAGCACACAGATATGGGTAAAACTGCTTGGCACACAGATATATGGGTAAACTGCGGGGCACACAGATATATGGGTAAACTGCTTGGCACACAGATATGGGTAAACTGCTTGGCACACAGATATGGGTAAAACTGTTATGGCTAAACAACTTGGCATACATGTATATGGGTAAACTGCCTGGCACACAGATATAGTGGTAAACTGCTTGGTGCACACATATATGGGTAAACAGCTTGGCACACAGATATATGTTAAACTGCTTGGCACACAGATATATGGGTAAATTGCTTGGCACAAAGATATATGGATAGACTGCTTGGCACACCGATATGTGGGCAAAGAGCTCTGCCTATGGGACTTCCCATATGCAGAACAGGCACAGCACAGGGAAATAGTCTGGAACTTTCGTTTGTAGGTCTGAAAGGTTTCAAAAGTTCAGGGAACTGCCTGGGTTAGGAGGGGGTGGAGCTCTGTGCTCCAATTGGCTAGAATATCCTGAAGCTCTGGCTGGTGGAGGGATTGCTGCACAAAGACTCTGAGTGATCAAACCCATCCACCTCACCCCCTGCTGGAAACAAAGGTATACTCTGAATACCTTTCTTTCCAGCAGGGGGTGAGGAGGAGGCTGAAAGGTAGGGGGTGCTTTTTTTTCCTGAATTTTTTTTACCATTGTGGCAGTGGCAACACAGACAGTAGAGAGGAAGCCCTAAAAACCGGACAGGTGTCAAACCTATGATAGAGGGGGTGCAGGAACACCAGGTAAAGCCCTGTAACATGACAAGAGGTCAGTAGGGGATTTGGAAATTAATCTGTTTTTTTTTTACATAGAAAAAATTAATTCTGTGGTGGGGGCCCCCAGGCAATTGCCCCTTTTGCACAATGGCTAATCCGGCCCTGCCAGCTTCTCTACATTGTCTATTATGCTTCCTATTTATAAATATCAGATGTTGATTATATATTGCTATTTATTAATCAAACCTTACATTGTCCCAAAAAGTGCACAATTATGTATGCATTTCCTGCTTTGTACATTTCCCGCCCTGCCTACTAACAGACTGTCAGCTTATCTAGGAGCACAGAAAATACATTAATACAGAAAATCAGTGTGACATTTGCAAAGATTTAGTACAGAGATCTAGAAAAGGCTAGAAGATATGATCTCAGGGATGCTAATGTGTTGGTGCTGATATTTGTAGGACCAAACATAATGAAAACTCCTAAAACTATAAGTTAAACAATGAAAAAATAATTCTTTCACATAGCCCTGCTCTTATTTGGTATTGCATATCATAATCCTATATTTTAGAGGAGGTGGGATTAAGTGCTACCTTTTTCTGCTTGCTTTCTCTTTTACAATACATGTGAGGCTCATGTGCAGAAAAATGATGTCAGGAGCTGAGTGACAGGCCATCCAGTAGTAAAGATGGGCTGAAATGCAAGTACCTGTCTCTTTTGACACTCTCTCTTTTCTGCCCATGTATTGAACAGACATTAAAGTATAAAGTCAGGTTGTTTTGACAAGAATGTTGAAAGAAACAGGTGCTTTTGCTCCCAGGGAAATTTAAAACTGGATACCCCAATTTATTAATCAAAACTGAAAATTCAAAGTTGTCTAAAGACTTAAAGATATGAGCTCTCAGTAAATAGTACCCTAGAGTAGAAGGCAAGATCATTTACGTATTTTAGCTTTTAATTATGCAAAATGGATCAAAAGTTAAGCTCATAAACTTTACAAATTATTGAATTTTTTTTTAATTGCAAATATTATTTAAAAACAGTTGTCAAATGTAGGCACAAAATTAGGAGTATAAACCGAGGTACCCATTTCTACCTAAAAAAAATAGTAAAAATTATTGACTCAAGTATAAACTGAGGGTTGAAAATATGAACACTAAAGCAAACCTGTAATTAGTAAAAATGATTAGGAAATGAACATGACTAAACAGGAGGTCCATTAAAGTATTTATTTTATTTTTTTAAATAAAAACAACTTGTTCAGTAGTGACTTCACTTAGCAGCATAATGTAAAGTCACAAATCTACAAATCTATGTAGGAACATCTACATAACCGGTACATACCGTAACAATAGTATGGTAAACTAGTACTGTAATGCTAAATATTTTAACTGGGGGACCCAAAGTTCAATGGCTTGAACAGCAATATACTGGAACATAAAACACATTTAAAATCCTTCAAAATCGGAATCCTCATCATCCGTTTCTCCAAATAGTGCCTCAAATTGAGCTGGTGTAATGTCATATGCATAGACATTATCATCACCATCATCAACATCTCCATCATTTTCATCACTGCTGCTGTGCTGAAACAAAACCATGGAATTACTTATACCGCATTTCTGAAAAGCACGCTTGATGATGTCTTCTGGAATGTCCTCCCATGCATCTCGTACCCACTTTGCTACTATTTCTATGTCAGGCTTCATAAGATTTCCACCTTTGTCAATTTGGCTTGACCTGACGACATCCTTTCGTGCCACATTTTTCGTACACGGTCTTTAAAAGGTTTGTTTATAGACACATCCAGAGGCTGTAAAACAGATGTAAGCCCACCTGGAATAACAGCCAAAGTGGTTTGAAATGACTTAGCCATTGTTTTGACATCTTCACATACATGGGCTCTAAACATATCCCAAACTAGCAGTGAGGGTTTTTTCTTTAAAGCTACTCCTGGTCGTCCATTCCATATCTCTTCAAGCCATTTTTTTGTTCCTTGTTCACTATCCAGCCTTTAACATGTGGACGGACAGTGATTCGTGGGGGGAATTTGGCATTTTTAGGCAAGGTCTTCCTTTTAAATATAATAACAGGCTGCAGCTTGACTCCTTTGGCCAAACATGCCAGAACCACTGTGAAATGATTTTTTTCATTCCCGGTTGTTCTAAGGAAAATTATAATGCTTTCTTTGTTTTATAATGAATTGATGGAATGACATAACCTTTTCTTCCAGATTCTGTGGCAGCTTTTGTGATATCTTCGTTCTCTGGCGCAAGCAAAGTCCAAACCGATTCATGAATCGGGTACACCATCCAGCTGATGCAACAAAGTTCTCAATACTCACTGTTTTATATTGCTCGTCTTTAGCCATTTGAAGGGCACGTTATTGGATTCCCATGCGTGTTACACAGTATCCATTTAGACGACATTCCACAACCCATTTATGCAAGTCAGTCTCTAGAGCCCCATATGAGGTTGTTAAACCACGACAAGCCTTTTTTGACTTCGGCATCTTTTCAAATTCTGACTTAATTTTTCGCCAGTCTCGCATCTGTCTTTCATCAACACCAAATTCCCGGCCTGCAACAGAATTATTGCTTTCCTCTGCTCTTGACACAACTCGTAGTTTAAAGCCAGCGTATGATCTGCGCAATTTTTTTACATGACCAACCATTTCTAACAGATTACAAAAACACAGAAGAACCAAAAGAAAAATTTCCCAGCAACCACATTAAAATTACAAACGAGGCACTGATTACCCAAAGATGATGGTAACTTATATATACAGTTAAAGGGCAGCTATACCCAAACCTCTCCAAACATTTTTCTAGAAGAAAGTTACTATCTCCTGTAAAGTTAGAGATATGAGGTAGTGAAGGGTACACAGTAAAGAAAGCACTGTCCCTCTGTTGACCCTGAAGAAAGGAACCCTCCTTTTATGGGCAGCTCCAGTCTCCTTCCTTGTCCCTCCAGGTAACAGCTGTCAGTCACATCTGTTACAGTGACATCATGGCCAGTTACTGACTGCTGCTACCCAAGCTGTCTCCTTTGCGGATTTTTGCAAAGAGGACATTAACAATTAAAGATGGCTGTCGCCATGAATTAAGGATGAGTACACATGGTGGGGTCCTTTTATATTGACCTACCGGTTGGCACTAGTGACGGGTTGGCCATGACAAAAGACTGTCTGCTGATAGTTTGCTGCAACTGATTGTATGGTCCATAGAGGGCTGCACGATCAGGCAATTTTGGGCAGATCGACCAATACACAGAAATCTGTTGGCTGGCCTGAAATATTGGTGCATGATGTGTACCCAGCTTAAGAAAGAAAGAATCCGTTGCTAAATGTCTGTAGTACACTCTTAATGAATCCTATGGCAAAATTATGCTTTCCTTCCACATGTAGGCTCCATTTTGCCCCAGAGACCACCCAGCAGCCATTCCCACTGCAAGGAAGACCCAGCAACCTTAAAAACTCGGTTTATACTCGAGTATTTACGGTACCTTAATATTGCATTGAAGGAATAGATAATGCCTTTTAGCAACACAACTTCCTGTAGTCATTTTGTCATATCTTATTTGAGGGTAGAATCTGCTCCACCAATAATTAAACTTGTTAAAACCTTAATAAAATATAACCACAGTTGCATATAGCACAAAGCATACTATAAACACCTATCAAATACAGTCTAGACAGGGAGTCATCTTTACTGCAGTCTTTGGATGACATTTTATATTAGCTTATCAGAGCAACCAGCCTAGGAGCTGAATAAATCTAAATACATGTAAATATTTATATATATATATTAACGTTTAGAAAACTACTTTAAAGGCTCATATTGTAGAGAAAAAATCTTTGTAGTGATGGGTAAAAAATTTGACGGATCTGTAATATAAACAAAAACAAATAAACAAAAAACAAAACACACCCACAGAATGTTTGATTTGGTAAGTTAAGTTCTGCTAGGAAAGAAAACCAGAACAAACTGATGCATGGAGGTTGGTGCCTTATACTCCATTCCAACACATATGTAGAGTTATCGATTTTCTTATTTTGTGTGTTTAGTCACAAAATGAGAAATGTGTAAAATTATATTTCTGTATGGCAATTTTTAAATTGATAATACATCCAATTCATTTTAATTGAAACCTAAGTATGGCTTGAATGCATTATTAATGTAGAATTAGTGTGTGATTGTGACCATTTTATTTTTATACTTTACTGATAAACCTGCATTTATTATTTCCACAGGCACAATAGCTCTTTCCTGCCTTATAACAGGGATTCTGCTATATAAACTGCAGTTAAAAAAAGCAAGTGGAGATACATCAAGAGTTTGCAGTAATGGAGCAGTCCAAGAAATTCACTGTGTTCATTGTACATTAAATAATTGCCCCAAACAGCCCTGCAAAATTAGTTTAAATAAAGAAAGTGACACTGATGTCATGTCAGTCAAGAATGAACTAGGCAAGAAAACTGCAACTTTTCTGTATGACAGAGATGCAATACAGACAAGGTTTTATCCTAACGCTTCAAATATTTCCTTTAGAGTGAAGAGTGAAGAGAAACTAAAAAGCGTGAAAGGAAGCTACTTTATCTGTCTAGATTGCAGATTGATTCAGAACGGTCCCCCTAGCTTGCCTTCCTCATTGGGAAATGTTTTTGAAACTAACGAAGTAGAAGGCCTTACAAACAGAACTGAAAGGATTGTTACAAATCCAAGAGACTTTAGGATTGCTGCACATTGGCAAGATATTCAAGGCACAGTTTTAAAAGAAATGTCAAAACTTAACAGAGGTAAGCTTTCCTTTCTGAGACTAAGCTTTTATTTCTCTTTTGAACACTTAAATCCTTCTGTCAAGTGTAGTTTACAAACCAAGATTCAGGTTTATCAGATTTCTACAAATCTGCCTGATTCACCGTGAGAGAAGAAAAACAATTCCTGACAATTAGTTGTAATATGATTTACTTAGTTGTTACCTTTATTAATTTATGCTTGTGAAGGTTCTCATTCATCCAGGTCATGGTATATCAGTTGTATTCAATTAGATCAACTGAACTTGAAGAACTAAGCTTCAAGTCCAGTTGATGTAATTGAATACAACAGATATTTATTAATTTATATTACTAAACAACATTTAAAAGTAATATTTTGAAGTTGGACCAGTGTTGTAGGTTGTGTTTTTCAGAAGAGATGGACTATAACTCTAACTCGAACGCGAGTTTGAGCCAAACTATTCGAATTCTATATCTGTTGTATTCAATTAGATCAACTGGACTTGAAATGTAGTTCTTGAAGACGTTTCGCTAGTCATCCGACTGGCTTTCTCAATTCAGAATGACTTGTACAAGAATCTGTGGCAATTATGTACCCTGGAAAATCCCAATTAGCATATCACAGCCAGGTGTTAAGGGTGTGATTAGATAGTGGCTAAGAGGTGTTATAGGAACGCCCAGAGTAAGGTGTTAAAACAGCATTGTACATGGCAGACAGTTGGTGTCGAACCCCCCCACCTCTATTTAGGCTTGGTTTCTTTATTTTTACATAAATGGCCTTAAAGGTAGAAAAACAGGCGCTTAATACCTTTAAGGGCATAGCACCCAGCCACTGGTTCAGATATGTTGATGACACCTGGGTTAAAATCCACCAGAAGGAAGTACAAGCTTTCACAGAACACATTAATGCGGTGGACCAAAATATTAAATTCACAAGGGAGAGGTACAAAACAACAAACTGGCTTTCTTGGACTGCTTGGTAGAAGTTAAGGAAAATGGTAAACTGGAAGTAGAGGTTTACAGAAAAAAACAACACACAAGATCAGTATTTGATGTTTGACTCCACCACCCTTTAGATCACAGCGGGGGTCATCAGAACCCTGCAACACAGAGCCGAGAACATCCCCACTAGCACAGAGGCGAAGGCTAAAGAAACGAAACATCTCAGAGGAGCCCTTAAAACTTGTGGATATCCAGACTGGGCCTTTGTCAAAAGAAGTAGAAGGAAAGAAAAGAACACGAATACCAACAGTGAAGGGAAAAGCAAGACAGGAGGAAGAACATGGTCATCCATATGTAGCAGGGGTCTCCGAGAAATTAAGAAGAATTTTCAAAAAACATCGTATCCCTGTCTGCTTTAAACCGAACAACACATGAGGCAGCAATTGGTACATCCAAAAGACCCAATACCAAAACACAAGAAAAGCGACATCATATATGCAGTGCAGTGCAGTGAAGAATGCTCTGATTTGTATGTGGGGGAGACCAAACAGCAACTGCATCAACGTATGGCCAGCACAGAAGAGCCAATTCCTCGGGTCAGGACTCAGCCGTGTATCTGCATCTTAAGGATAAAGGACATACCTTTGAAGATTGTAATGTAACATACTGGCGAGAAGGAACGTGACTGGTTCAAGAGAGGTGTTAAGGAGGCCATTTATGTGAAAATAAAGAAACCAAGCCTAAATAGAGGTGGGGGGGTTCGACACCAACTGTCTGCCATGTACAATGCTGTTTTAACACCTTACTCTGGGCGTTCCTATAACACCTCTTAGCCACTATCTAATCACACCCTTAACACCTTACAACAGATATACCATGACCTGGATGAATGAGAACCTTCACAAGCATATTCGAATTCTAACGAATTCGGATTTCTCAAACTATTCCGGACCCGTATTTTCGATATTTTCGGACTTTCGATTAATATCGAATGTTCGACCATTCGAATGTGCGAGTAAAATGCCTATTATACCTATACGCGAGCATCGAATCCACGAGTAAAGGGTCCATTAAAACCTATATGCGAGCATCAAATCCGCGAGCAAAATGGTCATGGTATCTAGGCGTGAACGCGAGCATCGAATCCGTGTGTAAAGTATCCATTAAAACCTATACACGAGCATCGAATCCGCAAGTAAAATGTCCATGTATCTATGCACGAACATCAAATCTACGAGTAAAGTGTCCATAGGCGTGAACGAGCTCGAAAATAGCGTGAGTGAGAGTAAAATTGATTTTTCGAATGTCCTGGATATTGGAACATGTTCCCCAGACCATTTCCCAGGTCCCACAGCCATTTACATTAAGTAACCATTGATATTTTAATTGTATTCCATTAGAACTTTTCAAACTATTTGACTCCCAGTGACTTTAATGGGTCCGTTTTCAAACTTTCTCTATTCTTCAGTGGTCTGTCCTGGGTCCTGTACGCTTTAACTTATTAATAAATAAGTGTCAGGCATTGAGAGAAAGAGCTCTATGTTTTTGTTGATTAGACTAGATTGTGCAGGATTATAGGCTCAATGCAAGAATAAACTATGGGGCATATTTATAAAGGATTGTCTTTTTCGCCAAATAATTAGCGCAGCACATCGCAGCGAAAATAGCGCCATTTGGGGCTTCGTTTCGCCTTATTTATAAAAAAGCGAAAAAACCACACTTTGCGGCTGAAAAAGGCGAACGGGCGCGATAAAGAGCGAAAAGTATCGCAGCGAAAACTTAACGTATCTAAGGAGACTGCATTGTGAAAACCATTCGAAACCAGAAAAGCCCACTAGAAAATGATGTCAAGTTCAAAATGGCCACCTCACATTTATCAAGAAGTCAGCCATGTCTTATTTAGTCAATCTTCAATTGGAATACAGTTTTCTTTTGCACTGCACATTCACCTTTCTAATGCGCGTTCGCCTTTCTAATGTGCGTTCGCTTTTCCAAGGCATATTCCATTATAATGTGCGTTCGCCTTTCTAATGCGCGTTCGCTTTTCCAAGGCATATTCCATTATAATGTGCGTTCGCCCTTCTAATGCGTGTTCGCTTTTTCAAGGCATATTACCCATTAGAATGCCTTTTCGCTCAAACAATGACTTTTCACCACCTTCAGGGTCGTGCTAATCTTTCGCTCTTTTTAACGCAAAAACCACCTTTCGCTCTTTTATAAATCGCCTTATGCCTTTTTGCTCCTTTTTCGCTAAAATTACCATTGCGAAGTTAGGCGAAAAGGGTTTAGCGATAGCTCGTTAACGCTACCTTTATAAATAGCGTTAACTGTCTTTTTGGCGAAAACCCATGCGAAAAGCGAATGCGAAAACATTTCGCTACTTTTCGCTCTTTTATAAATATGCCCCTAAGAGATGAGTACTAGTCTGTATTAGTCCAGTATATGCTACTGGACTATTATGGCTGCAATCATTTTATCTGCAAGATTCAAAAGAGACTTGGATGTCAAATTGGTGACTGCATCTTGTATGGACATGTGTGTTAGGTTGTACCCTTGTCTAGTTTGGTTTACTATGGTTAATGAATTATATAAAGAGGATCTCACAATGCAATAAGCCCTGTAAATGAGTGTAAAAAACAAGCTAGTTTGTTATTATATTGGGTAGTGGGTAGTTTTTTACACTCCGTTTTACAATACTGGGAAATATTGTATCTCCTTGATAAGGTGTTACAGGAAAAATACTGGAATACAATGCTAAAGGGGAAAAGTTATAAAAGGGAGAATTGATATTGTTGGTTGGTTAAATTCAGGAATGTTTTTGGTAAGAAACAATTTATTAAACTCTTTTTATAATGTACTTTGTTTTCCAATTTTTTCTATACTTCCCATAATTTACCTTAAAGCAACTTACCATAGCTTGTATGTTTGAGGCCTGTTTTTTTTTTTTTATAAAAGTTGTCATTATTTGGAAAATCTATCTGCTGCGTAATCTAATTCACTGTTACATGTGTAAACTAATTTATTGTAACATGCCCTGTTGGATATATTCTAGCTTAGTTTGTAAGTTACGTTAAAAGTTACCCCATTTTGTAACATATGCTAAAATTTACACTGAAGTTACTTTCAAGATTTCAAATGGAAATTAACATAATCCTTGCATTAGGTATTAAAACCAATGGAACTAAATTTAATTTCATTATAAAATGACATTAAACCTTTAATTTGATCATTCTCTCATTTAGTATACACTTCTACAAAGTGATTAAATCCCCTAGAAAGTGCCTTTTCTTTATTAGAGATAGCCCTTAATTAGCCTGCCACCTTCTATGAACACTCTATCCAGTCCTGTAATGTGCCTTTCATATGCAGAATAGGGATGCTCCAGAGTTTCAAAACCCAAACTTTGTTTTGGGTCGAAATGACTTGTTACACAACTTGAAATTTCGCCATTCCAAAACTACTGATAAAATTTTAATACACAAAATTTAGGATGTGAAAACCAGGTTTTGCCATTGAAATTTTGCAATTTGGCTGTCGATTTCAGTTTTTAACAGTCAGTGATATAAGCTAAGCTCAAGGGCTTGGCTTAAATGACTACCAGTTTCCTCTGAAGTTCTGTTAACCAGACTGGTCTTGTTACACCCCACAGAGTACAGAACCTGGTCTATGGGAAAGCAAACTTCTTGCAGAGCGCATATCAGGCCCCATACACAAGTGGGAGGTTTTGGCAAACTGGTCTGGCGATTAGAACTTTAGACAAAGCTAAGCCCCAGTATCAGGAGGACCTAGCAATTTACAGTAGTTCCTCATCTTGGTTACTTTTATTGGTAGAGTGGTAGGTGGTTACAGAATAGTTTACACCCTTTAAAACATCCTGCTGAAATACCAAAGTTTAATTTAGCTTCAATTTGCATAGTCGTTCATTATTCAGAGTGATAGTCTGCCAAGCCTACTTTAATTTCAAATATTTAATAGTACTTTGAAATTCAGAGTGAGATAAATGTACCCTTTCAACTGCATCATTACAAACAGTTTTTAATGTAATTATATCTATTTTTGAATAGGTGGGGTGTTGGGTGGGGTTGCAATGGATGCACTTAGTGATGTATGCATGGTCATTTTTTGTGTGCGTGCACTCCACTTTTATAATATTTGAACTATTTCCCACTTTAATTCATACTGGCAGGCATTTAGGGTAGCATTAACTTGTAATGTGATATTTTTGTTTTATTAAGGATAAGAGGGTATGATAAATATATATATAACAAAAGTCATGTGTTTTATATGCTGATGGTAACTACTGATTTTAAAAGTTTTACATGCAAGATACCCTGTTTATCTCACCGCACAGGTTTTATCGGACAGACATGTGACAAAAGATATTCCATTCCTGAGTCTTCGGTGCTTGAGCGTAAATACAGCCAAGTCTCCCCACCACATTTTAATGCCTATAACTCACTTCAAGAAAAAGAAAAGATCATGATAGGATCTCAAAAGCATGAAATCCATGATATAGGCAGTTCAGTGACAAATAATTCAGAGAAAATGAAGATACCTGCTGGAAAATATCCACTCTATATACATCAATCACAAAGAGGTGGCCACAGTATTCTTGTGGGTGAGAGAAAAAATATTTACTTACAGCCAAACAACTACCTTATCTGTAAATATTTGGACTGTGATAAATTAGAAGGATGTGGAAGACAAATAGCTGGAGAACAGCTACAAAATGTAAAGTTTGAGGAAAAGAAAATTCAAACTGATGACACCAAGGAAAATTGCTTTTTGAATGATGACAATGTGCTACTGTCAGCAAGAATAAAAAGGATGAATATACCAAGAACTGTGAGCTTCTATATACCTAACATTGTGCATGATCCAAACACAGCACTAATTACTTCTGATTCGCACAAGGAACAATCCTTCAGAAAATGCCCAGGGAACAAGTATCTGTTTAGGACAAATACAAGAGACAAAGGATCAGGGAAGACAGATGTGCTGTTGGATGCATTGAAGGATGTTAAAAGAAAAGGTCCAGAAGGTAGTACAGAAAATACTAGAAACAGACAAGATTGCTTAATGGTAAAAATGAATTTAAAGCCATTTGGAAAAGTCAGAATTCATCCACAAAAAATTGATGCTAGTAGCAATGAATCCACTAAGAGACGGTCTAGCCAAAAACACAAACCACTACAGGTGCACAGAGAGGAAATAAAAAGTAATCATGTTTTTGGAAGTAAATCAGAAAAAGAAGCTGCGGGGCAGGGTAAATCAATTTCTGAAACACAGCACAGCTCTTCCAGAACCTGTCACAGTGAAATAATCACAGACGACATGAACCAGGCACCTAACTGTACAAGTTTGCCGAAAATTATTGCATCTGAAAAAAAAAGCAAGGAGAAAGTGAATAAAGGCTTTCCATTAACTAATGACAGCGCAAATGAAAATTCTACCCATGTAACAACTACATTACTTACAGAGGAAAATGATAATGTATCACTTGTACAACCCAGTATTTTACAAAGTATTCAACAAAGTGCAGTTCAGGACACCTCTGTGTCACAAGGTTCAAATCTGTTCGCCAAACAAGCAGCTTTAAATACTGTAGTGGAAT
Source organism: Hymenochirus boettgeri (assembly GCA_019447015.1). Taxonomy (NCBI): domain Eukaryota; kingdom Metazoa; phylum Chordata; class Amphibia; order Anura; family Pipidae; genus Hymenochirus; species Hymenochirus boettgeri. Next base: position 140,878,987 of record CM033472.1, read on the forward strand.
GTGAAGGACAGATATCAGCAGACCAATGCCAAAAATATGATGAGCCCAGAGATTCAGAGAAACAAGGTATGCTGGAGGAGCTAACAGACTGTAAACCACCTAAACAATATGAAAGGAAGGATAAATGTAATACCCTCCAAGGAAATGTTCATAATACAACTTTATCAAATGTCTCTGGTGTTACAGTAGAGACAGATTTTCAGTCATTGGCAGACAGCATTGTTGGCGAAACACTGACTAGTGCTGATTTAGCGACAAGTAACCCCAGAATTCCAGGTGCTGAGCACAAATATAAAGGCGATAATGATAATGGTGTACAAGGTAGTTTAGCTAATGGCAGTCCAGCTTCTATGCCTGCAGCTTCAATATTAGACAATATGCAATGTCCTGATTTAAAAGTTGTAAATACAATTCGTTTTGCAGACTGCAAAGATGAATACATACATTTTCAATTAAATATGATAGCTGTGAGTGAAACAATAGAACAGAGTCCAAATAATGCTGAAATGCTTAGCATAGACCTTTCACCTTCCAGCGGTAATGACCATGTGCAGATTTCTGATGAGACTGAGCAAATTTACAGCATTCAACATGTCAGTACAAAAGAACCAAACTTGAATGAAGAGTCAAAAGAGTTAAAAGAAATTCATCCTCAAGCAGAGAACGAGGCAGTTATAACTGATAGCCAAGAAAGTGGGGCTTTAAATTTCAATCCTAATTTGCTACTGCTTCCAGCAACAGTTGAGCAAGTCAATGCATCAGCTGTAAAAGCACCAAACATTGAAAAAAACAACTCATATGAAAAACTAGGGGCAGAGAATCCTGATCATGCTGAAGTTCTTCCAATGACTCCCTTACAAGGCTTTACATGTTCAAGTGAAACCATAGAAATCTCACAAAACAGGAACTTAGACCTTCCATTTAACACTGATGAGAATGTGCCGACAGCTAATGAATCAATTGCACAGGAAGCTGATGAAAATCAACTTGATGAAATTAACATTAATCGTCAACAAGCCAGCACAATAACAGTAAACAAGGCGAATATGACATTTGAATCCCAAGAGTTAAATGGCACTCAGACTAAAACAGCAAATAAGGTTTTTTCCATTCAAAGTCAGGTCAATGATGATTTAGATCTTCCACCAAAATCCACTCAGCTATCAATGACTGACCATGAGGAAGCTTCACCTGTACAGGCAGAACAATCTGAGCAAAATAATTCAAATAATAATTACAGCTCATCCGTTCCATCCACAGAAACAAGAAAACAAAGCATTGGTCTGTCAGATAGCTCTAAAGTCATTATTGTGGTAGACAGTAGAAAGGAGACTATAAACATACAGAAATATCTAAGTGAACGAATGAAAAAACATCAAAATTGTCAGAGTACAAATCCCTCGCATAATGATCCCACCAGCCTTTCAGGGGATGGAAGGAAAAAAATATGCCTGATTCTACCAGAGAAGTCCAACACTAGAGGACCTAAAGGATCTAATAAAAAGATAAAATAATAAGAATATGACAAAAGAAGAACTATATAAACTCATCTAGCTGGCATTTACTAAGCATTTGAATAAATATTGTATAATTCTCTACATTTAGCCTTGAATATCGGAAACCCAGAATGGCACATGGCCACAAGGTGGAGATATTTAATCTCATATAACAGTGTAAATGTTGACTGAGTTTTTAAGCAAAGCCCTGTGTGTGCACAGACCATTAGAACAAATCAATCTTTATCTTTAGTTTAAATGTGAGTGATTATTTGTATGGGTATGCACTCTTATCAACTATTGCAGATATGCTAATTATGTTGTGTTCCAGAATGAAAAAAAAACCTTGTGTTTGTTATTCCTGTGCTGCTATTTAGAAGATTTATTACAATTTGCTTTAGTAAATGAGGCTCCTATAAAGTGTAGATCACCAGCAAGTCTCACAGGCAACAAATATGTAAAAATGAACACGAGGCACAGAATGTTTCATATGAAACCCTCAAGAGTCAAGTAAATCTGTTTATAACTTGATTTCACCTCTCAGTGACCCCTCGTATTAAAATGGTTGCTTATTTAATAGGTAAGATAGTAACAAATGCATGTTTAATTCCACTATGGTGATATAGAAAAAAAGTAGGATACACATCACATCTAATCTGTGTATTAAGCTGAATCTAGTTACCAAATAGGGAAGCATAAAAAACCCTAATGTATGACTGCACACATTTCTACAAGGCTGAGCACACTTATATGTCAAGGTATCCCTTGTTAAAGTGGATTTGTATAGACAGAATTTGAACATATTTTATTCTGGCCTGGGGAGACTTCAGGGGCGTAGGAACCACTATAGCAACCATAGCAGTTGCTATGGGGCCCAGAGCCAAAGGGGCCCCATCCAGGTCACCTGCAGGCATGTCCACCCTCCCAAGAAAAAATTTACCTCAAGTTCAGCCCCACAAACCCCATTTTCATTTTACTTAAACCTTTCAAAGATGCCCCCAGGTTTAAGTAAATGGAGTTTGCGGGGTTGAACTACATGAGGTAAATAACCTTGCTGCAATTTGGATGGATTAGGTTGAACTGCACCAAACTGATTTTTATGTGTGGGGGCCCCCATCTAAAATCTTGCTATGGGGCCCTGTGATATCTAGCTACGTCACTGGGAGACTTGATCAAATAAAGGTACAATTACAATTAAAAACAACATTAAGCAAGCTGACAGTATCTGCAAGATTCCATCTGTCATTTTTTAAAGATCACACTACACACAGTCCCGATCATTCTATATTGTCTCTATATAAAGTGCAGTGGCAAAGCTCGGGACAGCACATTTGCTTTAGCCATGGCCGACTCCTTATACTTTTAGTAAAGGGAGACAACTGCGACCAAGGAAAATGTCCGGGCAGTTCTAAACGATCCTGAGGGAGACGGAGAAAAATGGAGGACTTTGGGGAAACTACGGTACACACATTAGCGATAAAGGGCCAATCCCGTGGGTACTGATGGGATCAGCCCTTTATGGCTAATAGGTGTACCCAGCTTAAGTAAAGAAATCCTTGAAACAGCAACAAAGAAAAAATCTAAATACGTGTTGTGGCAGTAAATAAATATAACATCCATATTTGTTCTAACTAGTTTTGGTACCTTTTCTTTTTTTGTTTGGTTTACATTTTGTAGAGACTAGCGGTGGTTGCTTTGATTGATTGATTTACATTAGATTCCATGTATAAATATGTACAGTGTAGACACAGAAAATATCTTGATTCCCTACTGCTTGAAAATGACACATTTTCCTCTATAGAGTGATACCCTTTATGTAGATGTATCCATTGTTAACATATCATTAATCTTGAACTTTAAAATTCTGTCATGAATGAAACTAGCTTCTTCATGACAATTTCTATTATGGGGAGATTATCATTACACTATCTTCAGTTCAAATAAGAAAAGTCTGATGAATTTTCTGCTTGTAATGTTTTTAATCTTTTTTCCCTGAAAGAGATAATTGTTGTGTCTCTATTATTAATTCCATGAATACACTCTATTCACAAGAGTAATGCTTCTCCCAAGCATTTCATCTCTTCCTGGATTTTATGTCATGGTATTGATTAATATTGTTTCTTTAGTGTCGAGGATTTGAAAGTATCCTATTTTTGCATTGTCAATAAAAAAAAAAATACATGTGACGTAGAAGCTATTACTGCTGAATAGGATGAAATGAGCATCACAGATAACTGAAAGAACAAGCCAGGGATCCTCAGCTTGTGAATTTCCAGTTATCTCTGGAAAATGATTCTCAATTTACTGTCAGCCACTTACTTTAACCCTACATTAATCATTTATAATGAGTTACTTACTTCAGGGCAGACGTTCCATCCTCTCATTAACAATGAAGATATAGGCTTCGGAATTGAATATCCTATTGGTGGTCTTATATGGTGATAGGCCATGTCAGCCGCTGCTGCAGCTAAACAGACACATAGTAATATTATATATCAGCAGTTTCAAGAAATTCATTTGTTCTGTATTATTTCTTTACATTTAAATAATCCATATCTTATATTTTCTTACCATATTAGTGCAGTTCATCATCACTTTAATTAAATTTTTTATTGTTTACTTACCAATAAACATGTACCCATTTAGATCTATTATCTGGAGGAACAGTTAAGAAAAAAAAAACATACAGCACAGTGCAAGGGCATTGTTTGTGTAATCACACCAAATAGGTCTAATCAGATTTAGCACAACCACATTTTGATAATATACAATGCATGGATTGGTGCACATTGCTGTAATCACAATGAGATCACAAGCTTTTCAGTTCTACAATTCACAAATATTGAAAATCAACATCTCATGGCACATTTAGGGGAATTATCTCTTTTCTAACAGATGAAACCTTAATTTTGCTTATACCCAATTAGAAAACTATAGCAGCATTGACATGACATGCCTGTTTAGTAACTGCTGTAATTGTTACCCCTGTACCTCTGTTACTGCAACTTTTTTGATACCTTAAGCAATGACCATAGACTTATGTTTAAAATGTTGGCAGCAATCTCTTTGCTATTGATTTGTCCTGTTAATCTGAATGTCACACTGCTGTATCAGTAGATTGTATATAGACGTTTCATTATTATATATAGTGTTCCAGCCACAAAGCACTGACAGAAACGTAATTAGAGAGAAGATTAATATCATTACAACACATGACAGCTATGGACAAGAAAATATCCTTTTGTGTTTCCCTAAATATTAATACTTCACGTGTATCATTTACCTTCCAAATGTCTACAAGTCAAGCCATGTGATTCAGCAGGTAATTCAAGATACTTAATATTCATTTATGGGTTTGTTTATCCTGTGCTCATAGGCTACATACAAAATTTCTGTTTAAATCTATTTAAGTTAACTTAAGTTAAGTTATTTTTTTTAGTTTGTTCATCAGTCTTCAGGATTTGGCTTCATATATTCTTATGTATTACTTGTCTTTTAAAATAGGAGGTGTTGCCTACACCCGAGTCTCATATGGGAGTGTCTTCACCTATGATAAAGTGTCGAGCAGACACGAAACACGTCAGGTGACCCTAAGGGTCTGTTTGTTTGTTGTAAAGTTGTCTGAATAAAGATATAACTTTTTAACTTATCTGTAGTTCTGGAACGGTTTTGGTCCTTTGAAGGTAAATGAAATAGCAGTACATAAAAAGGGCTCTTACAGACCTGTTATGAATTTTAAAAACAGCACTTAATTGCCTAGTTTAACTACAAGTTATAAGTAAATATTAAGGTTCGTACACATCGTCTGATGTGTGCAGCGAGCAATGACCCATGACGCCGATACATCCACGCAGCGAATGCCCGTTTCGGGCGAGAATCGTGCGTGTGTATTTGTTCGATCGGGGTTTGTTCGGCGATCCATGCAGATCAACGAATGACCCCCGACCGAACTAATACACACGTGTGATTCTCGCCCAAAATGGCCCTTCGTCCCGTGAATATATTGCCGTTGTGGCTCGTTGCCAAATTGGACGTGTGTACCAACCTTTAGTATTCTGCCATTTATTGTAATTTTTCCTCTGTAGTCAACAATGGTTGAGATTTTATCAGTTCTCTGTTTGATTGCAACTAGCACTAGCAGCCAAGCTAGAATTTGAATGACAGACAGGACTACTATCAAGAAAGGATCTGGATTGTTTGGTTTACATTTGCTAATAATATATCACAATGATCAAAATCTAACCATCTATATTTCTTCTGACCAAAGTCTTTTCTGGTATGTTTTAAATCTTTGTCACAAAAAGTTGGAAATAACATGAAATAACAGATAGAGGGCCATATTTATAAAGGCGCGGTATCGCTTTTTAGCAACACCGCCCCTTTAATGATCAGGTTAACAATCGCTAAAATGATTGTTAATTTATGATTATTTTACTAATCCTTAAAATATCGTAAAATCGCATACGATTATGATTTAGGATTTCCATAGTATGCCATTGTAGTACTTTACTACCACAATAGTGAATTAGCGAATGTTCAGCATAAAGGGACAATTGTGGACGTATATTTACAGATTACTTGTGGTATCGCTAATGTGCTGAAGATTATGGGTCAATATGACCCATAATCTTCAGCCCCAATAATGGAACCCTTTCACCACAGCTATATATTTAACACTGACAATGAAAATAATTTAAAAAAAGATTGGAATAAAGACTTTACGATTTGCATTACAGCTGTAATTCTGGTCATAATGTGCATTGGAAGTTACTAGAGTACGAGCAGAGAGAGAGAGAGAGAGAGAGAGAGAGAGAGAGAGAGAGAGAGAGAGGGAGAGAGAGGGAGAGAGAGAGAGAGAGAGTCCGTAAAATACTCAACACTCAGGTCTTCATTGCAAATTTACTTTTTTATTTATTTTAACATGCCAATTAAACAGTCTAATGGCAACGTTTTGGAGCCACAAGCTCCTTTCTCAAGCTCACACTCAAAAATGGCATCAACTGAGAGACCACTCCGACTACTACTTATACACATCATACAGGATATGACATAATCCATTGATGTTGGATCCTTGGAGCAGTTTTATGTTACACTTAATGCTATGCATTCTGCTATAAAATACACTCTTAATTATGATATGTGTGAAATAAACTATTTGGATGTGAATTAAGGGTATTGAACTACACATGTTGAGTTATACTCAAAGGAGACTGACAGAAACCAGCTGCTATTTTATAATAGCTTTCACCCCAGGTATGTAAAAAATGCCATTCCCATTGGGCAATTAAAAAGGGTGGATAGTATCGGATCCCGCCAAGAGGGGAGAACAAATACAAGGGATGCTCCAGAAATTACGGGCAAGGGGGTACCCAGAAGGTGTTTTGTTATCAGCCCAACAGAGATGTGGTGGAGTTCCACAAAAGAAAAATGATGCACGGGGTAGGCGCATTCTGTTGATCATGGAGTTTGGGGTTGGCAGTGATAGGATAGGCCAGGTAGTAAGTAAACACTGGCACATCCTCAGAAATGCATACCCTGGAATCGAGGAATTTCAAGAGGCCCCTTTGATATCGTACAGATGGGGATGTACAGTGGGGAGACAATTGGTGAGATCTGTTTTTACAGCCCCCAGGGAACAGAGAACTACTTTCCTGGGTGAGAATAGTTTAGGTATGTTCCCGTGCCTGCACTGTGCACAATGCAAGTTTGTGCACAAGGGGCGGGAATTTACACACCCCACACCTGGGGAGAAGTTTATAATAAGAAGTCATGTGACGTGTGATACCTCCTATGTGGTATATGTGCTGTGGTGTCCTTGCCAGAAGTTATATGTAGAGGAGACTACCCAACCCCTGAAGGCAAGGAAATCACAGCACAGATCCAGCATTCGGTTAAAGGACGATAACTTTCCAGTGTCCAACCATTACAAGCAAATGGGGCATAGTGATACTGATATTAGGTATATGACATTGGAATTCATCTCTGTACTCCAACGGGGAGGAGATCAGGTTTTGAAATTAAATCAGAGAGAGGTGTGGTGGGTTCACAGGTTGGACTCACTAGCGCCTAAGGGTCTCAATCAAGACTATGATCTGTTTTTATTTTTGTAATTAAGTTAGATGGATCAGCCATTTTCTTCTTTGGTGGTTTAAATGCTGCGTTAGGGGTTTGACACTCATTCAAATACTTAAAATAATGAAACATAAGATTTTAAATGGAGGGAAGCACACAATATGCTCATTTATAAAGTATGAAGTGGTTAATATGTGATGTTGTACACTATAAGTAACCAACATGTAATGTTATATACTGTGCCAATGGATGATGTCATATCCTGTATGATGTGTACAAGTAGTAGTGGGAGTGGTTTCTCAGTTTTGATGCCATTTTTGAGTGTGAGCCTGAGAAAGTAGCTTGTGGCTCCGAAACGTTGCCATTAGACTGTCTAATTGGCATGTTAAAATACATTTTTTTACAATAGCAGTTGTATAGAACATTGCTGAAAACTATCAAAGATGTACAGAAATACTCAAGCTGATAAAAATAGATTGTACTAAGTCCTCTTGCTAAAGTAACAAAGATTCAACATTATAATAGTTTAGGACAAATCAGATACATAACAATATCACTACTGGAAAAGGTCAACCCATTCACTAAGACCATAAGAATTTAAAGAAAACATTGGAGGGACCACTGTTCATTAAGGCCCTGCGGGGTGAGGGTGCCCAGCTGGTGTATCCATCTGGCCTCCCTCCGTAGAAGCATATTGTCGATGTCGCAACCTTGCGTGGACTCCAGATTAATACCATCAATTATCATCCACCGAAGACTACCAGCTGAATGATATCACTACTGGAAAAGGTCAACCCATTCACTAAGACCATAAGAATTTAAAGAAAACATTGGAGGGACCACTGCCATGTCACCATATTTACTTGTGGTATGTCGATTTTTATCGGCCAATGTCTGATAGATAGCCTATGGTTCGCCATCCTGTCCCTAAAACTTATTGATGTTTTTCCTATGTAAACAAGCCCACAAGGGTAGGTAAGAAACCTTAGAGGAATGGAGGAATGTACCTACCCTCTACAACTTTTCCAGTAGGCATCTTACAATAATATATATATATATATATATATATATAAATATATATAAAACTCTGATTTTAAACCATTGCACCATTGCTTTCATGGCTGCCTAAATCCCATTTTTTTGTGGTGGACATTCAAATAGAAGTAATGTATGAGGGATTAACTACGTTCTTCCTTTTTGCTCCTTTATATTAACATTATTATATGTACACTACAAATGGATAATACTGTAGTGATTATAGTCAACCATAACCCTTCAACAGGTAACTCTCAATCCAGAAATGTTCTGTTGCTTGGCTCATACTGTATATACATGCATAATAAATATCCAGATAAATCAAGAACATCACGCTATATCCATATGGTGCTAAAGGGAATAATAATGTTTTATCTAAGAGAAATAATACAGAATATAGACATTTTCATTGATTTAAGAAAAGTACAAATTCTTAGTTGATGTTAATATATTTATTGTCTATCAATATAGTAAATAGCTATATAAATATTAAAAAAAACATCAAGTCTTTGTGATAAAACAACTAATGAGAATGTTAAATTTCTAGAAGAAAAATTATTAGCTGTTGCAAAATGGTTAATATTCTTGAAAAAAGCAGATCCGAAGGAGAAATTATTTATTGTGGACAACTGCCAGATGTTTTATTTTTTGCAATGATAGACTTAATCATAAGAATAATTGTACCAAGGAACTCTGGAGGTCTGACCTCAAGACTCATGGTTTTCAATAAAACCTTGGTCTTATACAGCTCAGACACATTTTCATTGATTTAAGAAATATTCTTGGTTGATGTTGGTTGATTTTCTGCTGGGGAAAATTCACAGTAACAATGTTTTTATAATGATGTATGAAGTTTAAACCTGAAATTCTGTTAATTGACCCTTGGTACAGTAGCGAGGAGAAGGGAATAACAGTATCAAAACTTTAGATCAGGTAAGTTCCCATGTGCGATAATACAGTATGCATATACTGTATTAAATCAAATAGTTATTGAACATTTTAAAATGGAGCTCATATAATACCTATCACTAATACAGGTGCCGGGCCAATATATCACCCAAATGAATTACCTGGACAGATATTTTGGTAAGATCAAGCAGGTGACTGTGATTACCAACATGACTGACCATTCCTAACTAGAGATGGCCGGTTCACGGACCCGAACCCGCATCCGCCGCGGATTTATCCCGTCCGCGAACGACGGTTTATTCCAGATTTTCCGGATTTTCCACCTTCCGAACTTCCGAACTGCAGATTTTTTTTTCCCGAAATTTTTCGTAATTACGAGGATCTCCGTATTTTCGAAATACGGAGAAAACGGAAGTCCTCGTAATTATGAGAATTCTCGTAATTTCGAAAATTTTCGAAACAACGAGAAATTCTTGTAAATTCGCGGAATTTCTGCATTTTGGCTATTATTTTGAAGACGGAGCAAGCCACATGTCCCAAATTATCCAATGGCAGCTAACATGATTATTGCCAGCCCCCTGGGTATAAAAGGCTGCTTCACATTTTGTCAGTGTGTTGGAGTGTGCTTAGTGGAGACCTGACAGTGTAGGAGTTTTTTGTGCTTTTTGAGGTTTTTTTGAGCTTTCTGTGTGTGGATTTCAGTATGGTGGTTTAGCACTTGTTGTTAACCACCCCTGTATTCACACATCTTGAGACCCAACAGTCCTTTTAAGGACTAACCTTGTTGTAACGGAGAGGAGGACCCGTTTCTCCACTGAGAATGTGGACCGCCTTATATTCATCAAGATGAATGAGGCGTGGATCATATCTCAGTACAGCACCCCTATTGCTGATGCAGATGCCCGTGACTGAGGGCCTCCTGCCCATGGCCACCCGTACTGCTCCTTCCACCTCATTTTCCACCTAGAGGCTTAGCTGATGCCAGCTTAGCTGGCAAATGGCAAATTTTTCTTATTGGCAGGGCCATATATGGTCCTACCTTGCTCTACTGCATTCAAGTTGTGAAATAACAAATGCTCTTTGTGGCTAATTTTTCTAAGATTGGGTCGATCCTACTTGGCCTGAGAGCAGTACTTTGTTCTTCCTTCTCTCTCCACGAGGCACCTTTGTGGTGTCACCTACTCTGACCACCTCATACAGCCGCAACAGCTCTGTGTCTAATGTTTTTAGCTCTGGGTCAATCCTGCCTGGCACTAGAGCAGTACTCCATATTACAAAGTGTGGGCCTGCTGTAACTCAATGGTGCGGTTCCTACAAAGCCTTACCCGTTCACCCGCTTTCCCTTGCACGAAGCATACTCTGAGGGAGAGAAGCCAATGGGGTGAGGGGTATGTCCAGTGGGGCCAAGCCTGCCTGGCTCTTCAACAATGGTGGCAAACTGCAGTGGGCCTGCTGTAACTCAATGGTGTGGTTCCTACAAAGCCTTACCCGTTCACCCGCATGGCTTGAACATAATGAGGCCTCTGCCTCTTCAGATCAGACCACTGTCTCTGGAGGGTAGAGACAGTGGTCTGGTAACCGAAGCGGCGCAGGAGCCGGTGCTGGAGCCCTTCCATAATCCTGCGCTTTCGGCGCCGCACATGATAGGTGCCAGGGGGGAAATCATCGTACCCCCTGGCCAGGAGGTACTGTGTGGCATACATCTGCCTTACAGAACTCGCCATTGTGCAGGCAGAAGGTTCCGGTTCCTCGTTTTTACGAAAATCCTCGGTTTTACGAAAATCCTCGTTTTTACGGGAATCCTCGTTTTTACGGAAATGCCCGTTTTTACGGAAATCCTCGTATTTTCGAAAATACTGTTTTTTAAAATTCACGCTAGCGGACTGTCATTTTTAGGTATTGTAGGCATTAATACATGTTTCCAAGGTCATTACCCAGGTCTCTGAGTGATTAAGTGTACGTTACCAAGGCTATTTAGACCACTTTTAATGCAGATTTTGCCGAACTTTCATTTTAATACGTTTTAACGGGTCCGCTCACGGATTTTCGAATTTACGGATTTTTTCAAAAATCCGCGGATCCTCGCGCGGACCGGATTTTTCGAAGTTCGGACATCTCTATTCCTAACAGACTTTTTGCGAAATGCCAGTCTGAAATGATATGACAAATTGGAAATATGGCCAAGCATTCTTTTCAGTTGAATACATGTTCATTCAGGCTAAAATGTCAGAGCTATTACTTTAATTTCAACAGACTACCTAAAGTGCAATCCAGCTGGGTACACTTAATGATAAATGGCCCTTTAAATTCCGTTGCCCCTTTATCGGCAAAGTGAGTACCATGTAAACGATCATTCCCGACTCTGACAAACGTTCACCCTTTGCACCGGGAATGATGGTTACATCCCAAAAATGTTTCTCCGTCGTTATCGCCCCCCTGTACTAAAAGAGCCGGCTGCAGTTGTAGGGAGTGTGGCAGTCACAAACAATCTGCCTATGCTTTATATAGGGAGAATATTTGGGACTCTGTGTAGCCACAAGAACATGAATATACCTCCCCACCCTATATAATATGTAACTAACTATACTCTTAAAGGACAACAATATCAAAAAAAATAACATTACCCCCATTACAGGTCCATACTTCAAGCAGCTGAAATTGCTTACTCATATTTACTGCTGCTCTCCCTTAGATATCACATGGCAAAGATGAGTGCTAAAAGCCCGCCTTCTAGACGGCCCAGGGCCATCATTAACATATCACTTGCCATTGGATTGTAGGAATGACTGTTACAACCTCTCTCCTCCTCCTCTGCCAGTCAAACAAACTTGAACTGTTCGGTTGCTATGATGTACATAATCAAGCTGATCAAGGATGGGTTGAGGAGTGTTTTCTCACATGCTAGCTTTGAGTGACAGTTAGAGGCAGACAGAATTGTTACACACCCTTAACAGCGTGGCTAATTTAAGGCAGAGAGGCTCGAAATCAGGAAAAAAATGTATGGGGAGGGCTGCATACCTTTACTCTTTTAAAGCAGTTTAAAAAAAAAATGCATTGAGGCAATACAGTTATCCTTTAAGAAAGAAAAGGATAGGTAAAGATACAGAGCTGATGTGGACCACTTTTAAAGGGATATTAAACTATTACATTTCTAAATCTGTACTTTTAGGGAACAAGCGTAAAAAAATTAGGTCCACTCCTGCATGGCTTAATGCTCAGGCAAATAGGGAAATGGAAAAAAAGAAAAAGGTTTTTAAAATTTTTAAAACAGAGGGAACAGAACAGGCTTACAGGGAGTACAAAAGCTGTAATAAAGAGTGCAAGAAAGCAATTAAACTAGCTAAAATAGAAAATGAAATGCGGATTGCCGAACAAAGCAAGTCCAACCCCAAAATGTTTTTTAAGTATATAAATGGTAAAAAGATGAGGACTGAGAATGTGGGACCATTAAATAATGGGGCTGAGGTGGTTGTAGAGGATGCCGAAAAGGCTAATCCGCTAAACCGTTTTTTTGCATCAGTTTTTACTGTTGAGAATCCTTGTCCTTACAGCAGGAATTGGCTAACAGAGGATATGGTACAGAAACAATTAGGCAAAGTTAATATCAATAAAGCCCCAGGACCAGATGGATTGCATGACGGGGAACAGGCCATTCTGGACCCTGCTCTTTCACTTTACCTGAAAACACAACATGACTTCCCCTTCCCATCTCAACCCCCCTTTTTTCCACATAAGAGACACACACGAGGAGTTGGGTAAGAAAGGCCGCAGCATTTACTTGGTTGTTGTTATAATACCGCTGCGACATTAAACAGTTTAACATCTTACAATATATATTTATAACTTTTACAATAACAATTTGCAACTGCATTTTACCTGAATAATATAACCAATATCCTAGTAAACATTTTACTGCATAAAGTGCCCTTGCAAGCCCCGCTTTTCTCCACTGCCTCTCCACTAACTACGCTGCCCCCGCCTAACTCTTATCACTAACTGTTTTGCCCAGGACTAGGGTGGGGGGGAGGGAATCTTTCCTCCCGGCACCAGGACTGCTCTGGCTCCTCCTCCTCTTCCTCAGGGCCTTGTGCCCAGTCACGCGCGATTCTCGCTACTTCCGCTTCCGGCCGCCCCATAACCCCCTGCGCGACGAGATCCTCCGACGACCCGAGACCTACACTACCCAGGTATGCAGCTCCCTCGTTCCCGTCCCCGTCAAGCCCCAATTCCCCCGCACCTCGGGGCCGGTACATTGGGGTACATGACGGGGAACAGGCCATTCTGGACCCTGCTCTTTCACTTTACCTCACACCGTTTGAACAATTTGTTAAATTGATACCGGGTCAGGGGGAATCCATCCCCATGCACCAACAGCGCCGCACCCCCTTTTGGGCGCACTCCAAGGTAGCGTCTGAGGCAACCGACCGGACAAACTTGGCTGCCAGGCAGACTGGATAACACGATTCGTATTCCCTTTCCCAGGACATCGGTCTTAGAGTGCCTGAGCCAAATAAACAACTTGTCCTCCGACAAGGTAACATCTTGAAAAGGTAAACCATCCTGTCGTTGTTTGCTAGAGCAGACCAGCTCCCCTATGCGAAATGCCCCGAAAAAGGCGAGAGAAAAACTGGCCTGGAATAACAAGGTTTCGAAAGGAGAATTGCATAGATTCACCAGCAAGCTATTCATGTCGGCCAACACCTGAAAGGAAATTGGCCGTCTAGAGTCTCGGGATACCCGCGTGCGCCGAAGCCCACGTAGGGCCTGCCGAATTAGGAAGTGTTTGGTAAGGTCGGGGAAGTTAAGCAGCTTGAACCAAAATGCTATCCCAGCCATTCGCTTGCTAATGAGGGAGAAAGAATAATTCTGGTCTTGCATCCAGAAAATGTACCATATCAAGCCTGCCAACCTTTCCTCAACATTATGTAAACACCCGGTCAACTGTTCCAAGCTAAGCCACTCTTTCCATGCTTAGGCATAAGCGTTCCATGTGGAAGCTGTAAGTGAAGCCTTTACCATGCGAAATAATCGGAGGTCCCAAGTTGCCAGAGCCGGGGCGGGAAAGGCCGACCGTTCACTTCTGCTTGAGGGGCTGCCCGATGGAAGCGCTCCCACTGAAAGCGGGAGAGGGCATCAGCAATAACATTATTTCTACCTATGCACTGCCCGGCACTGAATGTTCAAGAGAAGACACTGGAGAACTAGGGCCCTCAGCAACCTAAGCACTGGTGGGGATGATGAAGTCCAACCATTAATACCTGCTACCACACTCATATTGTCAGAGAACAGGACAAGTCGCCTATTCTTGAGCTCAGCCTCCCAAATAAAGAATGCTATCAAAATGGGAAACAGCTCAAGAAAGGCGAGGTTGCTGAGTAGACCGAGTGCCCGCCACTCGTCGGGCCAACGTTCTGCGCACCACTGGCCTGCGAGGAAAGCCCCAAAACCTGAAGTACTAGCTGCGTCTGTAAATAATTGTATCTCATCCGCCGAGCACTCAGCGTCCTGGAAATAGACCCGACCGTTGAATGTGTTGAGGAAGGTGTTCCATACTCGCAGGTCATCCCGCACCATTGCCGGAATCCGTATGTGATGATGAGGGGCCGTGGAACCTGACGTTAACCAGGCCAGGCGTCTATTAAAGACTCGGCCTACGGGTATGATCCTGCAAGCGAAGGACAGCCTTCCCAGCAAGGATTGAATGCAGCGTAAAGTGGCCTTTTTGGTTCGCAAGAACCCCGAAATAGTCTCCCTCAGAACTTCCAATTTGACCCGTGGAAGACGACATTCCCGTTTCACTGAGTCTATTTCCAGACCCAGAAAAGTAATGCATGAAGTGGGGCCTACCGTCTTACCAGGGGCCAATGGGACCCCAAATTGAAAGCAAACTCTCTGAAGGGTTTCCAACATATGGGAACAAGCGTCTGATGAGCCTGGGCCAACGCACAAGAAATCGTCCAAATAATGTGTTAATGTGCCCGCTGATGCCCGCTGTCGTACCACCCACTCTAAAAAACTACTAAAAGCTTCGAAGTAGGCGCACGAGAGTGAACAACCCATGGGAAGGCACAGGTCCACAAAGAAGGATCCAGAGAATCTACATCCCAACAGATGGTGACATTCCGGATGAATTGGTAACAGACGAAACGCTGACTCAACGTCTGCTTTAGCCATAAGGGCCCTTGGCCCAGCCGACCGGACTAATGTCACTGCCCTGTTGAAAGATGTATAGGAGACTGAGCTCAATTCCTTATCAATGTCGTCATTGACTGACTCCCCTTTTGGGTATGACAGGTGGTGGATTAGGCGAAATTGGCCAGGATCCCTCTTAGGGACGACCCCCAAAGGGGAAACTCGTAACTGGGCAAAAGGCGGGTCCCGAAAGGGACCCGCCATCCGCCCCAACGCGATCTCTTTTTTCAACTTAAGACTCACAACTTCGGCATACTGTGCGACAGATTTCAAATTCTTTGCATGTATGAGACCTTCCTTAGCCCTAAAAGGGATCCGGAACCCGTCACGAAAACCTAAATAAAGAAAGGCCGCCTTACGCTTGTTAGCGTACTTGGCGAGCCAGGGCAACATCTCGTCTAACCTCACTGACGTTCTCCCCTTTGGGAGCTTCCCCTGGTGTAGTACTGAATTTGGGGCGTTTAAAGCAACGGGAGAAGGAGTGTGCTCCTCCACAGCCCATGCACTCGTGTCTAAATTTGCAAGTGGAGCTCCACTTGCAGCTGCCTTCATTAAAGGACCAGCAGTATCCCAGTTTTCCAGAGGCTGCGGGGGGAACTTGTTGAAACCCCCCGAAGCCCCTCCGAAAGGGCAACTGTTTCTGTGCGGTCATTAATGTTAGCCAGAGTGTAATGTCTACCTGATCCCATCTCATGGTAGGGTTAGCAGCTAGACGTTGGCGGAAGTGTTCGTCATACCTCCACCACGCCAGACCGCCGTAAATTCTAAATGCCTCCCAAATTCCGTCAATATAACAGAACAGTGAGGAGCACTTTTCAGGTGTTTTTTCCCCTATGATGCTGGCTAAGATGCAAAAGGCTCTCAGCCAGTTCCCAAAAGTCTTGGGTATTTTTCTATAACGTTTTGACTTCTCTTCTTCCATTTTTTTGGTGTCTAATTTTTCATCACCCCTGAGGTCAAGGATCTCATCCAGAGGGAGCAGAGAAAACAGCTCGATAAATTCGCCTTTCCATATGCGCTCCCTGACCTCAGGCCTGACGTGTAAACCTAATGGACCTGCAAAGGAGACATATGCGCCTTGGCGTGCTGTCTCGGCCACTCCTGTTAAAGAAGCCCAAGAATCCCTGTTTACTTCAACGTTACTGGGATCCTTTACCATTGTTGGCAAATTGGGTGCTGGGACTGTTGGAGTGTGGTCTATTTGGCTCTGTATGTTTTCTGCAAAGGGGGGGTTCCCAATGACCCTAGGTAACGTTGTAGATGCGGGCAATGTACTTGTCCCAACCTGAGCGGCTGCCTCTACCAGGGGTTCCAAACCTCCCTTTCCAGATTCCCAAGAGACAAGAAATCTTTTTAACCCTGAAAGTAAAGATGAAGTCTCACCTCCAGACCCTTGATTCGATGGAGCCGTGATGTCAGCATGTTGGGTTCCTATTGGAGGAGGAATCTCTGAACCCGGGATGCGTACGATTGAAGAGCGAGCTTGTGGCACACCGGACCCGGAAAGCTGGGAAGGAGACTGTCCCCTTGAAGACGTCCGTCTTGGAGAGGATGCCCTGGAAGAAAAATGAGCGGGAGTACATGGCCGAGTAACCTCCCTCCTGACTGGATATGTGTGGCTGTTATCCTCGTTGGTGGTGTGTTCCTGGCTTCTAGAAGCCGAAACGGACCCGACATAATCTTGTGATATAAGTTGTGGATTCCTGACCCTATGTGGCCTTGTGGACCTGTCTCTCTCCCTTGCAGAAGTTAAGCTAGTGACATTGTGTCGCCTGTGATGTTCCTGGCCCTTAGAAACCCTAGGGGCCCTATCTCCCCTTTCCTTATGGTGAGAACCAACGTGTCTGCCCCTGGGGCTATACGCACCATGGGGGGATCGGTTTCTGTGCCTGACATGTGGATTCTGAGTGTCTGCCTGTAATCCGATACTGCGGCCCTGATGATAATCCAAGTGGTTATCGTTACCTGACCCCACTGCGCTCCGTTGTTCGTTGGGGCTGCTCCTTGGTATGGGCATGGAGGGTTCCGATGTGGGGGGTTCCCTCACCATAGCCAGGGTGTTTTCTATTCTTGATGTAGTTATCTGCTGTCCCTCGCTCCCCGGCCACCTAGCTTCTGCTGCCCATGCTCCCCCATCGCTTAAACGGTGTCCCCCTTCTCTATCTAAGTCTAGCTGGGTTGACGCAGGAGTGGAATGAACTAAAGCTGGGACAGTGAAGGTAGCGTTATTGTTGGCTTGTTCCCAACCACTTTGGGGCTGCATAAAAGGTGGGGATAGTGTTATGGGTGTATTAGGCCCTTGTACTGCTCCAGGCCTAGGTAAGGCCGTGTCACATGGCATAGGTACTTGCCTGATTTCAGATGGCTGGCGGGATTTCTTTGATCCTGAGTGATCCAACCTGCGCGATCTGCCTTTCTTCTGCTTAGGTGCAGGGCTGGGAGAATCCTGTGCCGTGTTGCCTCTGGTTGCCTTTCTTCTTGATGGCCTGGCCAGATTAGGAGATAAGCGTACTGGAGGCCTCCCACGTCTACCTGTTCTTCGAGCCCCCACTGCGTCCGCTTCTTTATGCAGGAGATCTCCTAGATGCTGTAGGATCCAATCCGGACCTTGCTGTTCAGCCAAGGCCCGAAATTGCTGAGCCACCGCATCTGCTCCGTCCGCCATCTTTCCTTCCGGCACCAGGACTGCTCTGGCTCCTCCTCCTCTTCCTCAGGTCCTTGTGCCCAGTCACGCGCGATTCTCGCTACTTCCGCTTCCGCCCCCCATAACCCCTGCGCGACGA
Source organism: Hymenochirus boettgeri (assembly GCA_019447015.1). Lineage (NCBI taxonomy): Eukaryota > Metazoa > Chordata > Amphibia > Anura > Pipidae > Hymenochirus > Hymenochirus boettgeri. The sequence goes on from CM033472.1 coordinate 140,897,474, forward strand.
GATCCTCCGACGACCCGAGACCTACACTACCCAGGTATGCAGCTCCCTCGTTCCCGTCCCCGTCAAGCCCCAATTCCCCCGCACCTCGGGGCCGGTACATTGGGGTACATCCTCGAATTTTAAAAGAGCTTAGTTCAGTTCTATCTAGACCACTGTTTCTCATCTTTTCAGATTTGCTTTGGTCTGGGGATGTGCCGCTGGATAGGAAAAAAGCCAATGTAATACCAATATTCAAAAAAGGTAGTCGTTCACAGCCTGGTAACTATAGACCGAGCCTAACATCAGTGGTAGGGAAGGTGCTGGAAACTTTGTTACGGGATCATATCCTTGACTTTGTCTCCAGAGCTCATCTTATTAGTAGTAGTCAGCATGGATTTATGAGAAATAGATCATGCCAGACAAATTTAACTGTTTTTTATGTGGTATACCTGGATTTTGTGAAAGCTTTTCATACTGTGCCACATAGGCGACTAATGTATAAACTGAGGACTGTTGGCCTTGAAGAAAACATTTGTTCATGGATAGAGAACTGGTTATGGATCGCAAACAGAGAGTGGTGGTTAATAGACTACATCTATTGGGCTAAAGTTCTAAGCGGAGTGCCTCAGGGTTCTGTATGGGGCCGCTTCTGTTTAATCTGTTTATAAATGACTTAGAAGGGGGCATTGAGAGCAAGGTCTCAGTGTTTGCTGATGACACTAAACTATGCAGAGCTTTGGAAACCTCAAATGATGTCCAAGTGCTGCAAGCAGACCTAGATAGATTATCAAAATGGGCAGCAGAATGGCAGATGAGATTCAATGTTGATAAATGTAAGGTGATTTAGCATTTAATAATCCTTGTGCCACCTACACCATAAATAACTCTGTGTTAAGTGCATCTGTAATGGAAAAAGATTTGGGGGTTCTGGTAGATAACAGACTTAGCTATAGCAAACAATGCCAGGTAGCAACGGCTAGAGCTAGAAAGATATTGTCTTGTATAAAGAGGGGAATAGATTCAAGAGAGAAAAATATTATTCCCCTCTTTACAAGGCACTGGTAAGGCCTCATTTGGAATATGCGGTGCAGTTTGGGAATCCCATATCAAAGGGACATCTTGGAAATTGAAGCAGTTCAGAGAAGGGCAACTAATTAATAAGGGGAATGGAGGGGCTTGAATATGCAGGCAGATTAGGCAAGTTAGGGCTGTTTACATTGGAGAAGCAACGCTTGAGTGGGGTCATGATAACCTTATACAAATATATTAATGGGCCATACAATGAACTCTCTGGTGTATTGTTCACTAATAGGTCATATCAGAGGACTCGTGGACATCCTTTAAGGTTGGAAGAAAAGAAGTTTCATCTTCAGGTTAGGAAAGGTTTCTTTACAGTGAGAATGGTGTAACTGTGGAACCGTCTTCCAGCAGAAGTGGTAATGGCAAGTTCATTAAATAGTTTTAAAAAAGGCCTGGATAAGTTTCTAAAACTAAAAAATATTGAGAATCACTGGTATTAATGCATATAGATCTGGTTGATCCAGGAACACTTTCCGATTGCCGTTTGGAGTCAGGAAGGAATTTTCCCCCCTTTTTAGCTGGGGTTTTTTGCCTTCCTCTGGATCAACTGTTAGGTAGGGTTAAAAAAAAAAAAAGAGGGTGAATAGGTTGGACTTGATGGACATATGTCTTTATTCAACCTTAATTACTATGTTACTATACTTATGAAGGTTCTCATTCATCCAGGTCATGGTATATCTGTTGTATTCAATTAGATCAACTGGACTTGAAGTTTAGTTCTTGAAGACATTTCGCTAGTCATCCAACTGGCTTTCTCAATTCAGAATGACTCAAGAATCTGTGGCAATTATGTATCCTGGAAAATCCTAATTAGCATATCACAGCCAGGTGTTAAGGGCGTGATTAGATAGTGGCTAAGAGGTGTTATAGGAACGCCCAGAGTAAGGTGTCAAAACAGCATTGTACATGGCGAACAACTACCTTGGATACAAAAGGAGGGAAGTGTCCCTTCATCTAACAAGGAGGAATGGGTGAGAAACTTGTCTAACAGGACTCTGACCCAGCCAGAAATGGAAGTCCTTGCTAAGGGCTTGAATTTTGCCATAGCTCCTAAAGCCATCCCTGTGGTGGATATTATAGCAGCCACATAAGCCTCAATCCACAATAATAAGGTACCACAGAGTGAGGCAGAACAACTTCGCCTTAAGGTATCTGCAGCCTTAAACAGTGCTAAAACTCCTTCATCTAACCTGACACAGGAAAGAAGAGCCTTAACATCCCTCAAGAAAGATTCTAGTATCACCATTCTACCGGCAGACAAGGGAAGATGCACAGTGGTACTTAACACCTCAGACTACCATGATAAGGTGACCATGCTCCTGGCCGATAACAACACATATGAGGCTTTAACAAGGGATCCCACCAGCCGGTACAAGAAAAGCGTCATAGACTTACTACAACAGCTGCAAAAGGATAAAGCCATTGATCGAGCAATGTATCATCGCCTCTACCCTGGTGAGGCACATCCATGCATATATGGACTCCCAAAGATACACAAGGAAGGGGCACCACTAAGACCTATAGTTAGCAGCATCAACTCTGTAACATACAAGGTGGCAAAATACCTAGCCAACATCTTAGGACCTTTGGTGGGAAGTTCTAAGCATCACATCCAGAACTCTCAGGATTTCACCAACAAGATTGAAGATATAGTACTCGGTGCAGAAGAAACTATGGTGTCCTATGATGTGACATCTTTCTTCACCTGTATACCCACCAAGGAGGCTGTTGTCATGGTGAGAAAACGGCTAGGCCAAGACAGCACTCTCACCAGCAGAACTGATCTCAACCCAGAACAGGTGTGTGCCTTACTGGACTTGTGCCTGAATACCACCTATTTCAAATACAGGGATAAGTTCTATAAGCAAAAACAGGATGTGCTATGGGATGTCCAGTTTCACCCATTGTAGCCAACCTTTACATGGAGGAGGTAGAAAAACTGGCGCTTAATACCTTTAAGGGCATAGCACCCAGCCACTGGTTCAGATATGTGGATGACACCTGGGTTAAAATCCACCAGAAGGAAGGACAAGCTTTCACAGAATACATTAATGTGGTAGACCAAAACATCAAATTTACAAGGGAAGAGGTACAAAACAAACCTGGCTTTCTGGACTGCTTGGTAGAAGTCAGGGAGAATGGTAAACTGGAAGTAGAGGTTTACAGAAAACCAAACAACACAGATCAGTATTTGATGTTTGACTCCCACCACCCTTTAGATCACAAGCTGGGGGTCATCAGAACCCTGCTACACAGAGCTGAGAACATCCCCACTAGCACAGAGGCGAAGGCTAAAGAAATGAAACATCTCAGAGGAGCCCTTAAAACTTGTGGATATCCAGATGGGCCTTTGTCAAAGAAAAGCAGAAGGAAAGAAAAGAACACGAATACCAACAGTGAAGGGGAAAAGCAAGACAGGAGAAAGAAATGGTCATCCCATATGTAGCAGGGGTCTCCGAGAAATTAAGAAGAGTGTTTCAAAAAAACACCGTATCCCTGTCTGCTTTAAACGAGCAACAGTGAGGCAGCAATTGGTACATCCGAAAGACCCAATACCGAAACACAAGAAAAGCGACATCATATACGCAGTGCAGTGAAGAATGCTCTGATTTGTATGTGGGGGAGACCAAACAACAACTGCATCAACGTATGCCCAGCACAGAAGAGCCAATTCCTCGGGTCAGGACTCAGTCGTGAACCTGCATTTTAAGAATAAAGGACATACCTTTGAAGATTGTAATGTTAACATATTGGCAAAGGAACGTGACTGGTTCAAGAGAGGTGTTAAGGAGGCCATTTATGTGAAAATAAAGAAACCAAGCCTAAATAGAGGTGGGGGGGTTCGACACCAACTGTCTGCCATGTACAATGCTGTTTTGACACCTTACTCTGGGCGTTCCTATAACACCTCTTAGCCACTATCTAATCACGCCCTTAACACCTGGCTGTGATATGCTAATTGGGATTTTCCAGGATACATAATTGCCACAGATTCTTGTACAAGTCATTCTGAATTGAGAAAGCCAGTCGGATGACTAGCGAAATGTCTTCAAGAACTAAACTTCAAGTCCAGTTGATCTAATTGAATACAACATATATACTATGTTACTATGTTACTATGTTACTATGTAAAAAATGTTGGTTAGCAAATGTGTTTTTAGATGACTGTGTTTTATACTTTATAGGGTTTATTTGTCAAGGAATGTAATGGAATCATAGTTCAATGACAGTACTTGTGTTATGTAGCCATGTACAGTACCATCTTTTCTACATTTTCTTAAATTTATACTCGGCATTAGGGCTTATTCAAAATTTTACACTTGTTCTTACACGTGCAGCAACCAATCATGTTACTAAAAGTTTTCTAGAAAGGTATCATCTGAGGCAAATAAACTGCTCAGACAATTTTTTCTCTTATTCAATAAGCCTGATATTTAAATGTTGTTTAGCTCCATTATGGTATTATTACCATATCATAGGATTATAGCAACTTTTTAATTATGTTGACAATTAAGCAACTAGTAACCGAAAAACAATTAAATGCACAATACAGAATTTTTATACAGCGAAACATAGTAGGTCACTATACATGTATGTATGTATACATTATAATATTATTATACTACAACATAACAAACTGAAAACCAGTACTACTCGTCAAAGTACTTAACAAGTAGAATATGACACACATATGCTACATCTGGCACCATTTTATAGCTATAGAAATATGAAATGCATACAAAGGTAAAATTACTGATGCAATTAATAACTCGTCAGTAAAGATGACCACATGGGGACAGATATTTGGTTACTTTGTAATTGGCCAAATTGCACTGATTAATGAACCTATTTGATTGGGTCATTGGCCAATTATATATTTAACTTTGGGCAATTGATTTTTGATTCTGTATAGTGATTGTAACATAGGAAAACAGAGTGTGATATTTGTACATTACATAAAACAAAAATAAATAAAATGATTTGGACCCAATCATCTAATATTAGAAAAATGTGATACAGATATAACAGCATATTTGTTTATTATTAGCACAATATTTAATTTGCACAAGACCCTTCCTAAGTAAATAAAACATTTATATGCACTGATATGTGTCGAAATCCAAATGTGCCATTTACGCAAGTAGCAGAATAAAAGGCATTTAATATAGCTGATAAATTAGTGAGAAGCTTCCAAAAATGTCTAAATTCAACACATTTGTTACGTTCCCAAATGACAAGAAAAAGAATAGGAAAGAAATTGAGCCAGATGGTGTATACAAACACTTCATAAACCGCTGTAATGAATGAGAACATGCAGGATGTCTTTCCTAATATTCATACACCAGCCATAAGCCATACAATGCTCCAAATATTACCATTTAAATACATATACCTAAGTTAAATGACATTTCCACTAGCAAAATTAATGGTATGGGTACAGGTATGTCTTCTACAGGCGGATTTTATGTTGCACTTGTTAAATTAAACCAGTAATCTAGTCAGGAGGGTATATTCAATTCTATATATCTATGTAACAAAAGGCATAGGTATATTTATTTTGGGCTTATTTTGGCATGATAAAACAGCACAAGGTACCGTAATAACAGAAACAAAGAAACAAATAGACATACATACATATTGCATACACTGTAATGGTATGACTAATATAATGTTTCTAACTGTAATATGCCTACAATATAAAAGTGTAGAGTGACTGTGGATACCTTTTTAGTAGTTGTAGATGTTACTGAGTGACTAATATATTACTTAATCCAACAATGGCAAAATACACTTACAGGAAAACAACAAACATCAAAATGATTGAACTAAACGCATGGCAGCACAGTGGCTCAGTGGTTAGCACTGATGCCTTGCAACGCTGAAGTCCTGAGTTTGATTCCACCCTTGGACACATCTGCAAGGAGTTTGTATGTTCTCCCCGTGCTTGCGTGGGTTTCCTCCGGGACTCCGTTTTCCCTGACAATCATAAAGACATACTGATAGGTTGTATGTGTCAAATAAATGTGCTTAGATTGTAAGCTCTTTGAGGCAGGGACTGGTGTGAATGTATACATGTAATTGTAAAGTGCAACGGAAGATGTTAGCACTATATAAATCCACAATAATAATAATAATAATAATAATGCTAAATGTTACAAATATGATTCATATTACAAAAATAAAGATTTATGGGGAAGTTCAGTGCAAATACATATACTTTTAAGAAAAAAGAGCATTATTTTTCCATTCTAATAACCTGCTGCCCATTCAGCATATTGACTGTGTATAAATAAATGTTTCTGAAATACTGACTTCCTGTTTGCAGGACCCCTAATAGAGACCATTCTGGTCTTGCCCTTGACCCAGCGCCTGGGTTATGGTAATTTAGTTGTTCAGTAGAGCTCTGACCAATCCAACAGCCAAACAGTAGAAATTACTGTTGGCAACATTCCACGTCAGTGTTAAGGAAGGACCGTTGCAGAACTTGAAATGCCAGCTCACTAATGTCAACAGCAGGAAACAGCAAGGGGTATAAATATTTTTTTTTTTTTAATGAATGAGAATATTAAGAATAATTAGCTATGTATAATGTAAAATAAGAATTTTAAAAATAATTATATTTTCTACTGAACCTTTCCTTAAAAATTTTTTTTTTTAACCTCTTTTGTTGAGGTATTCAACAAGGAATTATTGCCACCTCATGCTGGGCATGATTCCTATTGCATATTATTGAACACCCCTTTTTAAGAGATTCAAAGACAGATTCAGAGACAGATTCTAAAATTCTCGAATTTCCGAAAATTCACATGTTTAATGCGGAAGCTAGAAAGCGTGTGAAAGAAGTGACTTTATTTCAAGTTCTGGATATTTGTACGTTTCCTAGACAATTTCCTAGGTCCCAGAACCATGTACAGTAACTTACCATTGCTATATTCACCTTATTTTATGCAAACCTTTCAAACTTTTTGCCCCATTGACTTTAATCAGTCCATTTTCAAATTTTCGAACTTTCCCTGAAGTTCAAAAATTCAAAACAAACAAAAAACTGAATTTTAGGAAGTTCGACCATCTCTAATAACTAGGAGAACCAGGAAGTTTTGCTATTTGGGGGGGCTATACTTTTGTTCAGAGGTCTGACCACGGCTGATGGAAATTTTTGGGCAGTTCCGAGCGATCCCAAGGACAACAGTGAATGTTCGTCAGGCTCAGGAACGTTCGGAACTGGGGTACATGATTTAATGATAAAAATCCAATGAAATTGGCCCTTTATCGATAAAGTTTGTACCCAGTTTTATGCTTTAAAGATTAAAGTGTGTTACTCCATTGTTCTTTATCCCATTCTTACTCAGATGTTTTTCATTGAAGTTTAATTGAGACAGATATTTTCAAAGGACAATCCGATTGTACAATATGCAGATCGTATGAACAAATCGTAGAATCTATGGCTACCATAAGGGATAAAGACCATGTAGTTTAACATGTTTTTGTACTATGTAATGTATGTGATTGTATTAAAAAATCAATTTGAAACCTTTGAAAGTAATCTTACAATATATTGGTGCACAATTGGCTATCAATTTAAAACTAGATTCTAAAAACTGAATCTAGTTTATTATAAATTCACATGCATTCATAATTCACAAGTTGTTTAGGATTCACACAAATTACTTTTGCCAAAACAGGAATTATTTAAAGAACAATTATAATCACCTCTACCCCATTCTAACAGACCTGACAGTGAGTAGTACCCAGGATGAGGACCTAAACCACCAGGTCCTCACTGCTGGGTTCTTCTTCTATGATTTGAAGTACTTATTTGCTTGCCTGGAAGTTTGCTTTGCAGTTCTGACTCCTATTCTGCCTTTGCGATCTGGGCCGATGAGAAGACGCTTTGTAAAAGCATGTCTTCTCATTGGCTGGGATCACAAAGGAGTCACTGACGGAATGGAGGACAGGCCATGAAGCAAACTTTGAGTGTGTATTTCAGAATATAGAAGATGAACCCAGCTGTGAGGGCCTGGCTGTTTAGGTACTCACCCTGGGTACTAATCATCGTTGGAGAGTGGGTAAGGAAGTTGTCCTTTAATTTGTTACATAGATACTCATATTGCCAGATTTTTTTCCCCAAAGATTGTCCCGACCAGAGATGACTGAACCTGTTGGGTTTTACGCTGCTAGGGGGTATGCAAAATTCTGGTAAATTTTGCCAATGAAATCTACCCATAAACTTTCAGTTTTAAAATTTTAGCCACAGAACCTTAATTTGACTATGACATTTTCATGCCAAAACCAGAAATTTCTTTGTGGAAGAAAAAGCATTTGGTCAGTTTTAAGTGCCAGATTTCCAAGTTGAAAACTATAACTTTGTCCTGAATCCAGTTTGGGGATAACTTTACAGCCCATTTCTATTCCTTTACAAATTTTCCAATGCATTACAACCCTAAAGGCATCTATGTTAACTATGATCTTTTAGCAGGGACCTTTTAATGCCCTGGGAATCCCTGACTATACTTTCAGCACTGACTTCCCAAACTTCACCACTGTCTTTGCCTATAGAGAAGCCAGACATGGTTGCCCCTGGGATATTATTAATATAGTTGCAGGCAGCAGCTTTTGGAAAAGACACCCACGCATCCAGTGCAAGCTATTTAATATATTGTCTGTGGCTCTATTATGCACAACTTTTAATGCCTTTGGTGAGATGTGTTGTGCACTTCCAATAATTTGTTTCTCAGACTGATGACCAGTTTACAGGAAATCAGTAAGACAGCTTATTTATGATGCATTATGACCATATTTCCTGTCATTCGACATATGTTTGACTCCAAATAAATTGTGGACAATGCAGTCATTTTACACAAATTAAGAAATGTACATTGAATAGTTGATTCATTAGAGCAGATCTTTAAAACAAGGGGTCCCCAGGTTTCCCTGAATAGCTGCTAGTGGTTCCTTAAGCTGACCATACATTAGGCCGATTTTATGTACAATCCAACATGCAATCCGACATTTCCATTGATTGGCTGAAAAATTGTACATTTTCTCCATCTTATATGCGACATTAGATCGTAAAATCGATTGTAATTACGATAATTTTTTAAAAGTCAATTGGTAAAATGATTATAGTGTTTTCTGACATTCCGATGTAAATGTAATGTAACCTCACAATAGATGACATTAAACATTAATCACAAAATAAATTGAATGTCGAACAAAATGTATGGTACATCTTAGTACAATTAACATTGTACATCTGTCTATGAAAGTATCGGTAGGTTTAAGATCGTAATTACGATCGTAATAGTGTATGGCCACCTTTAAAAGACCTTTGAAAGTTCTGGAAACTGTACAGATCCATCCTTATGATGATTTTAAGTGCATTTGTAATGTAGATATATATTGATTCCTCTGTTCTATTTTTTTTAATTATGTTTTTTAATAAGTTAATGACTTAGAGTTATAAATTCTAAATACAAAAAATAATAATAATATAATAAAATATTATTATTTTTTAATTCAGGAGGTTCCCTGAAGGTTCTATAAAGCTACAAAGGCAAAGAAAGAGAAAGGTTAGGAAACACTGTGCCTTAGAGAATGATTGAGTTTGCTCAGCATACTACACCCTATATGACCAACTGATCCTAAAACATGAGATTGCTAATGAAATTCCACTTAATTACATTTAGCTCCAATAAATTTCCAGCCAGCAATCTAAAAAAAAAATTGCTTAAGTTTAACGATTGGTAACATTAATTTGAAAAATGCACGGACAACACTTTACTTTACTTTAATCATTTTGTAGCTACTTTAGTTATTTATTCCCTTTCTTCCTCTTAGATTGATATAGATTTGTAAACTAAGTAAAGTGAAACACATCTTATGATCACATAATGTTGCTCTATAACTTTGTTTCATACAAGTTCATTTACTAATTGGGCTTTTTCTTTTATCTTAAAAAGAAAACTCAGCTTGCTTGCCTAGTCTTTGATCATTAAAATGCTCCATTTCAGCGCTTTTTTCCATTCTCCGAACCATGATCTGTTTTAGCAGCTCTAAACATGCACAGGTTCTTAAACTCTCTCCATATGACTTTCTTTAAAACTGATTCATAGTAATCTTGTTCTCCAAAATCCAAAGTTTTACTGTTTAATATCTTTCATATTTAAACTAAATCAACTAAAGTAACTGAAAAGGTAGTGGATCAAGCGATCGGTTATGCTGGTATATAATGGCCGATAAGTTTTGAAGAACTGTAAGCAGTGGTGCAGGCTACTTTTGCCACGACCAATACTGATTTGTCCGGGCTGTCTACTCGCTAGTGGCGAATGGTCGGCAGGGACACTGTTTTATACATACGAGAACAAAGACTTTTAATGAGATTATACAGATGTTTTCCCCATCTCTGGCAATGGGCTGTCGTAAATAATGTAGTAAATATACATAACTTTGTATCCCTCCCTGAATTGAGCTTTTCAAGTCCCATCAGTGTTCACTGCCGTGCAGGACTAGGGAAAAGCGAAAATTCTATCAATTCTTACCAGAATTTTCTTTTCCTGGTCCGTAGCACGGCAGTGAACACTAATGGGTTAAATCCCCTTGACGTCGCGCTGACAGGCTCCTCCCCAAGCTCATAAAAAGTTTGTTCCAGCCCCCCACCTTTGTCTTTGAATGACTGTCGAGCAATTTAGGAAACTGCATAAACAAAAAAGGGAGGGAATAAGCACTGCCGTGCTATGGACAGCACGGCAGTCTGCACAGCAGTGAACACTGATGGCACTTGAAAATCTCAATTCAGTGAGGGATACAAAGTTAGATACAAATAAAATTTATTTTTGTGAAGCTGCAGATAGGATCTTAGATCCAAAAGCTGATTGCTCTGAAAGAAACACATCAATTTGGTAGTGTTTGATAAAAGTGGAAAGAAACGGCCAAATGGCCACTCTACAAGTCTCTTCCAGAGATACCTTGGCACTGAACACCCAGGATGTCACCATTGATCTTGTAGAGTGAGCTGTGACCCTATTGGGTAGAGGCTCTGCTTTACTGAGGTATGCCTGTTCGATACACCTAGTCATAAGGCTATGGTAGGCTTGGCTGGCTTGTATCCTTTCCAGTTACCTTGAAACAGGATAAATAAGGTGTCCTTCTTGCAAAAGTTCTCTGTTCTCTGAAGGTAGACTCTGAGGACCCTTCCCACATCCAGAGAGTGAGGAAAAGGAAGTGGATCTTCTGCTGCCTCTTCCAGGATTGGAAGTATGATATCTTGATTTATGTGGAATTTCGAAACTACCTTTGGAAGGAAGGAGTCGTCCGGCCTGAGTATAATATGGTTTGTTAGATAAATGGTTCAGAAACCCTTAGAGCCTGAATCTCTCCCACTCTCCTGGTCGAAGTGATGGCCACTAGGAATACTGCCTTAATAGTCAAGAACTTGATGTCGCAGTCCTCTAGAAGCTCAAATGGGGATGACTGTAATCTGTCTAACACTTTAGACAGATCACAAGGCGGGACTCTAGGTCTGACTGTAGGACACATGTGAGAACCGAATGATCGGAGGTCTGATGTTGGTAATAGCCGAGATGGCTGAAACTTTGCTGAGTTTGATTTCCAGTCCTGCTTGAAGGAATTCTGCTACCATCTCTACCGAAGTGGATAAAGGGTTGTGGCCTTTAGACTTGCACCAGTTACAGAAGACCTCCCAGGTCCTTGTGCCATATTCTCCCGGAATATGGCACAAGCTTATATTGGATAAATGATTCTCCACCCAGTATAGAATCTCCTTTGCAATGTTCCACAGGCATGGACTCCGTGTTCCTCCTTTGTTGTTTAGGTAGGCTATGGTGGTAAAATTGTCCGACCTTATTTGAATCCCTTTCCCCTCGCCAAGCGGCTGAAAGTGGAGGAGGGCTAAGAGGACTGCCATGAGATCCCTCTGATTCTGAGATGACGGAAGGTGATCTTGTTTCCAGAGATTCTCGATTCTGGAAAGTTGCTCCCCATCCTGTGGGACTGGCGTCTGTTGTAATTTGTTCCCACTTGGGAGAATTTAGGTTGACTGGGTTGAAATTGTTGGTGATTGTCCACCATTTCTGATCTGTCCTGACCCGAGAGGTAAGTATAATTAATTGATTCAGACCCTTTTCCAGGATGAACTGGCTAAGGAAGGATGTCTGAAGGGTTTTGATGTGAGACATTGCCCATTTGACTGCGTCTATGGTAGCTGTCAGTTTCCATATAATGTGCTGACAGATCCAAGTTGTTGATGCTGGCAGTGATATAAATTTCCTTACTTCTCGTATGATTGCGTCCCTTTTTTCTGTCGGGAGGGAAATTGTCATGGTCACCATGTCCAGGTTGTTGCCTAAGAAGGTGATCTTTTGTGATGAGAGGAGACAGGATTTTTCCAAGTTTGGGATCCAACCCAGATATCGGAGATGTTGAAGAACTAGGTGTATTTGGTCTCTGAGATTCTATTGGTCTTCTGCCTTGATGAGAATGTTGTTGAGGTAAGAATAAATCTGCACTCTCCGAACTCTCAAGTAAGCTACAAAGGGACTCAAAACTTTTGTGAATATCCTTGTAGAGATGGCCGAACTTTCGAAAACGGACCCATTAAAGTCAATGGGAGTCAAATAGTTCAAAAAGTTCTAATTAAATACAATTAAAATATCAATGGTAACTTAATGTAAATGGCTGTGGGACCTGGGAAATGGTCTGGGGAACATGTTCGAATATCCAGGACATCCGAAAAATCAATTTTACTCTCACTCGCGCTATTTTCGAGCTCGTTCGCGCCTAGGTACCATGTACATTTTACTCGTGGATTCGATGCTCGCGTATAGGCTTTAATGGACACTTTACTCGTAGATTCGATGTTTGCGCCTAGATACCATGGACATTTTACTTGCGGATTCGATGCTCGCGTATAGGTTTTAATGGACACTTTACTCGCGGATTCGATGCTCGCGTTCGCGCCTAGATACCATGGACATTTTACTCGTGGATTCGATGCTCGCGTATAGGTTTTAATGGACACTTTACTCACGGATTCGATGCTTGCATTCGCGCCTAGATACCATGGACATTTTACTCGCGGATTTGATGCTCGTGTATAGGTTTTAATAGACACTTTACTCGTGGATTCGATGCTCGCGTTCGCACCTAGATACCATGGACATTTTACTCGCGGATTTGATGCTCACGTATAGCTTTTAATGGACCCTTTACTCGCGGATTCGATGCTCGCGTATAGGTATAATAGGCATTTTACTCGCACATTCGAATGGTCAAACATTCGATATTTATCGAAAGTCCGAAAATATTGAAAATCCGGGTCCGGGATAGTTCGAGAAGTCCGAATTCGTTCGAATTCAAATAGTTCGTCTCGAACTCGAGTTCGAGTTTGAGTTCAAGTCCATCTCTATATCCTTGGAGCTGTGGCCAGGCCAAATTGTCAGGCTCTATATTGATAGTGGAGGTTCCATACACAAAATCAAAGACATTTTTTGTGATCCTTGTGAATGGGAATGTGTAGATAGGCATTCCTTATATCTATCTTTGCCATGCATTCTTCCTGTTTCAGCTGGATGGTTGCTTATCTCAGGGTCTCCATCTTGAATCTCTGAACGTAAAGGAACTTGTTCAGGTATTTGAGGTTTAGAATAGGTCGGAACTCTCCGGAAGACTTCCTTTTTAAGAAAAGAGGAGAGTAGATACCTGTTCCTTGTTCTGAAGCAGGGACTTGTTCTATAATGTCTTCTTGGATTAAAGAAGACAAGGTTTGGAAAAGGTTCTTTTGAACTTGATGTAATAGAGGAGTCTTTGAACACAGGAATTTGTGTGGGTAAGGGGGGTATCGGAATTCTAGTGAGTATCCCTGGTTGACAATCTTTAGGACCCACAAGTCCAAAGTGATCTGAGCCCAGACCTTCATGATGGATGAGCTCTAGGTTTGGCTCCTCTGTCTCGAAAGGACTGAGCCGAGTTGGAAGTCCAGGATCCCCTTTGAGCAAAGGGTCTACATGGTCTATACTGTCTTGATTCACGCAAGTTAGAAGAGGAAGATGGGAACACACTTCTCTGGGTTCTTGATGATGGGAGACTTCTTTTGGCCAAATTCTTCTCAATAATATCCTCCAGTTTGTGGCCAAACAGCATACCTCCCTCAAAGGGAATTGTTGACAATCCTTGTTTAGATTGTGAATTAGCCTTCCATTGACGAGGCCAGATGGCTCTCCTGGCTACCACAGAAGCCCTCATGGATTTAGCTGTTATCCTTATGGAATCTATAGATGCCTCCGAAATGATTTTGTTGGCCAGTTTGATATCCTTTAGCATTGCAGACAGATTTTCTCTAGGTGTGCCATTTTTGATGCTTTTCTCAAGCTCTTGGAGCCAGATTTTGTTAGCTCTGGCCAAGCTGCGACTGAAGGTCTGAGAGACGCCCCTTCTAGCAGATAGATTTTTTTGAGAGATGACTTCTCCCTTTTGTCCATGGGGTCTCTGAGGTTGGCTGCATCCTCTGATGCTAATGAAGATACCCTTGAGGCTTTAATTACTTGGGTTTCCACCTTAAGGATATTATCCCAGAGGGTGGAGTCTACTTGAGAGATGGGATATGTATTTCCAAAGTTTTGTGATATGGAAAACCTCCTATCAGGGATTTCCCATTGCTGTTGTATGATCTCCTTGATATGTTTGTGCACATGGAAGGAGGATGAGACATTTTCTCATTCTCTTGATCAACTGACCCAAGTACTCATGAGTGAGGGAGGGCTCAGGGAGATTGTCAGAAGGTGTTTGGTCCCCTTCATTATCAGTGGTGTCACCTTGTTCAAGCTGGCCAGTTTGCACTGGTAGATTAGGAGAGAGGGGCATAGATGGAAATGGCCCTTCTGGTGGACTAGATTTAATCATAGCTTACACCTGGGCTAGCATAGAAGATGAAAAGGATTTTAAGGAAGTATCTATCAGATCTTTCACAGTAGACAGAAGCTGCTCTGATGATCCTGAACAAAGCTTGTATCCTCTCATGGCCAAGTTGTCACAGGTAGCACACTCCTTAGAACGATGTCTGTCTTCATCCCTGGATGATCTGAAACAGATATAACCATGATTATTATCATATCATCCTAACAACTGATGAATTAGGGATGCTCACTCTTTAAATCCTGCTCACCCCCTGGAGTCTGATCTGTTCCTCTTGTAAGTAGACATGATACAGCACTGTTTAGAAAAAAGAGAATGATTAGTAGATGATTCCCATGTTTCAATCTGATTGCTGCATAAAAATGGAGCAATGTTAGGGTATCTGAGAAAGGACTCACAGATGTAAAGCAGAGTCTCTGCTTCTACAGTCCTTTCCCAGCACAATCCGTGTGTCCAGGCACAAACCAGGGCTGGAACGTTGAGCCGCCGTTATTTTAAACCTCCCACACTTCCGGGTTATGATGCGGCACGTAGGAGCGTGGTGACGTCATCATCTCTTGACTCGCGCAAAACCCTCGGCATGCCGCAGCTATGATGGCGGCTTCCTGCCTTGCCCAGACACACGCGTGGGGAAAGGCCTTCACTAGAGGAAGAGCGACTGAAACCTCCAGTGGAGAGTGGGGGGAGCTTATGCGAATTATGATGTTGCCTGTCGCGAGACAGGAGAGAAAAAGACAAAGGTAAGGGGCTGGAGCAAACTTTTTATGAGCTTGGGGAGGAGCCTGTCAGCGCGACGTCAAGGGGATTTAACCCATTAGTGTTCACTGCCATGCAGGACCAGGGAAAAAAGAATTAGCAAAAGTTAAATAACTGGGTTTTGGTGGTTTTGAGGAATTTGGTCTGATAATTTTACATGACATTTAGCACATGAAATTTAAATCTTTTTTGAGTCCAAATGTATTTATAGGTTTACTATAAACCTATACTCATTCTAACCTCTAAGATTTTGTGATTTAAAATTTCCCATAAGCACTTTAAGGCTGTGTCCTTGGCTGAAGAAATGGGCTCCCACATGGAAATCTTTAATTATTATTTTTCAACCGATGTGAAGTCATCCTTTATCTTAGGGTCTGTCCAGTTTCTCCTACATAAGGTTAGCCAATGAAAGGTATTACAATATATGCAAGATGCTTTTGCTTTCATTAATGGTTAACATGGTACAATACAATACTCTACTACTACAGGGAGGACTGGTGGACCATACATATCAGCAGACCTTAGCCCAAGCCTACATATTACACACAAAGCAGATAAATGAAAACATCTTCTTTTACAGTTTCCTATTATCATATGCAATCACACCATTCTCTATTTTAGTTAAGTTATTCATTTGAATGTATGCATTAAATTATAGGAAATAGAAACAGTATTCCGTTCAAGCATTTCACACAAAATCCAATGGGTTTTTCTTTCACTGGTCCTGCAGTATCTAAGACAAGAATCTGTACACAGGTTATCACTTTAGATACTGACACATTTTTGATTTTTTTCTGGGCCAGAATTACACCTCAGGAGCCTATAGGCATAAAAAGCCTTGGGCCTGTAATCCCATCCCTTCACCAATAGGCCAATACCACACCTATTTATATTTATGATGACATTTGTGAACTGTAAAAAAATCTGTTTTAAATAATATTTGTAAAGCATAGGGGTTTTAGATGCTTTAAACCCCTAATTTTAATTAATATGGCAACAGATTGGGATAAAAACGGTTAGAGATTGACAGCTACACCTCCAACCACAGGTGCCCCTAGGCACATGTCTACTGTGTCTAATATTAAATCCAGCCATGGTTATCCTGCCTGACTTCAACAACACAAGAATTCACTTCAGTGACACAACAACAGTGTAATGTACGGCTACACAACTCAGAGAGCTGCACACACAGAACAACAGCTTCTATAACAGGGTTAAATATTAACCCTGGAAAGACTATGTTACTATTGATGATATGAACCACATTTGCGGTTATTGTCATGCTTAGAAATTTAAAGCAGAGCCTCCAGGAATGTGACCACGCCCCCAGATATTGCTGTCACGGCCACACACCCAAACATCACGGTCACGCTCATGCACCAACCATCAAGGCCACTCCCCCAAAGATAACTGCCATGCATTGCAACCATGCCCCCAAATGTTGTGACCACGCTACCAGATACTGTGGTCACTCCCCAAAAAACCCCCAAAACATTATGGTCCACCCCCATACATCATGGCCACACACCCAAACATCCCAGGTCTGTTCCCGAATCACACCCACATACACAAACATCCTGTCCATGCCCCCAAACATCACAGGCACACACATCATGGCACTTTCAATTTGGACCAGAAAATAATTTTATTGATTGGGATCTAATAGTCAATATAAAGTGATCCTTGTGCAATGATAAAGTGTTAAAGTGCAAACAAGGTGACATACTGCTAACAAATGTGCAAAAAATTGAACCCGCTTAATAAAAACACACAGAGCTCAGACAGAGCAACAGAATGAAGCCGGCTTCAAAAACACAGACAAACAGCCGCACGTCACATGATCAGAGACACTGACGCTTGTGAGTCGCTCAAGTGCTGCGGTATTCAATTTCACTCAACATGTTTTCCCAACGGAAAATTCCATGTAGCATGTTCACCACATTTGCATATTTACTCTCCAAGTGGAAAAACTGATAACGTTGTATGTAAGGTTTTGCAATAAACATATGTGCTATACATCCCTCAAGCAATGTCACCTCCTCAACTCATAACTATAAAATACATGACGTACATTACCAACTGTGCACTTCTTTTTCTGCCTGTCTCTCCCTGCACGTAAAAAATACTTTACCCACAAGTGTACATGGGCAACGCCGGGTACAACTGCTAGTATATATATATATATATATATATATATATGGATAGATAGATAGATAGATAGATAGATAGATAGATAGACAATAGAATGATAGTCAGATAGAGACATATGTTTGAACATATCTATGAAGTTATTCGTAGTTTTCTTTCTTTATACCTGGTTTCAGATGAGCAAATGGGATCTCTCCTGTTAACAGCTCCCAAAGACATAAAGCATAGCTGAAAACATCTGCCTTTATTGTATATCGAGTGCACTGACTGAAAACTTCTGGAGCCATCCAACGTAGATTCTATAATAAATTCAATTCATTATTATTACATCACAAATAAGGCGAGCAGAAACAATTCAATATAATTTTCAGGTAAATTCAAATGATGTACTCATAAGGAGACTATCAACATGGGTAGTTTGACTATAAAGTAAATATTTAGGTGTTTAAATCTTTTTAATTGTTAGCTTGTTTTTGCTACTGCCCAGCTGTTAATGAAACAATATGAAACATAATGAAAGCAAGAATAAAAGATTGGCATCTAATTGATGTTTTGTAAAATCACAAACAAAACAAAATCAGAAAATTTCATCCATCTCTAACACCGTGTTATACCTTAAAGGTACAATTTAAACAAAATATATCTGTTTAAAGATAACAGAGCTACTATGAATTAAAAATATAATTCCTTGAGTATATGGATAATTCCTTGAGTATATGGATATTCAACATTGTTTTTCAGTGTGTCAGTTACATGAGAAACAGCCCAAAAGATGTATAAAAATTAGAACTCCTAAAGGGTTATTCAATAAAAGTTATTATCGTTAAAAATGGTGCTAACTGCTAATTTTGTCCCAACCAATCAGTGTGTTCAATCAATGTTAGCTTTTTAAAATGTCATATAATATCTGATTGGTTGGGGCAAAATTAGCACCATTTTTAATGATAAGAACTTTTATTGAATCTCCTAACATAACAGGGCAATACATACATTTCATTTTTTATCTTTTTTTATTAAATATATTTTTACTTTTGGTGATTTTTTAATTACTTTTTTATGGTATAAAAGTAAAATAAAAAATTTTTTTTTGATTTTTTTTGATTTTGTAAAATTTTGCTTTGAACATGAAGATTACTATATTTTAATTCAGTCTTTTAAAATATTGAGCCAGGCAATGTATATTGGTGCACTAACCCACAAGAGTTAATTTTGCTGGCAGGTTTGGGTAACAATGCAGGTCTTTTTGGAATGAAAATTACAAGTTTTGAAATTTTTCATAAAAAATTTAAGGGTAGTTTCGGGTTTAGGTTGAAACTCCACTACACCCCTTGCACTAATCTGGGTTTCAATAAAAGCTGTTGGGTTTGCAAAACAATAAGGATTTTAAACAATTGAAAGCAAAATACATGTCAGAATTTGTACATTGTACATTTGTACAAACTTGGTTTGTCTATTGAAATGAAAGCAAAAGTTCCTTGATTTCCTAATTCCTTGCAATAGAGAGCAACTGCAGCTTTTCCTTTATTAAATGGCATGTCCACCCTGAAAACTAAAATTTGCCCTATTGTGTAGTGTAAAAAAATCCTTACCTTTCTCTTCTGCTCCTTATGGCTGTCCTGCAATGCCTCCTGAAAGTCCAGGAAACTGAAGAGTAGGAGCCTTCCTGTGTGTTATAGGGTATCTGCTCCTTCCCTGTGCTCCTGAAGGACTCTCGCATGCGCAGGGGAGCTCTCTACCCTCCATCCCTCCTTCAATCCGGATCCATCGTCTCTCCAGTAAGTTTTAAAAGTAATGTTTGCTATAGTGTAGGGAACCACCCCTGCAGCCCTAAATGCTAGGGTATTAAGTCAAAAAAGTACACATAAACAGACTTACCAACCTTCGTTCCTTCGGCTCTTTATAGCTGGTATCCGCTTCTGTAATTGGCTGAATCTTAGCCAGTCAGAGACGTGGCTGTCAGTCTGGCCCATATTGCTACTCCATTCCAATAGAGGCAGAGGCTGAAGGAAAAAAGGTGGGTAAGTTTGTTTCTGTGCTTTTTTTTTACTTAAAACCCTAGCATTTAAGTTTGCAGGGGGGTCCCCTAGATTACAGAACAATTTAGATTTTGGGGTGGAGATACCCTTAAAGTCATTCCATTCCATTGTATAGATAAGACAACTAATAATGGTGCCTTAAAAGGAACAGAAAAACTGTTTAGAATTTGATTAAAGCTTTCTGGAAATAAGTAAAATGATATACTGTATTCACCACTGACTTACATTTATATACAATTGGATATTTGTGCAAATTTCAACTATATATTTTATGCATAGCCTACAGCAGAGTAAGCTGCTTTTACAAATACATTTTTACTTTGAAAGCAACAATATCTGAAATATACAGCTGATTAGGCCAACTGTGGCATTGAATGGATTAGCATCCCAAAAAAATACTCCATTATTAACAAATCCTTTCCTTATCATTATTCATCTGTACATCATTAAGTTCAAACTGTAATTTTAACTTTGTGTGCTAGTTGTTGCTGTGGTTACAGACTACAATAATACTGTTTTCCATGATGGAAAGGAGAAATTGCATTGTATACTGACAAGCTATTATTTTTTTAAAACAAGGCTGATTCTTTTCCAAATAACAAATTGGAAAACAAGTTGTATTGTAAATGTTTATCAATGTTCATCTCTAAAAAGGCTGCTTTGTATTAGCAAACTATGGACACAAAGCAAGGTACAGGATTTCTATGAATAGCCATTGTTAACATGAATAGAGAGTGTTTATTGTTTTTCATGAAACAAATAAATAGTTCAAGGCTAAGCACTGGCTGTTTTAGACAATTCTTTAAATGTGGTGGAGGCATATTTTTATAATATGACAATATCATGTTACTCTGGCTACGTATAATGCAGACCCCCCACAACCCCCCACCACACCCCGCTGCTTTTAGGCCAAGTTTATTTAGGTGGTTTTTACAAAGGAATTGCAGTTGCCAATTTGCAATTTGCCAATTTGCATGACAGTCATGCAAAACTTTATATCAATGGTTTATTTTCATCAGTCCTCCATGTCTGCGGCTTCCAAAATCAAGTTTTTGGTTTTCAGGTTGGCTATTCTTTATTCTGGCCACACGTAGCAATAATATCATACATTTACTGCACACCATAGAATCTCCTGTCAAACTCAAACAATCAGTTCCCTATCTGCATGTCTTACAACCGTTTTTTTAAAAAATGATGTTTGCAAACCCCAGGCTGCTTAGTCATGTTGTCCTCGTCCACTGATTGAAGAAATCTGGATTCTGGGAAAAAGAAATACAAAAATTATTCTTTTAAAAAAGAATGGACTGAAAATCAGAGAGAAAATTAATGAAATGTCACCAAATATACCAATATCTTGACATCTATAATGTTATATATAATTTACAATCACATACTGTTTTTTTTGTTATAAGTAGAGATGGACTGGAACTCAAACCCAAGTTCGAAATGGATTTTGCGACTTTGAATGAACTCAGACTTTTTGAACTTTCTGAATTTTCGAGGATCTTTGAATTTTAAAATTTTCGAGGATTTTTGAATTTTCTAAATGTATTGAATTTACCAATAACAACTATTGGTGGGTATTGGTAGGTATAGAAGACAGTTTGACAGACCCCAACAATGGTGGCAAACTGCAGTGAGCCTACTCTAACGCATTGATTCTGCTGATGTTAATTGTTAACTTTTGGCCTGTTTTCTCCTATATGATGCAAATTGGGGGAGAGAAGCCAATGTGGTGCTAGGTATATCCAGAGGGGCCAAGCCTGTCAGGCTCATCAACAATGGTGGGAAACTGCAGTGAACCTACCCTAACTCAATGGCTCTGCTGCTGTGAAGCATAACCCTTTCATCAGCTTTCCCCTATATGATGCAAACTGTGGGGAAGAGAAGCCAATGTGGAGTGGGGTATGTCTAGAGGGGCCAAGCTTGTCTGGCTCCTCAAAAATAGCGGCAATTTGCAGAGAGCCTACTTTAATTCAACTGTACTTTTTCAAAAGTTTGAAAATCCAAAATTGGACCGGATTTTCCGAAGTTTGACCATCTCTAGTCATAAGTAAATAAATCATAAAAATATATAATCTTAGGGTGATATTTATCATGGACTACCAAAAGCATAGTTGGTAATTCAATTATTATATGCTAAAAATAGCAAAGTCCCACCTTAAAGAGAAGTGGCACTGTGACATAAACCCACATACAAGGAAAGTGGGCAGGGTACATATATTTATTGTTTTACTCCCTATTTCTAGCTTGTGGAGATAAAAAAAAGTTGCTGAGAATTCCTGTCTCACTCTTGCTTTCTGGGAAAATAATACTGAGCATGTTGAAGCATGAGCATGTCAAAAAGTCAGGTCAGTGGAAGGGACAATAATTACAATTGCTTCTTAACTGTACAAATGTTAGTATGCATCTTTGATTGGGGATTACATGGAAATATAAGAAATACATTGTTTGTTAAGGTTCTCATTTATCTAGGTCATGGTATATCTGTTGTATTCAGTTAGATCAACTGGACTTAAACTTTAGTTCTTGAAGACATTTCGCCAGTCATCCTACTGGCTTTCTCTGCCAACGGATTCTTGTACAAGTCGTTCTGAATTGAGAAAGCCAGTCGATTGACTAGCGAAATGTCTTAAAGAGCTAAACTTTAAGTCAAGTTGATCTAACTGAATACAACAGATATAAGAAATACATTGTTTTAGCCAGTAATATCTAACCTATGAACTTCTCCTTTACTCTACAATTTGCAAGAAAAGATTAGATGGTCATTGCAACCTGCAATGACATTCGTATTTTTATGTTTTAAATCATAAAATCATGTTTGTTGCATTCTGAGCCTTTGAAAACTATTTTCAATCACATGTGTGTATGTATTTTGGTCCATTTGTGTCTATTTTTGACAGTTTTGTGCTTTAAAGGACAAAAATACTATCTATGTAAAAACACCCAAACTACCTCCCTCTCACATATTACTCTGAATGTCAACAGGAAAGACAACTCTAGTTATATACAAATCTATAGGCACATGGTACACTGGCATACTCTTAAAAGTAAACCTGATAGAGCGATACTCAGAGTTATATGTGAGTAATATTAATATAGCCCTAAAGGTTGGTAACATGTATTTTATTGTTGCCATTTACTTTGATTTAAATTGTGATTTTGTATCTGTTTTGTTTTCATTGTGTGCCCCCCCCACTTCCCCCCCCCCCTAGAGTTGCGATATATTAGGAAGGGTGGAAATTAACACCTGCTTTATCTCCCCATGAACAGGAATGGGGTCCGGTTCTTCTATACTTCTTACATTTATTTTAAAAGGATGAAACAAAACATTACTTCTGTAGCAGTAAATGGCCTGCTCATTTTGGAAAGTATAACTGTAAATACTTAGGTTAAAAGTATTTATTTTAGCAGTCGCTTACTCACTTTATCTGTTTAGTTGATAATAAAGAGTATGGTAAGGGGTAATACATAACAACATTGTGTTTTTCCCATTTTTGGATTTTTTGGATCAAGTAATACTATTTCTGAACTTGTGAGGTTCATTTTAGTAATCTGCCTGTGTACTAAAGTACCCATTCTGAAACAATTATTTTTAACATAAAGCTGTTAATGATAGATACCCCGATATTTTATATTCATATATAGATAGATATAGATATATACATAGATATAGATAGATGATTGTAAGATAGATAGACAGACAGACAGACAGACAGACAGACAGACAGACAATTACAATAGTTATGCTTACCCCCAAAATCTGCAACAACAGCATGGCCATCTTCATAAAGTAAAATGTTGTGACTAAAAAGAAAAGAGCTATATGGTGTTACAGAGCTTTCCCCCCCCATGTCTGAGCTATTTTATATATTAAAGGAGAACTAAAGTCTCCAGACAACATTGTCCCAATAGACAGAGCACATTCACAAACATACAACAAGCTGTGTCTCTACCCTCCCTTTGCTGTGGCCATTGTGTGATTTATGAAAATAATCTGTAAATACTAGGGGTCAGCTCCCACAATCCACCTTAGCTTGGTAAACCCCCAGCAAAGTGTCTGCGTACAGGCACATGCGGCACATGCTCTGTAGTGCTCAACAGATCAAAACAAGTAGGTTGCAGCCTTGCTTCCTAGAAGCTGACAGCCAGTTACAGTACAGCACAGAGATCCTCCCTCTCCCTGATGCAGAACAGGGATTTTAGTTTTTTATTTTCAAACACATTCAATGCTCATTTCCTAACAATGATATAATCCTTTACTTTTCATACATAAATAAAAGTAATCTTTGCAGTATATTTCATAGATAGCATGGATGTAAAAAATGGAATACTAATATTTCAGCAAAAATAAAAAAAATAAAAGAAAGTCTGGGGAATAGAACCTGCAACTTGTACATTAGCTCTTACCTCTAACAGAGATACTATATGGATGACTGGTACAGGTAGAATCTTTTGCTACCAACGTAATGAAAACAAAAAATAAAGGTAAGTGTGGGGATTTGAACAAGGTGTGACCTTCAGAACTGTGTGTTTCTATAACTAGCGTCTTCCTATGTGAGCCACCATTAAGTAAGCTAAGAAGTTAGGTACATCGAGGGCTAGGCCACACTAGCGCGCTTTTCTTTTTTTAGTTTTTTTGAACTATTCCTTTAACCCACCCAAAGGTAAAGAGGCCCTATTGAATTTTCTTTACCTTGTCATTATTTTTTAAAAGTGTTATTAGTTGATAATTATAGGAATCTTTATAATGTTTGTCAAACTTGGTTATGTACTCAAATGAAATTCTACAGCAATTGAATTTTTTCCATAATACATAATGGAACTCTCCTATTTACTCCATACCTGAGCATATTTCTTTATAAGGGAAGGTGATGTGTCCTGATGTGATGTGCTATTTTCTACTGAAGTCCGTGTAGATGTTTTTGCTTAGATGATTTTTTTTATAAATTTTTCATTAGAAACATGTTAAGCAAATGTCAGTTTATGTCAGTGAAACGAGGCCAATAAATCAAGCTGATATTGCATTCAGACTCCCCTGTCAAAACAGCAAGGTGGATTTCCTTTCATGTCCCTTCCAGAGAATCCTTCAAATTTCTGTTTACTCTATTTTGCTACCAGTTGCAAGGCCTTATCATTTTAATAACATACATATAATTATATATACATACATAATAACACATAATAGATAATCTGGTTAAATAGAAATAATAGATACTCTGGTAAAAAGCACATCCAAAGAGGAATATTAACTGGTAGAACTTTTCAAGTGGATAAATTACCAATCTGTCTACTGTTTTTGCAACTGCAAATTGAAGTTGTTGTATTGGTAGCCATTGTAAATGTTACAGGGTAACTTTATTTATTTTTTATTTTTTTTAACTAAAATAATAATACAATTGTAATAGATCATTTTTCACATTGATTTAAATCTAAAACTCTAAATGGTCACTATCATTCATACTATTTTATCTTGCCAACAAATGCACAAGTATTACCCTTTAGCCATAACAGTAATTTAGCACTTATTTAGTTAATTATCTTAATAAACAAGGAACTGGTAATAAGTAGACATGGCCAAAACTCGTTAGTTTCGTTCCGGATTTACTGATCTTGGGAAAAACCAGAAGAAACCAAACTCTGAAAACGGAACATACATTCAAGGATTTGGACCGCATTTTCAAAGGTTACCGAATATAGAAGGTTATTTTCAGTAACCCTCGGAAATAATTTTGAACATTCATTAACCCTCGAAAATATGATTGGATACTACTTATGAGTTTCCGGTCATATTTTCAAGGGTTAACAAATGTCTGAGAAAATAACTTATATATTCAGTAACCCTCCAAAAAGCGGTTCAAAGTCCCGAAATCCCAACAATCTGCTTGGTTTTGGACGGAATGTTTGGATTTCAGAACCGAGGGGTTCCGTATTGGATCCGGGTTTGAGTCGGACCTGCATCTCATCTGTACTAATAAGCTGGCAACACATTGTAATACATTCCACATGTAAGGTGTATATCTTCACTATCATGAATTGTACAGTATAAATACATTTTGCATTTTCATTAATGTGTTACATGACACACTGCATTTTCAAATGTAATACTGTACTCATTTCAGTCAAATTTTTATTGTAATGAAAGCAAATAAGAAATACAAATGGACAGAATTTTGGACAAAAAACATAGCCTTAAGCAGTTACTTATTAGTAAGATTACTTTGCACTAGTTTGAGCCAATAGATGCAGGGAAATTCAATAAAAGTTCTTATCGTTAAAAATGGTGCTCATTTTGCCCAAACCAATCAGATATTATGTAACATTTGAAAGTTAACATCTGATTGGTTGGGGCAAAATGAGCACCATTTTTAACGATAAGAACTTTTATTGTATAACCCTGATGGTGTTAAAGATGTGTGGGAGGGTCAATCCTCTACCGGCATTTACCCACATGCAAAAAATGTAAAATTGTAAAATGATGGTAAGTATGGTAAGTCGTGTAGTGTATAGCAAGCCTTACAGACCCCCCTAGATCAATTATTTAAAGCCCTTTAAGATGTTTAGTTGTTGTCTATAGATGTTAACTACAGTTAGAAAACAACTGATACATTTTGCACCTCTTAGGCTGGGTACACATCAGCAGATATTTTTGGCGGAAATATCTGCTGGTGTGGGGCGGCCGGCCGTGACCGAGAACGGACATGTCGGTAAATCACAGCCGATCGTGCCATTCCCTATGGGATATTGCATGTGTGGCTCTGGGTAAAACCCATTTTGGTTTACCAAGCAGCAACTTTAAAGCCAGCGAAAACTGGGGATTAAAGAGTTGTGCAAAAAATACCACAAACACAAATGGTAAAGCCTTCATAAATACATAAGAAAATGAAAGCATATTTCAACAGATGGATTTACTGAATAAAAACATTATGGGGCATCTGAAAGTAGTATGAGTTTTATTCATTGCAACATGACTAAGTTTACCAGATCCTCTGCTGTTTGGCCGATAGTGGTAAACTAATTAGTAGCAATGCACACATTACAAAGTGCTATATTCAACCTACATTTTAATTTTTATTTATCTGTATAATGGCTTGCACTTATCCTCTTGTTTGCATACTCTGTATTTTATAATGTATAGTGCTGCGTACCCAAATGGTGCTTTATAAATAAAATGATACATACATACATACATTTATTCTCTATCAACCTTATTGCTCCAGTGAAGCTAAATGTGACCTTGCTGGCCATAAAGTTGTCTGATTATTTTCCGTTTAAATGTTTTTATAAGTAATTGCTTATTCGTATACTCAATTTCATACAGTAACTTATAAGAAAAAGAGACTTCTGGGTAATTTCCATGTTACCATGGTTGCCCTTTAGGAAATGTTATACCTTCTAAGAGGTTTTAACAGCATTGAACGAGCTAAATGCAAAACCAGAGCGCCAGCCACAGACCAGTTCCAGGTTTATTGAGCCATCATCAGTGTAACTTAGGCCTCTGGTTTTGCAATATGAAGTGCTTATTTAAGGCTTATTTAAGGGAGAATATAAGTATATACTTTTATCGAATCAGCCCCTTAGTGTCTACAGTAGCTTACTCACTGCAACAAATTACACCGTTTATGTATTGATTACCACTCATACAGGTTATTTTAATTCCATTCCAAAGCGATGATGAAAACAACACATAAACACACACACACACACAGACACATACACACACACACACACACATATATATAAAATAATGACCAATAGTATTATAGATACAGATCAAACAGTATATTAGGGCAAATTCAATTTGGTTTAAATTACATTTTACATTACATTATTATTTTCATATTTTGCAGCTCCCACATCAAAATGAGAGTTGAGACACTGCTTTTATCTCAAGGTTGCCCGTCTTCTAATTCAATGCTTTTCTGAGGATTAAGTTACCCTATAATATTAACACAAATATAGAATAGATAGTAAACATATACTTGAAGGCAACTATTATGATTCTGAAAAGTTAAATTGTTTAAATAATTGAGTTTTTAATCTGTTTTTAATCTGAAAACCTATATGAAATAAAACGTTGGGTTTGAACATAAAACATTTTATCTGAAATCAGATTATGCAAATTATTTTCAGATCAATGTATGCAAGAACATTTTCAGAACTGTAAGATGTGAAATGATTCATTTTTATTAAAAGCCTTTGAAGTCATGGAAACTGCAGCCTTAATATACTGAAAAGAGTGTAGAAGTTGACTTCATCTTAACAAACCTCAAATTATTTGCGTTGGTGCATTTTTAGCTTGGCTTGCATATAGTATTGGGTTGATGTATAGTTACAGAAAGTAAAAATACATAGTTAATTACCAGTAGCCAATGTAATTTTGCATTTTTGTAAAAATAAATAAATAAATACATTTGCCCTGTATGACTTTATTAGATTCTGCAACAAGATATAAGAAACCAAGCGGCTGGTACAATAAATGGTGCAATAATTTGGCCATGCTATTTCTCTGAAGCAACCAATAAAATTATATTTAACTGCAGTAACCCAGTAAAAAACTAACATCTTATTTGGCTGCTGAAAATTAATATCACAGGCATACTTTTATTGAATTAGCTCTTTAGTGTTAATAATGGGCAGACTTCCAACTGAAAAGAATGGAACTCAAGCGCACTAAGATATTTAAGAGGGCATAGAGGTGGCCTTGAGAACCATGAACACCACACCTACTCAAAGGTATTCCCTATGTTGTACAAACAGTAAAATAACTGGGAGCACTTTTTTTAGATTGACTGCCAACTTAAAAGGTAGGAAGCAGGACTTAAAGATGAAAATGCCAGACCTACTAAAATACCAGTTTTAATATCTCTGTTTTATCACAGATCCACCCAGGTTCACCAAATCACCCTAGCCCTTTCCTCCTATTTGTCAAAAAAAATAAACACCTTACCCCTAAACAAGAAGGGTTGATGGGAATTAAACCAACAGGATAAACATAATTTTAGATTTTGAGTTTGCTTTGTCAAATTCAAACAAAAAATACTTTTAGATTTTTTTCAGTTTTGGCTTCCACTTGCCTGCATGCTAAGAAACAGACAGCTTTCCATATCCTTTACTTCTCTAAATCCATATCTGTCTTTCACTGCATGCTCTTTTAACTTTGTTGCTTTAGCTTTGAACTTCCCATGGAATGAAATATGAAATCTGTTTCAAAGGTCACTCTCTGCTCCTACTAAATCCGACTTTAACAAATGTGCCATAATTAAGGCTTCGCTTCCTATTGGTAAATGTATTTCTTAAAGCAGTAGTACATTTAAGTGAGCAGCTACGTGATGAGATGAAGAACATTTCAAAGCTAAATGACATATTTAACTGATAACCCTTTACATATTACAGAACTGTGAAATGGGTCATAAAACTAAACCTTTGTAAAAGACCCCTGGTCTTTCTTAATCTTTCTTACACAGGCTCCTTTTTAAACTTAAACAGAATTATAACCAATTTTATTATTAATTATTTTGTGACTAATTTGATTATTACCCCTTATTTCAAAATACAGATCCTTCTGACAGGTGTGATGCTTTCATGTGGTGTGTATAAATGTGGGGAAGTAGGAAATGATTTGCTATTCTTACAGTAGTAATGAATAAAACTGACACACCTGTGAAGCCTTTGTAAAATAAATGTATATGTAATAAATGGCCGGGAGGCCGGGTACTTACAAGTACGCTTTAGGAGGAGGCGTATAGTCTGGGAATTGCAGGGCACAGAGGCTTCTGGGAAATATAGGCTGGATGCCGGAACAAGGTGCTGCTGGGAACTGTAGGCTGGATGCTGTAACAATGGTGCTGCTGGGAACTGTAGGCTGGTTGCTGGAACAATGGTGCTGCTGGGAACTGTAGGCTGGATGCTGGAACAATGGTGCTGCTGGGAACTGTAGGCTGGATGCTGGAACAATGGTGTGATGCTGGAAACAATGGTGTTGATGCTGGAACTGTAGGCTGGGAAGCTGGAACAATGGTGATGCTGGAACTGTAGGCTGGATGCTGGAAAGGTAAGTAACAGGAGACTGGAAGCAGGCAAGGTAAGTGATGGAGTGGGATGCAGGCAAGGTAAGTCACTGAGCAGAAAAGGTAGGTACGGGATCCAAGGCAGGTAAGTACAGGAGCCAGGGAGGTAGCGAATGCTACAATGGGCACGGGTCAGGAGGACACGGCTTTCAAATTTGCACCGCCCGGCGTGTCGGCGGCGTGACGTCATGACGTAGACGCCGCCCACCCGGAAGTGCAGTGCGGCGCGGGAACGCGAGCGGCAGGTAAGTTCGTGCAGTACCCCCCCCCTTACGGGGGGCCACAGGACCCAACGGGCCAGGTTTCCCTGGAAAACTCCTGTGGAAAGCTTTGCTAGACGAGGAGCGTGCAAATCAGAATGTTTAATCCAAGCTCTTTCTTCTGGACCAAAACCTTTCCAGTGGACCAAATACGCAGAGACCTCCTCCAGAATCTAGAGTCCAAGATCTTCTCAACCTCAAACTCCTGTGACCATCAATGGAAATTGGAACGGGAGGTAGTAAGGATGTGGAATACTGATTAGAGCATACTGGCTTGATGAGGGAAATATGAACACGTAAGGAATCCGCATGCTGGAAGGAAGTTGGAGGCGAACAGTCACGGACCGACTAATTCCAGGATAGGAAAAGGACCAATAAATTGGGTCCCAGTTTGGAGGAAGGAACCCGTGGTAATATGAGCAGAGGAGAGCCACACTTATCTCCGACAGAATAAGCTGGGGATTCTCTACGTCTCCTATCTTCTCAGTTTTTTGCACCAAAGAGATTTCTGAAGGCTGACTTCGTCGTAGCATGCCAGATAGCGGTCATCGGGCCGCAGAGTCATTGAGCAGCGGGTACTTGTGTGAAAGAAAATCTTGAGGAAAACATCTAGATTTGTCCCAAAGACACACAAAAAAGGAGATTTCCCAGTGAAGATGAGGTGATTGTTATGGGCAAACTCAGCCAAGGCAGAAGGTCAGCCCAATCATCCTGGGTATAGGAAATGTAACAACGAAGATATTGTTCCAAAGACTGGTTAGTGCGTTCAGTAGCCCCGTTGGATGGGTGGTAAGCCGAAGAAAATGTAACTTGATGTTCATGGACTTACAAAGTGCTCTCCAGAATTGGAAACAAATTGAGTACCTCTGTCAGATACTATTTCAGAAGGGAGTCCATGAAAGCGAAGATATGTGAAAAAATAGTTGAGCTAACTCCGTTGAGGATGGGTTTGGGGAGGGGTAAAAAATGGGCCGTTTTGCTGAAGCGGTCTACAGTCACCCATATAACCGTGTTTTTCTTGGAAGGTGGAAGTTCCACAATAAGTCCATGGATAGATGGGTCCAAGGTCTGGACGGAATGGGGAGGGGAAGAAGACCACAGGGGAGGGTTCTAGAGTTGGATTGAGCACAGCTGGTACACGCGTTGAATAAAGTCTTTAATATCTTTTCTCATTTTGGGCCACCAAAGGGAACGCGGCATATATTAAAAGTTTTGTTAACACCAAGATGCCTGGCTTGCTTGGAACAGTGGTATGAAGAAAGATAGTTTTCCGAAGAGAAACAGGAACAAAGCTTTTGCCAGAGGTGTGTCGGACGGAGCAGAATCTTGTGCGGCTTGAATCTTGGAACAGAGTTGGGCGATATAGAGGCCAAGATTTAGTGGTTGGGATAACAGAGCCCTTATCTTGATAGTACAGTCGGAAGCCACAAATGATCTGGAAAGGGCTCAGCTTTTTTGTTTTGGAACCAGGTTGGTAAGTGATAACAAAGTTGAATGGGAAAAGAATAAGGACCACCGTGCTTGACGAGGATTTAACCTTTTGAGATTCTGGATGTATTCGAGGTTTTATGGTCGGTAAGGATGGTGATAGGTACAGAGGTGCCTTCCAATAGATGACGCCACTCCTCGAGGGCCAGTTTGATAGCAAGAAGTTCCCTATTCCCAACGTCATAGTTCCGCTCGTTGGGATAGAAACTTCTTGGAGAAATATGCACAGGATGGAGTTTTCCTTTGTGCCCTGTCTCTGGGAAAGGACCGCTCTGCTCCCAAGTCCGAGGCATCAACCTCAATGTAGAAGGGAAGACTAGGATCTGGATGTACTAGAATGGTGATCAGCAAAGGCTTCCTTGAGTCGTTGAAGGCCTCGAGGGCTGCAGGGTCATGAATGAGGCTTACCACTTACTGATGAGAGCTAAAATGGGAGAAATTATAGAAGAAAACCCTTGAATGAATTGTTCTGTAGTAATTGGCAAAGCCAATGAACCTTTGAATAGCTTTGGTTCCCATAGGAAGAGACCAATCTTGGACGGCAGAAACTTTCACAGGATCCATCTGGAAACCTTGCGCTGATACAATGTAGCCTAGAAAGGGTACCTGCGAACACTCAAACAGACATTTTTCCAATTTGGCATATAGCCTATTCTCTCTCAGAGTAGTAACACCTGTTTAACATGGAGGCGGTTGTGAGGGCAGATCTTAGAAAAGATAAAATGTCATCTAGATATACTACTAAGAAATTCCCAACATATCCCGGAAAATGTCATTTACGAATTCTTGGAACACCGCTGGAGCATTACAAAGGCCAAAAGGCATTACGAGATACTCATAAAGACCGTCCCTAGTGTTAAAGGCCGTCTTCCACTCGTCACCTTGGCGTATACGGATCAGATTGTATGCCCCCCGTAAATCCAGTTTGGTAAATATTTTAGCTCCTTTTATCTGGTCAAACAGCTCAGATATGAGAGGGAGTGGATACCGATTCTTATTGTGATTTTATTTAACCCATGGTAGTCGATACAGGGTCGTAAACCTCCGTCTTTTTTCAACAAAAAAGAACCCAGCTCCAGCAGGGGAAGTGGAAGGCCGTATGAAACCCCTAGACAAATGTTCAGTAATTGTACTCTTTCATGGCTAGAGTTTCCGAGGGAGAAAGTGGGTATGTGCGTCCCCGAGGAGGCATAGTACCAGAGAGAAGATTGATGGGGCAATCGTAGGCTGTGCGGTGGTAGCTCCTCAGTCGCTTTTTCAAAAAACATCAAAGAAATCACGATAACATTCAGGGAGGTTTTTCTCAGTTTATTTTCACAGGTAATGGGTAGTGCAATGAGTAGAAAGGCAATTTTGAAACAGAAAGGGCTCCAAGACTTGAGTTCATTGTTTAGACCAATCTATTACAGGGTTGTGTAATCTGAGCCATGAAGTCCGAAATTAGGGGAGCAGAAAGGCTTTGGATGACAAGAAAAGATAAACGTTCCTGGTGAAAATGCCAATGCGGAATAAGACTTCTTATGTAGATTTGGAGATGAATTCTGAAGCCAACGGGTTATTGTCAATAGCCAGAACTCGAAGAGGTTGCTGCAAGTGAAGGAGAGGAAGCCCCAGTTGTGCTGCATAGGTAGAATCAATGAAAATTTCCAGCCGCACCAGAATCGACAAAGGCCTGGGAGGAAAAAGTTTTACCATTACAAGTGATAGTAGCTGGTAGAAAAAGTTATCAGTGGTTCAAATTTGGCAGGAGACTTAACGTTACCTAGAAGGAGCTCCTCCTAATTCTAGGTCCTGGAGTTTCCCGACTTCAGGGACAATTCTTACAAAATGTCCTTGCCCAGCCACAATAGAGACAGAGCCATTGGTACGTCGGCGTGATTTTTCCTCGGGGGATAGATGAGTGCCGCCAATTTGCATCGGCTCTTCACTGAAGATATGGGTTGCGGAAAGGTCTGGCCAGGCCTAGGAAGGTCTAGGAGGCTGGAACGGGCTGCAGACCTTTCTGCCTGCCGTTCACGAAAGCGGGTATCAATATGTATGCATAGTGTAATCAGGTCTTCCAATCGGACAGGCAATTCCCTAGATACTAATTCGTC
Source organism: Hymenochirus boettgeri (assembly GCA_019447015.1). Taxonomy (NCBI): domain Eukaryota; kingdom Metazoa; phylum Chordata; class Amphibia; order Anura; family Pipidae; genus Hymenochirus; species Hymenochirus boettgeri. The sequence continues at coordinate 140,931,316 of CM033472.1, forward strand.
CTTGAGGCGATCAGAGAGTCCCTGCCAAAAGGCTGCAGTCAAAGTGCCTCATTGTTCCAAGAAGTCTCCGCAGCAAGGGTACGAAATTCAATAGCATATTGACCCACAGAACGAGACCTTGGGCGGAGCTGCATCAAACGGAGAGGAGGCAGACAGAGGTTCTTACTGGAGCATCGAAGACCTTGAAACATGCTCAGGAAGTCAGTAACATTATAGACTAAAGGATCGTCTTTTTCCCATAAAGGAGAAGCCCAGGCCAGCGCGCATTGCCCTCACAAAAGGCGATGATGTACCCAACCTTGTACGATCCGAAGCAAAATGAGATGGTTGAAGTTCGAATTGGATTTGGCACTGATTAATGAACACGGCAGGGGTGGGACTCACCATCAAACCGCGAGGGCGGAGGTATGCAGGGCTCTCTCCAAGAGAAGGATCACCAGATCTGGACGTTGAAGGAGGTAGCATAGAACCCGGAGCAGAGGCAGCCCGCTGGGGGTAGCCGGACAGCAAGGGTATCCATGAACTGGGCAAACTGGCCCTGATGGTGTTCAAACAGGTCCATGCGTTTGGGACAAAGCTTGGAGAGTTTTACTCAACTCTGCCATAGCCCCCTCAGGCATTTCCATGGCCCGATTGTACTGTAAAAATGGCCGGGGGGCAGGGTACTACAAGTACGCTTTAGAGGAGGCGTATGTCTGGGAATTGCAGGGCACAGAGGCTTCTGGAAATGAGGCTGGATGCCGGAACAAGGGTGCTGCTGGGAACTGTAGGCTGGATGCTGTAACAATGGTGCTGCTGGGAACTGTAGGCTGGTTGCTGGAACAAGGTGCTGCTGGGAACTGTAGGCTGGATGCTGGAACAAGGTGCTGCTGGGAACTGTAGGCTGGATGCTGGAACAATGGTGATGCTGGGAACTGTAGCTGGATGCTGCGGATGCTGGAACAATGGTGATGCTGGGAACTGTAGGCTGGATGCTGGAACAATGTGTGCTGGCGAACTGTAGGCTGATGCTGGAACAATGGTGATGCTGGGAACTGTAGGCTGGAAGCGGAACAATGGCGATGCCTGGGAATGTAGGCTGGATGCTGGAAGGTAGTAACAGGAGACTGGAACAGGCCAGGTAAGTGACTGGAGCGGGGCAGGCAGAGGTAAGTTACTGAGAAGAAAAGTAGGTACGGTCCAAGGCAGGTAAGTACAGGAGCCCGGGGCTTTATTGGTAAGCAGAAGCTCAATCGGGCACCGGGTCCAGGAGGACACCGGCTTTTCAAATTTCGCGCCGCCCGGCGTGTCGGTGGTGTGACATCATGACGTCGATGCCGCCCACCCGGAAGTGCAGTGCGGCGCGGGACCGGAGCGGCAGGTAAGTTCGTGACAGTATATATTTTATACAATATCAACTTGCAGTTGGCTGCAACATACTGTGCATTACTTGCATTGCAATCCATCTTGGGAAAACTCCTGTGTTACCTGAGCTAGAAAAGCAGACCCACATTCGTTCTGTAGTAAATCTACATGCCACCAATGCAAGCAAATAAAAATGTATTAAATCAGTAGATATTTTTAAAAATGGCTTACTTGGAAATAACCACTGCAAGCTATGGGTATAGCAGTTATATGCAACAGACACTTTTAATGTGCATTTATTATTAATCATTTTCCAAATAGATCCATTGCCATAAGCCATTGAAACCTATTACTGCAGGCATATTTACCAGAGGGGGATTTGCAGTGAGCCCGACTCACTTGAACTGGCATTTGCAGTAATTCACATTGTCTTTTCAATGGTTTCATGTTTTTTCACAAATAGACTTGTAATAATGTATCAATTCTCCATCATCAAATAAATGCACCCTGTCATAAACACAACTGCATAAAAAGCTATGGAAATTCTGTACCATTTTAAATCTATTACATATTTATTTCCAAAGCTTATTGATAAAATATGCAAGTGATCTGAATCTTTTGATCCCATTTAAATAACCCTTATGTACCATAAAAAGAATAAACACCATGCACATCAGTCTTAAATGTCTGTGTATTATTTATTGCTACATACACAGAGTACACCAAAGTGTAACGTTCGGTTCCATGAAGGACTGTACCCTTCTTTCAGCAACTCAATGGTACAGCTCAGTACCGAAACGTTACAGTGGTAGTACTGTAGCAATAAAAAAACCAGCATTTAAGACTGATGTGCATGGGTTTTCTTTTGCTGATATACGACCTGCAACCAGGGTCTGCCATTGCACCCAGCACGAGTCTTACCTTATCCACATAGGTGGTGCAGGATTACCTCGCGTTTGCTTATGTACCATAATGTGAGTTTCAGATAAAAGGTATTTAAGTTACTAAAGCACACAACAATTCATAGACATATACTGTAGCTGGCCAGCTCCACCTATGCATTATATATATATAAATATAGAAAAAATTAAAATATGATCCAGTTAATCAATAGAGTAGGCCACAGCATGAGGAATATAATATTTATATATATATATATATATATATTATATATATATATATATATTATATAAAACTGTGTATGCAGCAGCATCAACATATAACTCCAGCTAGGTAAGATGCAATAAAAGACTTATAGTTGTCAGACATAATGCAACGTTTCGGAAAGTATCCTTATCAAGCAGTCAAACAAGCCTTGAATTTAATCACACATGAATAATTATATAGTTAGAAACAGGAAATTGATACCATCAATACAATTACAATGTGTCACTTAGAAGTGGATACAAATCAAGTTACAGTGAACCCTGTGGTATATCTGGGAAAAGAAATTCCTGCGATGTGCATCCTGATTGTCTATTGAGTGTGTGCTGGCCTGTTTGCATTGGATATATAATATTATATATATATTTATATATATATATATATTATATATAAATAGTTGTGACTTCACATACCAGGAATTTATCGTGGAACCACATGTCTTAAGAAAAGAGCCGGTTATCGCTTGCTCTCTCTCTATATGTGTGTGTAAATACATGGGTGGTCTGCAGGGGCATAGGAATCACTATAGCAACCATAGCAGTTGCTATGGGGCCCAGAGCCAAAGGGGCCCCATCCTGGTCACCTGCAGGCATGTCCACCCTCCCAAGAAAAAAATGACATCATGAAGTTTAGCCCCACAAACCCCATTTTCGTTTTACTTAAACCTTTCAAAGATGTTTGACCAAGTCAGTAGCACTTCCACAAATTGTAATTGTAATGAATGTAGTGATTCAGTATAGGCTAAACACTGTGCAAAAGCCAAGTGACATTCATGTTTTTGAAAACGTATTTTGGGAACAGCAATTACTAGCCATTAAAGGTTTTAATGGGTTTTAATATTTCTGTATTCTGATGATTTAAAGGAGAACTATTAAAAAAACAAAAAAAAGTTCAAATGAAAAGTACTTGGCACAAGGAATAAAGGATTGGTTATTCCAACCTCCCAATATTACAGCCCAAAAAAACTATACACCATTCTTCTTCCTGGATTCAGCACTATCTTTGATACAGGATTATTTCAGGACTAGCCTGGCAAATGTAACCCAGGGGGCCTCTGCCACAGGGGGACACTCTGCCACAGGGACACTCTGCCACAGGGGACACACTCTGCCATGGGGGGACACTGCCACAGGGGGGACACTGCCACAGGGGGAGGGACTCTGCCACAGAAGGGGGCTCTGCCACAGAAGGGGGGACTCTGCCACAGAAGGGGGGCCTCTGCCACGGGCGGGGGGCCTGCCGACAGGGAGACTCTACCACGGGGGGCACTCTGCGACAGAGGAGGGGACTCTGGGATTCTAGCACCCGTTAAGGGCGTGAACTTTCCCATTAACAACACAATATTGTGAGGTAGCAATAATCAATCCTACCTCCCTGTCCCAGGTACTTTCCATTTTTAAAAAGTTATATATAAAAGTATAGCTATCCTTTAAAAACATTTATACATGCAGATTAAGTAAAAAAAAAATAAAATATAAAATTCTGAAGCATACAATAGATAAAACAACTTATTTAAGACTAGTGTACATTACAAGATTTTGACCTTTAGTTATATGTGTGTTATATGTGGTAAATCAAAAATTGGTATACAGGTGCTTCCAGACTGAAAAAGACTCCAATGGATATCTTTGATGATTTTATTGACACGACATGTTTCGGACAAGGTGTCCTTTATCAAGTGTGATATGTGTGTTATATGTTTTTATAGTACTAAAACTTAACAGTGACTTCTAATACATTACATAAAAATACCGCTCTTCTACTTTTTGGTACAGGACCTCATTATTCTGTTTTATAACTCACAACATTTTAGAATGATAGCATTTAATATCTCCTAATTATGTCTGAGATTTGCCACTATCATATTCAAAAATGACTTTAATGCGTATATAATAGGATTTAATCATGAGTAGAGATGTCCGAATTTCGCAAAATCCGGTCCCCTCGAGGATCCGCGAATTTTCGAAAAAATTCGAAAATCCGCGAGCGGACCCGTTAAAATAAAAAATACCCTTGAAATAACGAGATTTTTCGTATTTTCGAAAATTTTCGAAATTACGAGTTTTCATGTATTTTCGAAAATATGTATTTTCGAAAATACAAGTAATCCTCGTAATTTCGAAAATTTTCGAAAATACGTATGTAAGGAATTAAGAGAAATCCTTGTATATTCGAAAATTTGCGAAAATACATGTTTTCCCGTATTTTCTAAAATTTCGTAATTTCGAAAATTTTTGAAAATACGAAAAATCCGCGAATCGGAAGTTCGGAAGGCAGAAAATCCGGAAAAATCCGCCGTTCGCGAACGGGATAAATCCGCAGCGGATCCGGGTTCGGATCCGCGAACCGGCCATCCCTAATCATGAGTTTCAAATTACGTAATAAATGCTACATTTGGATTACATGGTAAAGCTAACATTTTACAACAGGACATAAATTGCCATTCAGTTGTGTTCTTTGTAGATTCTAGATGTGGCACTTTGACCCTATTCATAAGAATATGATTTACATTAAAAAAAAAACAAGTTTGTTTTCGCCACTGAAATAATAGTATATTTTGAAATATTTGGGAAAAATATGTTAAAATGAGCTGCTGGGGGGGAAGTGTATCAATAATATCCATATATATTTTAGAAATAGGGCTTATGGAGTTGTAGAGATTGAACTTTGTACCTTCAAGCATAGGATTTCCAAGGAAGGGCTTTTTGAAAGGTCGTACGACCAACATTTTATCTATGCCCTCTTTTAAAGGCCACGCCAATTACATTCATTATATTTTCTTGCCCCTAGACTTTTTTTGCAACACAAATAATATTTTATATTTAAATGATTATTTAAAATAATAAGGATATTATAAACCACCAAGGATTTCCATAACCATAAGGAAATATGAGGCATACTGTATTTATTAAGGAATAGATCATTTGTGTTATTGTGTGGCCTTTGTTACTGTCAGTGATTAGTTTTACACCTGTCTCCAAACAAGAAGCAGATAGTTTTTATAACTGCATCTTGGATCCCATTGTTTTTATCCCCTTTCAGACTGATACATTTTTTGATGACTTCAAGGTGCCAAAACTGCAGGTAACTATAAGCCAGCAGAAAAGGGGATTGTAGGTACCTGAAATCCCCCCCACCCCCTAAATTTGCTGAGACCATGCTAGTAAAATTAGGGTTGCTACGTCTTAACTTAAAAAAACAAACAAATACGAAATCTACATTGGTAAACTTATTTTTTTTTAAAAAAATATTAAATGCATGCTAATGTATGTGGCTTCACTGAAACCAATGCAGCCTGCATCATACTTCTAATGTAAATAACCAGTCTTTCAGTATGCTGATTTTGTATGTGCTCAGTTTTGAAGGGAAGATGTTGTAGGTGCACTGTGCTATTTTAACCTTAATAACTTATATAGGGTCTCAAAGCTATCAAAGCATCAAAGATAGACCCCATATTTACATGAGGTAACCAAACAGCAGGATTGGATTTCTGATGTAAAACTTCTAAATGATAAACATACTGTCTATGGGTGGTGGTGAGATCTGTAAGACAAGTCATTGCTACCTTTAAGTAAGAGATATGAATTACTGTAGCCAGTATATAAAACACTAAAAAAAATCAAGTAGCTTAACAAATTATAAATGTATAAAGAACACAAAATAGAGTAGTTAAGCAAGAATTTAAAAAGTGAATTATCATAATAAATAGTGTGTTCGGTATGATATTATTCTTTTGCAGGCATGCATGGTCTGACATTATGAGTGTGTGGCCAAAACAATTTAGGTCAGATAATGCAAATTCTGCAGTACCCCCTCTGTTTGCTTATAGTCTGTAGAGAAAGACATTGATCTATGTTGAGCATTCCCTATTTCCAAGTTTATTTAAACCAATTCGATTTTGCTTTTAATATAAACAGCACAAACCGCATCATTTTAATCTAATTAAGAATTGCTCCAATTTCATAAATCCCCCCTCCCTTCAACACATTGAAATTCTTTGTGCCTTGCCAAAAACTCCCACAAAACAAGATTGGAGTTAGATAAGGATCTACAAGCTGATCTTGTCTCACATTACCCTAAATATAGAACTTCTATTTAAAAAAAAAAAAAAAAGCTTTGCAAGCTACAGATGCCTAATACATAAACATATGATAGAAAAAAGAAATAACAGTAATAATCATTATTAGATGTGACACATCTAAGAAATACAACCCGGAGAAAATTAAATATATACCAGCGATGGTATAGATGGGAATTAACCCCTTGCAAACTGATATCTAAACCATATATATATATAGAAATAGGATAGTATACATCAACACAGATTGCAACACTATGTGGATGTATACTAACTCATTTCTATATATATATTACTTGTTGCATTGGGGGTTTGACCAAGACTCTGGGAAATGTGTACTCCACCCACAGTGGGTCATGTGTTCAAGTACTGAAAGCTGGAGAGTCAGTCCTAAGAAAGCAAGCGAAAGAGTAGCAGGGACTTTCATCTTATAAAAGGCAGGTACTGATATAAAGAAAACGCTTAAGAAATATGTCTCCTAAGAAGGAAAAAAGTTACTAAGGTAAAAAAGGTTAAAAGTTAGGACCTAGCAGAATAAAGCAAACCTTGGGGTGGTTTCTGGGCTTAAAATAATTTGGCTAAATTATTGAACCAATTGCTTTAATTTATCCAGAGAGAAGGGCAGGCATTTTTAAGTCGCATTAAAATGGTAATACAAAATGTAAGCAATTCAGTGGTGGTTTTACCCTCCAACATTCCCAGATGGATCATTGTTGGTGATCAACATTTAGGGCATTATGTTGATCACAAAATTATTACACCAAATAGAGGTCAGAACGCCACAGAAACGTTGCGAGGTAACTCAATTAATGCATTGCCAGCATAAGAATCATTGGCACTGCCCAGAATATATCTTTTGTGAAGTATATGCACTAGTCTAAAACTGCAAATGTTATAGTTTTAAACAATTTCTAATTCCTTCCCCATATTGGCTTAAAGGATATTCAATGTTGTGCTATACAGAACAACATTAAGTAGGGCATGCAAAATGACTTCCCCTAGGCATCTTTCACACTGTGTCTCATATAAACAGAGATCAAGTTATATCGAATATTTTATTAATAATTGTGAATTTTGCAACAATTCCTAGCAAGTTATATTTTTGCGTTAATGCTTATTCAATTTAAACTTTACCAACAAAACCCATAGATATGTACAATGCAATCACTAATGTGTATATTGCCTGGTAAAGTTTATTATTGTGCTACGCATTTTATGACAATGAAAATATATTTTAAACAGAGCTGGAGGTTGAAAAAAGGGGGGGAAAAACAATTTTACTGCAAATGTTTAAACAGAGTAGTAAAATAGTTGTTTGTAGGCCTAGAAATGTAACATTTTATTTCGCAGGAAACTGCTTTCCAGAGCATAAATGTGTATTTCCCCACACTGAATGCATGAATAACATGAATAAAAGAACACTATGCATTTTTTATCTTGATAACATAAACTGCAGAAAACATAAAATGTCAAAACAACGTAGTACGATTAATGCATTGTTAAATAAAAATAACGTCTTTCATAATGCCGAACATATGATGTGTGCATCAATTATGTTGCACAATATTTAGACCTCCTCTGTGTGAAGTTTTACCAATAAAAATGTTAAGCACCAAATGAACACAGTGAATGAAAAGGTTAGAAAAGTAGTTGTAATATCTAATTGCTATTCATGCTACTCTTTGTGAAACCCATGTGAGAAGGGTATACGGATTATACTATCTAGGGAGATTTACCCATAGCCGCCATCTCTCCCCGAATTCTATAATGGTTTACCACAATGGGTAAATCCCAAAAGGCTCTTCTTACCAGCTATTACCTGGAGATAAAAAGTCACGCTAAACCCAGCACAAACTCGTAATTAAATGTGTTGCACCAGCTGTGTGTACTAAGTAAAATGGGGCGGGAAAAACACAGCAAAACTAATTAAAGGGCAACTATTCCCAAAAAGAACCTTTAAAAAACCCTTTTAAATAAAAAAGTTTCCTTTCCCAGGGAATGGCTGGTCAGCCATTCACAGACGCAGCTGCCAGCTGTGAAGACAGATGCAGGAGTGAAGGTCAGTAAGTATGATTAGGGAGGTTTAATTAGAAATCTAACTTGACGGTTGGGGGTGGGCAAGGGAGAGCAACAGTTTATAAAAAGGATTTTACACTAGGTGATGGGCAGCAATAGAGGGACTGGGAGGGTGTGAGGGGGAGGGGAAAAGGGCTCACCTGCACATGCCACTGTCCATGGAGGAAGCAGAAACCTTTTAGACAGGAAGACAGTTCCTACTGTTCACTTTCTGGGACTTCGGACAAGAACTTCAGGAGGAGTAAGTTAAGGTGGGGCCAGTAGTGGGTTGAATTTTAGTTTGGGGTTGTGGACATGCCCTTTAAGTTAGCTTCAAAGTAGGTGCACGTGAGCGCACCAATATACCGTATATACTCGAGTATAAGTCGACTCGAGTATAAGTCGAGGTACCCATTTTTACCTCAAAAATGAGTAAAACCAATTGATTCGAGTATAAATCGAGGGTAGAGTAGTAGAAGGGAGTGGAAGTAGGGAGTAGAAACATCTGGAGTGGAACTGCACACACTAACCCCAAAACACACTACCCTGTCCCTGACTCCTTACTCTCCCCTCCAGCCCCAGGTCCAACCCCAGGATTAAAACCTATTTCCCTGCACCCATCTTCTCACCCTGCCACACTAACCCCAAAACACACTACCCTGTCCCTGACTCCTTACTCTCCCCTCCAGCCCCAGGAATAAAACCTATTTCCCTGCACCCATCTTCTCACCCTGCCACTACACTACACTACTACAGTACACTACACTACTACAGTACATCATAATGCTGCAACCTTACCTTTGCAGGAGAGTCTGGGCCCCCGACATCATGCACTTGATGGAGGAATCCGGCTGCCGCGTCCACTGATGGTCGCATCCACTGACGTCACGACTCGGCGCCGGTCTAATTTCCCGGCGCCGAGTCGTGACGTCATTGGATGTGACCATAGTGGACGCGGCAGCCGGATTCCTCCACCAGTAAGTGACTGACTCGAGTATAAGTCGAGGTTCAGTTTTCAGGCTGTTTTCACAGCCTGAAAACCTCAACTTATACTCGAGTATATACGGTAAGTTATAAAGCAATTACTGCGGTAACGTGGAAAGTAAGCATAGAGGAGCATATTACATCCCCTTTTAGTTAACAGATAACTATTCATTTTGAGTTACAGTACAGTGAAACAGATTAATTTGTGTCCTTTAGTGCATACAGTTAATTACTTAAAGAAAAAAGCTCAAAGCATAAATGTAAATAGAAAACAGAGTATCTCTTCTTTAGCTTTTTGCTGAAGTGCAGTTTCAAAACTTTTTCATGAAAACCAGATTTCTGGAGAAACTTAAGCAATCCCTTCTAAGGATCTGTAAACTGTGAAGAATTTCTTTAGTGTCATGTAGGTCTGAGCTAATCAGAAGCACTAAATCCATCCAACATAATATACTTTAAAAGGTAAACCAAAGACACAGCTACGTGAGTATTTCAGATGAAAACTGCTAGGTTGCTATAATAAAACTGAAATAGAAAAGTGCCTAAGGCTGTTGTCTCAGTTTTTTACCTGAAGGTAAATCCAGACTATTGCATTTATGGATTTCATATTGGATTTTTATTATTCAGAAATTGTCACTGAAGTTTGCTTTTGGAACTTTATATAATAAAATTTAGAGATACATAATCAAATAGCTGTCACAAATACAATAGCATATTTAAATTAAGTATTATATTCTTCTGGACTTCCATCCTCTTGGGGAATGAATTCTAGCTACACGCCTGCAGGCAGTGACTTGGCCAACACATAACCTCACATTAATGTGATGTCACTTTGGGCATCAGGCGTTTATTGCACTCAGCAAAAAGATGATGGTCTGGGAGAGAATTTGATTCAAAATCTCAAAAACTTTCCTACGAAGCGCACAGGTAGGTTTGAAAGACATATTACAACATATTTATCAGCCACGACCAATAAAAATGTGATATTGAATATCAAGCAAACTAAGCAGAAATACGATCATAGTATATTTGGGAAATGAGGTTAACCTTTCAATATTGGCATTGGTATTTAAATGCAACATGGGTTCCAGGCAAAGAGCCACCCATACGGCTTGGTGAATTTTGATGTACAGTATGTTTATGAACTTTGGAGTTCAACATTATACCAATACTATCTATTCATTTCATTAGGCATTTCATCAGGTTATAGTACAGTACAATTAGTATGTATTGGTACTGAAATTCACTTTTGACACTGTCTCTGATTTTATATTTTATAAAAATATTAGAAACAAACTTCTATTGATGAAAAGCTGTGCCCAGGTAGATATATGGTTTGTCTCCTGACTGAACGTGCACAAAGTGGTATATTCTACTGGCACCGAAAAGGTTAATTGACTTTTTCAATGATTTCTTACAAATCACAACTCACATAACAACAAGCAGAAGAGGTGTCTTTGTTTCAGACCATATCCCAATGTGACCTAAATGGTTTAGTTGCTTGGTTACAAGGGCAGGTCCCCTTGTTCAGATTGTTTTTACTTTCTTGCACACCAATTATTTCTTTATTTTAACCTTTTAATGTGGTGTTACATTTGAACATTCATTTCATTCTCCTTATAAATATATTTTCCAGAGACCAAGTGACAGTTTCTCATAAATCAAAGAAAAAGAACAAACATGTGTCATACCTATTCAAATCTCTATGTATGATGGGATAGGTTAGGTTATGAAGATATTCCATTCCTTTGGCAACATCTACTGCGATTATTAATTTTGATTGCAGGTCAAGGTTCCTGGAAAGAATAAAATAAGATTATACATTAAGTGGCATATTTATAAAGGTTTTTTAAACTTTTCACCTTTGTTATCACCACCTTTTGCCAAATTTGGACTATTCGCTATTTATAAAGCAGTGATAACCAGTTCTGCTTTTTTTTTGGCCATACATCACTGCGGTAACCACTCGATCATATTTCTAAAATGGCGAAACGTGTTTTATTGCATTAAGTTCAGACATCCCAATTCCGCCAAGTCTGAGGTGGCGCAAATGCATAACTGCCCATTTATTTAGCCTGTCAATTGGTCAATGGAACTATTAGACTATTTTCCAGCATTTACTGTGAGATTTCACTTTTTTATAATTTTTTTCCGCTTTTTTAAGATTGCTTTTTTTTTTTATTTGATTCCGATTTTCTTTATTTACTAATAAAGTGAAATGGGGGTCTAAGGGACATATTTATAAAATTTATAAAGGGCATTATTTTTGCTTTTTTTCACAATTTTTTAAACTTTCAACTTTTCTTATAAAGTTATTAAAAAGACAAATTTTCATCAAAGGCGAAAATTATGTAGCAAAAAGTAGCACTAATAATGCTGAAAATATGGCAAAAGGTTAAATTTAGCACAAATGATGGTACTGTAAATAGTTAATACTACATGGTGGATTTTCAAAGTAGTATCAAGTTGGTTAATACACACTGAACAGATTTGGTGTTTTTTTTCAGCAAAAAATGTAAGTAATGTAAAACTCACCCAGGTAAATTTTCTCTTTTTAATTAATAGGATATGATAAATAATGTAAATCTCAAAAAGGCAAATTTTCTCTTTTTTCTTAATAGGATATAATAATGTAAAACTCACAAAGGCAAAGCTCTGATATTTCACCTTCCCTGGTCTCTTTTCACCCTGATACCAGGGTAACAAAAGATGATACAAACCATGTTCTGGCACTAAAATACCCTTTTAATTACTGTACATTGGATTGGGTAAATAGTCAGACATTATTTTATGAGTAATTTCTATTAATAATTGAAAAACACAATTACATCAATTAGCAAATAAGCAAATTTACCTTTTTTGTTCATGCAGCAAAGAGAAGAGGGAACCTCCTGAAACATACTGGGTTACAATAGCAAACTGACTTGGGTCATCTAAACAGGCCCCAACAAACTGAATCACACAAGGGTGGTTGAGACGACAAAGGATGGAAACCTCACGGCAAAACATGTCTACGTCGGACTTGGAGCAGTAGGTGTTTGCTCTGTATCTAATAGAAACATGCCAGAAACAGTGACAGAATAAATCAAACACATTTTAGTTCAAATAAATCAGTAAACTGCTTGTTTTTGTTTGGTTTCTAGAATCCAATTGTACAGTAGCCTGGTTTTGTCAGTCATTTCTATCCCAGGCTTGACCTTTCCTTAAACCCCTTTGTGGCTTTAGCTTTTCACAACAGTACAACTAAAATAGTACTAAAACACTGCACAACACTTTTTTCTGAATCAAAATCAAAAGTGTTTTCTATTAGACAATCCCTAGCGATTTATTTTCTTTATAGCTTTTATCTCTTCCTGTTTTTTACCTTTACAATCTTTATTGTTCTCAGAAAAATAAGCTCTATGAACAAGAAAAAAATATTTATCGTGTTTACCTTTTGATTGCAACAATTTTGTTTCGACATCTTCCTTTGTATACTTTTCCAAACGAACCTATAACATATAAAAGAAAAAAATATATATTTTGCTCCTATTTATGATTTTTAAATCTTGTCAAACAAGAATACATAATTTTGTCACCTGATCCAATTATTTCATAAAATTCCATTTCGGACATCTGAAGATGAAAGTGAGATGGCAGGCTAGCACGTAACAGGAGCACATCTGCCTTTTCTGTAAGAGAGTTGTAAAACAAAATGTAGAATTATAATAATGTCTGCAAAGAACAGAATGTTTCAGCTCCTTATTATAGCCATTCATGTTTATCCCAGCTTGGAATCGTGCCCAAATTAAATGATCTAACATGTTTTCTTTGGTATTTATTATTAAATGCATCTGTTGCTGTTACAGTGAGCTTCTAATCACAATCTGCTTGGGCTACACTACTATATTTATGCCAGGATATGTTAATTGTAATTGAGCAGGGAAAGTACTAATTGTTAAGCAACCACTTATTTTGAGCCAACTCTATGTAAAATATAATGTGTTTTTTGGCTCACTGCCCAAATATCCTAGAACATCCCATTAGATTACCAGCTGAAATGTCCTAGGAACACTCAGTAAGCTAATGACACTGAATGCAACAGTAAAAACAGCTCCTCTAGGAAGACATTTTTAGACTGATGTCACACATTGAGATGATACCTGTACCTTACTGAACAAAGATTTGAGTTTCCCTCTCTAAACAATAAGTTTAAAAATAAACTTCAATCAAGACATATTCTTAAAATGTAAAGGTTTCTATATCCAGGTAGGGCATGTGATAGAACACTGCATTGGTTAAGCATAGCAATTCATAGCTCTTACAAAACCTGTAAGCATTAGGTAGGATTTATAGCATTTGGGACTGCAACCACATTGTATACATAGAGCTATGCTACACTGGTATGACCCAAATTAACAAGAACTTGCTAGGAGGCTTCTGCAAGTCTTAAGGGTACCTTTGGATAGATATGAGTTAATGTTGTCTAATTATTAAATTATTTCTAAACTGGAAACATAACGTACAAGATATTAGGCTTTCAATCTGGGTCAATGGTAACTACATTTGCGGCTTGTATGTGGCAATGTCAATGGCATATCCAATATCCTTATTGTTGAATAGGACAGAGCTTTACATTACATTTCCTTGGTCTTCAGGGCAGATAAAAATTACCTTTAGTCATGCTTTTTATTTTCCCAAGAGGAGAAGGAACTGATACATAAGAACCATCTAAAACAATAGATTGGATTAGTTAGCAAAATTTGTGGTAAAATTTGTGGTCAACATATGTTAGTAAATGAACATGTAAGTTTTTTAAAAGGCAACTGTGCCTTCATTAATATTGGCAGAAATATTGGTGCTAAGGAAGTTGCTAGCAAGGACTCTGTATGTATGTAATTATATACCCTTTTAGAAAGTACAATCTAATCTATTTTTGCCCCTATTTTGTAACATTATAGACCAAAAGTGGCACAGCAAGTATGTATATGTTTATTTATATAGTGCCACTAGGGCACGCAGCGCTGTACAATACAGAATACAAAAAGTCGTACAAGGGGGACAGTAAATAAATGCAAAAATATATAAATAAGTATGAGCATCAATAAATATACAAGTGCTTAAAACATGCAACATGAGAAAAGAGGTCCCTGCCCCGTAGAGCTTACAATCTACTTAGGTGGGTAACATACAGATACATAGGAAAGTGTGGAAGTGCTGAAGTAATAATTGGTGCAGTACCAACAGTCAGTGCTATGTTGTGCTGTGCTCAGAGAGATAGGATGGATGTTAGATTTAAAACTTGTTTATTAAGGTTTCTTGATGTAGAGAGAGGGGAATAGAATTCCAGAGGATGGGAGTCAAAAGAAAAAAAGGTTTAAGGCGAGAGGAGGCAGTGTGAGTGGGGGGTCTATATAAGAGATGGTTCTGTGATAAGCAGAGGGTACAGGCAGAGACATATGGGAATAAAATTGAAGAAATATTAGGAGCAGCAAAGCGAAGGGATATAAATGTTAAGAAATGGATTTTGTAGATAATGCGTTGTTTAATGGCGAGCCAGGTAGATGTGCGGCACAGGAAATTTATAAAGAGTCTGGCCAATAACTTTGTGTCCATTAAGATAATGTCAGGCTGCATCGCTTACCTGCTCCTCGGTCCCGCGGTGCACGCCAACTTCGGGCTTCTCCAGCGGCACTCAGGTCCTCTTCTTCTGATGTCATCTTGCGGCGCCCGGCATCTTTGGCTGTGTGTGCCTCTTCTCCCAGGCGTGTGCTGCTGCTGGTCTCTCTTGGTGCTGCGCAGACATGCAGGCGCCTCTTTTTATCTCCTCCGTCCCTGCTGACAGGTAAATTGGATGGAGGAGATCCAATCACTTTGAAACTTGCCTCTCAGCCAATTCTTTTTTTTTTTCCTCCTCCGTCCCTGCTGACAGGTAAATTGGATGGAGGAGATCCAATCACTTTGAAACTTGCCTCTCAGCCAATTCTGCATCAGACTTTGGTCAGTCCTCTTCCTCATTGGTTCCTCTGCTTATTTAAGCCTGTTTTTGTTATAGCCTCACTGCCTGTTATAGTTTTGGTTAACCAAGCTAGTGGTCCATGCTGTTTTATTAGTAGCCCAGTCCTGCTTATTGTTCTTGTTCATTCTTCTAGTTCATTGTTCTTTTCATTGTATCCTAGTTTTCTGTTCATTTCTTTGTCTTCCGGTTCCTGTGATTTCCATTGGTGTCCTGGTTTTCCAGTGTATACCTGGCCTGAGCGTCAATACCTTGTGATTTAAGACCTGGGGGTAACCGTGTACAGTGAGGCGTGACAAGTCTCCTGACAATCGGGGGCTTGTCTATAGGTGGCTGTACAGCGGCTGTAGATTGGGGTATAGGTGCTGAAGGTATACTCGGGGACTCCGGCATCACAGATAAGGCTTGTGGAAATAGGAGAGGTTAGAATGGACCTATGAATAAGGGGAGAAGTGATATAGAAGAAAAGGTGGCACATATTTTGAGAAGTGTAATGAATCTAAAGCAGACGCTGGCAAAGTCTAATGAGAATACAACAAGTTGCCCTGTCTATTTAACTGCATGTAAAATGGTACAATAATCTGTAGGACTGCTATAAAGGGTTTAAGTAGGTGAGCTTATGATGTGGCAAGAAGTATACTTTCCGCCAAAGGTACTCCTCATAATACCTGTGGCAAATAAAATGCATTTGAAAGATTTTTATATTTTCCTTATTACTCTCAGCAGAAAGTTGGAAAAGCGTGACCGTAGGATCTCTTTTGTGTAGCTTGTGTTAAGACTTTTATTACTATAATACCAAGAGTGTTTAACTGCATGTAAAATGGTACAATAATCTGTAGGACTGCTATAAAGGGTTTAAGTAGGTGAGCTTATGATGTGGCAAGAAGTATACTTTCCGCCAAAGGTACCCCTCATAATACCTGTGGCAAATAAAATGCATTTGAAAGATTTTTATATTTTCCTTATTACTCTCAGCAGAAAGTTGGAAAAGCGTGACCTTAGGATCTCTTTTGTGTAGCTTGTGTTAAGACTTTTATTACTATAATACCAAGAGTGTAGGAAGAATTATTTAGGAAGACCTAAAATAATCTATGGGCTAAAACTATTATAAGAGCAAATGCTAGCAAATTAGCCTATATTCTGTGCTTCTTTTCAACCAATTACTGAATAATGTCACGTTTATATAAAGAGCCTTTAGCCAATTTTTTTATACCTGCAGATTTTTAGATAAATGTTCAGAAAGCAGAATGATACTTTGAACAGAACACAATGTCAGTCAATACCTCCACCAGGCTGAGAATACTCATTACATGGGGATTCATCCTGGGGCCGCTTATAATGTTTCAGCAGTGTAACAATTCCATCATGACCTGGAACAAAAGAAGAAGAAAAAAGTCCAGAAGATCTAAACATGTCATTTTATACCTTGTGTCAGGCGTATCAAATGATTTTAAGCTGATATGCAATCATTAGTATTTCTCTTTGCAGCCAAATGACAGGAAACAAGAATAAGGTTGAAAGTGAAAAGGGGCACATTCTGTTCTGCAGTCAGACTTTACGTTATTTTTTTTACACAAGTCTTACCTTACCTTACCTTACCTTACTAACATGAACATGCAGCGTTTGCTACTATTTTGTTGTGTTGGCTGTGTTAATTTAAAATTTTAATTTAAAATGAACCAAAAGAAATGTTACAGTGGGAGGCAATTGTGAAGTTGTTTCACTATTACTTTACACTTTACTTTGCTTTAGAATTGTGATTTACCTATGCTATAGAGTTCAACATGTATATAATAAGTGGTATGTAGCTCAAATGAAGCTTGTGGTTGTACCAAAACCTGATCTTTATTCTTCTATCTATTAAAGTACCAATACAACTTTAAAAGACAATAATTTGGAAGAAATCTATTCAAACTTACAGCTGTATAAGTGGTGGTGCTTCCTGTTTACACTGTAAGCTGTGACATTACCAGAACCATTGACTACCTCTCACCTTGCCGCTGGCTTGAGTATGCCCACTTTAATCCAACTGCTGGAATAGAGGGAAGAAGCTGCAACATGCACCCCACTTCCAAAATTAAAATTTTTTAAAGATAGCCACAAGTCTTAGAAAAAATACATTTGTCTTTCTCTATTGCTGGCTTTCCTATAACACCTCTTAGCCACTATGCAAACCCGCCCTTAACACCTGGCTGTGATATGTTAATTGGGATTTTCCAGGGTACATAATTGCCACAGATTCTTGTACAAGTCATTCTAAATTGAGAAAGCCAGTCGGATGACTAGCGAAACGTCTTCAAGAACTAAACTTCAAGTCTAGTTGATCTAATTGAATACAACAGATATACCATTACCTGGATGAATGAGAACCTTCACAAGCATACTTGAGCTTAAATGTTTTTTATCAGACAAAACATCATCATTTTAACTTTTTCCCAGGGCTGTAATAACAAGTATTGGTCCTGGTAATTTAAGTATTTGGATTTCTAGCATTTATTTTTCTTTACCTAGTAGATATGAGGTAAACAGTGAACTCAATCTTTAAAAAAACAAACAAAAAAAAAACATTGCTACAACACAGCAGTTGCTGGGGTCACAATCTATGTAGCAGTGAACGGAATTGACTTGAGATGTGGCCTTGGAAACTACATATTAAGGGATTTGCCAGCCCACAAAACTTTAGTTACTTTTTTTCTTACCATTTTTTCTTTTTAACATTCTGCTTACAAGAAAGGTTTTGGAAAAATAAAATAAAAACAAAACAAAAAAAAAACATAACCTCACAGTTACTGAACTAAAATGATTTCATTAATAATATAATTCATCAAATCACATTGTGTGATGTGGCTGAATTGTTATGCAATTAAGACATCTCTATTATAAATTCTAGTCTTTTGTCTGCTAGAATTCACAATTATACCAACTGAAAATGTCGCTTCAAAACGTATTCATTTTTTATACAATTAGTCACAGTTACAATCTCTATGGCAACAAAAGCTGTGCAATGGAGTCAATAGTTTCCTTTGCACTAAATTTACAAATAGTAAACATCACCTATTGCTACAAATCATCTAAAACATGAATACTGTATAAATGTAATAAATTGTCTGAGCTAATGACATTATATAAATAGTCAACATGTCTGTGTCAACTGATGTTTAATGGCACGTTCACCCTCACCACAAACTTTTAGAAGCAGGTTAAAGGACAACTCCACCCTCATAAGAACATCTTTTAGAAAGCATGGCCTCTAAATGTTGTCTAAAAATGTTGATATATCATACTTTGTCCTATGAATTCTTTACTGTATGCCTGCTATGCTTCTGGATGCCTCATGGAAACTGAGCAATTTAGAAACCTGTACTGAGCCTGTACTGCTTAGCATTCAGTCATTGGCTGTGTCAACTGTCAAATCCATAATTGACAGTTGCTAACTGGAAGAACCAGGAAGCAGAAACAGGGACAACAGTACATTGTGCAGGATTTCAGGTTAGACTTTTATATTTCAGATTTCAAACTATTACAGTTTAGGGTTTTGTGGTTGCTTTACAACTAATGCTGCTAATCCCCAGCTCAGATATTGCTTAAAATAGGTTAGTGCAGTAGGTTGGGCCTTTTACTAGTAATTCATAAAGCAAAGTACTAAAGAGGTAACTACATTTAATAATGTATGGATCTGCAAGAATATCATAAACATAAGTAAACATTGGAATTACATTTTCAAAACAGAGCAGTTCCATACAGATATCTGTGGCATCAGCATGGCCACCCAAAGCTACTATAATTTAATTAACAATATTCAGGGTCAGACTGGCCTAACAGGGAAATCCACAGTGGATCCACGGTCTCTTAGAGAATTGTTACAGTTATTTAGTATACAAAAATAGCAAGTGTCCACCAGTAAAACAAAAAACGGGCCCATTGCCAGTTACCTGCCACTAACCCCAGATATTTAAAGATAATTATTGTCCCCGTTTTGGCAGAGTAATCTTTTCCCTCCCTCTTTGCAGTCAGTCAAGAATTTGACAACTGACATCACGGCCAATGATTGACTGTTTTCCCCATTCCACATGCCTCCTTCTTAATCTTATAAAAAGCTCAATAAGCAGGGGGAGGAGGCAGATACACCAGAAAGTTATAGAGCTTTTAATATTAAATATCTGGTTAAAAATGCATGTGATAAGCTAGTTAAAAAAAAACAGTTGGGGTTATTATTATTATTATGGAAATCTTCCATGGCACTTACAATTACATAGTCGTACATTACATAAACGGGTAATACATATTATACAAAGTTGTACATATTACATACACAGGTAATACATAATATAAGTACACAGAGTAATGCCCAAAGAGCTTACATTCTAGAGGGAAGAGGGTTGTGGGCAGATTACTGACAATTCTCCAGTTTTTTTTTCATAGGTGGATATGACCTTTAAAGAGCCTTAAGGTGTAAGACATTTTTTTATTGTTATAATTATTATTAAATGTTGAGTGGTGGTTCCTGACTTTACATTTCCTGGTGGGTCCCAACAAACTAGTTTGACACTAATAATATTCCTAGGTACCTTTCTCATAAGCCCACATTAGGCAAGTTTGCTCATCTTTTTCACCACTCGATCTGCTGGGATCGCAAGCTACAAGGTTCATATCTGCTCCATTGTCCAATAAAAACTGAACTAGACGTGTGTGTCCGTGATAACAAGCAGAGTGCAATCCTAGGATATTAAAGAAGAAAGGTCACTTACAGAAGACAATAATTGTACATACACTGGAAAGGGTCAAACCAAATTATCACAACAGAAATTTTCCAGAGAGTCTCTTATTATAAAGATACAACTGTTTACAATTTAGGGGGATTTTATATTTGACCAGAATATTTTTAAACACTACAGAACAAATATTAGAATTCCCATAAAAGTGCAAAATAATGGAGAAGGAGAAACTCCTATGCAAATAAAGTGGGGTAGATGGATGTGCTACAGTACAATATTTTGCATTCTGTCATTGCACTCAAAATTTAAAAGGGAAGTTCTGTACAAATTCATATACTTTTAAGAAAAAAGTGCAGTAATTTTCCATCCTAATGACCTTAACCTGCCATCTTTATTAGAATCAAAAAACACGAGTCATCAGGCCTGACACGTTTCGTTCTACAAGAGCACTTAATCATAGGCAGATAAGCTGACTCCTGGGTGAGGCGGGTGCTCCTTAAATCCACACGCAGGTGGTTAAGGGCTCCGCCTCTCCTCAATCTTAAAGGGATACAAAGTATACAATGTATAAATAAATGCTTCCAAAATACTCACTTCCTGTTTGCAGGACCCCTAAGAAAGACCGTAATGGTCTTGCCCTTGACCCAGCACCTGGGTTGATTCAGTCAGTAGAGAGCTGAGCATGTTTGATCCATCTGTAAGGTGATCGTAAACTGGGGGTACTTAATTTGCTCCAGAGACTGTTAACCATATCAAAATTCTATGAACAAGACTCAGGAGTGGGCCTTCGCACATGTTGGAGGCAGTGTGATGCTGATCTACCACTCTAGGTAGAATGCAATAAATGGGCGCCAGTGGTTCTTGAACTTAGACAGCATATTATTTATAAACAGAACAATATTAATAAAGCATTGCATGTAGCACAATAGAGGTGACATACCATAGCACAGATATCACAAATACTCACAAACCAGAGGGATCAGAAACAGCATAAATAACAATCAGCTTGTAAATGACACCCCAGCTCTCAGGTCATTGTAGTGGAATCTTCTACCCCTGTATCTGGCACTATGTCCCTATTCTTGGGTGGTATACCCAGGACTCTAGTCCTTACAAAATCTCCTTGTTGGAGCTCAGGCTGCTCACTAGCTACCCTACTCCCATCTATCACTCCTGGAGTGATCTATAATAGAATATAATCTCACATTAACTGGGCCTACCTGTTATCAAGGTCCCCTGGCTCTCCCCTATCCTCTGGGGAAACTCCATGAAATAGAAAGAGAGTGACCTCTAGTGGCCAAATCCTGAACTAACCAAATAAAAAGACTAAAGGGTAACTAGTTTGTCAGTTCCCTACACATCCAACAGCCAGTCAGTAGAAATTACTGTTAAGAACATCCCAATGTAATTTGCATGCTAGGAAGAAGAAGGACCGTTACAAAACCTGAAATGTCAGCTCACTAATTTCAACAGCATGTTATAGCAATGGTTATAAATTCAACTGATTTTTCAAAACTAGGGGCATATTTATAAAGGTTTGTTAAACTTTTGGCCTTCTTTAAAGCAGTTTTATCGCCTAATTTGGACTTTTCGCTATAAAGCAGTGATAACCAGTGGCGAAAGGTCATTACCGCTACATTTTGGTTTTCGCCATACATTGCAGCGGTAACCGCTCAATCATATTTATAAATATTTTTGCGTTAAGTTCAGCCGTTCCAATACGCCAAGTCTGAGGTGGCAAAAACGCATTAGTGGGCATTTATTTACCCTGCCAATGGGTCCATGGAAGGTGTCAGTACATTGTGGAGTGTTTCTCAACACTAATAAGTACATTTTCCAGAATTTACTGTAATACGATCTGAGATTTCGCTTTTTTAAGGTTAATGTTTCACTTTTTAAAGATCTTTTTTTTTAGGTTCCCATTTTCTTTATTTACCAATAAAGTCAAATGGGGGACTGAGGGACATATTTATAAAGGCGCATTATTTTCCCCACCAGCCTTTACCACAATTTTTTAAACTTTCAACTTTTCCTTTCATCAAAGTTATTAAAAAGGCGAATTTTCATCCAAAGCAAAAATTATGTAGCAAAAGTAGCACTAATAATGCTGAAAAAGTTCAGTACATATGATGGTAAATAGGTAATAATCCCCGGTGGTTTTTCAAAGTAGTATTAAATTGGTTAATACACACTGAACACCTATCTTTGTTATTTAAAAATAGCCTAACACATTTGGTGTTTTTTTCAGCCAAAGATATAATAAATAGTGTAAAACTCAAAAGGCAAATTTTCTCTAGTTAATTTGCCTTGAAAAAGCCAAATTACTGTTCTTACTATTTCTTCTTCTTTTTTTCTTCCGTTTTATTCTTCTATTATTCTATTTTTGGACCGTATCTCCTCCCACAGTTTTTGAGCTAGAGACATGAAATTCGGTACAGACGTGCGGGGCATATAGGAGAACTGTGCTATCTTCTAGCTAAGGAATCCGCAGAAGTGTTACGGCGTTATCGGCGAATTTCTGGACATTTTTTCCCATAGACTATAATGGTAACAATCCTCAAATGTGGATATTTCAAAACAGTTTTTTTCATGGTCATAAATACAAATGGTGATACCCCCAACCCCCCACACAGACCCAGGTACACCCACCTACTGACCTACCTTTCCATTCCCATGGAAGCCATATTTAAAGGGTAACTAAAGTAAAAAAAACTAATTTAGATTTATCCTCAATAAAAAATAGTTTTATGGTTGTAAACACAAAAAAGACATACCCCTCAACCAGACCCAGGCACGCACCTCTACTAATCTACTTATCCATTACTGTGGCAGCCATACTCAAAGGGTAACTAAAGTCAAAAAAGGAAATTTTGATCAATAATCATTTTTTTAACTCTCAACCCGACACAGGTACACACACCTACTGATCTACTTATCCATTACTATGGCAGCCATACGTAAAGGGTAACTAAAGTAAAAAAAAACTAATTTTGACCAATCATCAAAAAAGTTAGTATTTTATCCCCCAATCTGATATGAATACACACACACCAACTGACCTACCTTTAATGCATATGACATATTTAAAGGGTAAGTAAAAAAACAACAATGTCCTCTTCATTGACCTTATTGAGTTTTAAAATCTGCAGCACAAACACACAAATTCCCTTCCAAAATGCAGTCTTTCAAGCCAAATTCAAAGTTTATACTTAAACTTTCCCTTTCTAGTTCATTAATAGGATGATAGTGTAAAACTCAAAAGGCGAATTTTCTCTATTTCATTAATAGGATGATAGTGTAAAACTCAAAAGGCAAATTTTCTCTATTTTATTAACAGGATGATAGTGTAAAACTCAAAAGGCAAATTTCCTCTATTTTATTAACAGGATGATAGTGTAAAACTCAAAAGGTGAATTTTCTCCATTTTATTAACAGGATGATAGTATAAAACTCAAAAGGTGAATGTTCTCTAGTTTATTAACAGGATGATAGTGTAAAACTCAAAAGGCAAATTTTCTCAATTTTATTAATAGGATGATAGTGTAAAACTCAAAAGGTGAATTTTCTCTATTTTATTAACAGGATGATAGTATAAAACTCAAAAGAAGAATTTTCTCAATTTTATTAATAGGACATGGTAAACAGTGTAAAACTCAAACGGCGAATTTTTTCTATTTTATTAATAGGATGATAGTGTAAAACTCAAAAGGTATGAATACTATTAACTAATAGGGTTATTTAATAAAAGTTCCTATTGTTGAAAATGGTGCTAATTTTGCACCAGCCAATTAGATGTTAGCTTTCAAATGTTATATAATATCTGCTTGGTTGGGGAAAAATTAGCACAATTTTGTAACTATAAAAACTTTTATTGAATTTCCCTGTAAGAATTTTAAAAACAATTATATTTCTCACTGAACTTTCCCTTTAAAGGATTTGTACGATTTGGTTTTAATTAATGTCTCCATTACTGAGTAGCAATGGCAGAGTAAAAATAGATTATCTAATAAAGTAAAAGCAAAAGGCATAAGAGGAATGTATTGGTTATATTGAGTCACAGGAATGAGGAAAATAGAATGCATCTGAAAGTGATTTAATCCCCTAAAAATCATGGTTTTGAAACTTTGCATTATAAAGTGAATGGTTATAGTCTATAGTTTATTTTATCAAGTAATAATAATGCTGAAAGCAAGTAAGGGATACACATGAGTTTAAGATATTAAACAAATATTTCCCATAGGCTGTGGTTACGGGTTGATTAAATACCGTAAATGGTTGACTCAGGTTATGAGAGGAGTGTATAAGTGATGTACTGTATATGGTCAAAGAATTCTAAAAAACGTAACAGTGCAACAAAACATTTAAAGAGGGTAATACATAGTACTATATACTTTGGGGAGAGGAGCATCACAGGAGAACAATGCCAGTCACTCCCCAACATAATTTACCGATCTGGGCTGATGGGCAGCTAAACAATGTCAGGTATCCCCACGTGCTAGACTGTTGGCCTAAGTTGTTGTTGGCTGTTTCTGTAATTTTAATTTTATTACTTATTACTTATACATATCAAAATAATACAATATTGCTAATTGTATACATGTAATTGTAAAGCGCTACGGAAGATGTTGGCGCTATATAAATCTACACTTATAATAATAATAATTATTTTACCTGTATGCCCATCTCTTCCTTGGTGATTTATATTTAAAGCATTTTGATCAAGAAGGAATTTTACAAGCTCCAGATCTTTGCCATAGGTACATGCACTACAAAATAAATAAACAGTTTTCATACATACAATCAGATACCAATATCACATATTAAAAATGTAATTATGTGTATATGACAATAACCTCTTATCAATTCTTTTGTGCTT
This sequence comes from Hymenochirus boettgeri, assembly GCA_019447015.1. Lineage (NCBI taxonomy): Eukaryota > Metazoa > Chordata > Amphibia > Anura > Pipidae > Hymenochirus > Hymenochirus boettgeri. Next base: position 140,956,524 of record CM033472.1, read on the forward strand.
TAAGGGGTGGTTTATATATCGTTGTATTATCTGGGTGTATTATGTCTGAAGGAGATTTTAAATCAATATATTATGGAATTCATATGTTCTGACATAATAAAGAAAAAAATAGGTAATCCCTATAGTGCTTTTTGTATTCCAAAATACATACTCACAAAGCATTTATGTCTCAAACAGAAATAACAAACAATATGTAACCATTATCTGGCGTATTTGAACCAACTAATTACTTTGGGGAACTGACCAAATTGTACAAATAAACAATAATTTGGAAATTTAAAGGTTAAGTGCACTGTAAAATCAAGTTATATTCATTTGAAAGCTGCAGCTTTAAAAATACTGTTGCCATATTTTTTTTTACCTATGCCCCTCCAGAGCCTACCATTGTGCCTTGAAAGTTGCTGACATCTTGTTACTGGTTTGCTGAATGTTAAGCTCCGCCCCTCTGAGATTTTCCTGCTTTCTCCTGCTTAAGCCTCAATCGATAATGCCTGTGCATGGAACTCACATGAACGGAACTCACAGGCCTTCCTGTTTGAGGCTCAAGCAGGAGGAAGCATAGGAAATCTCTGAGAGGCGGAGCTTAACATTCAGCAAACCAGTAACAAGATGTCAGCAACTTTCAAGGCACAAAGGTAGGCTCTGGAGGGGCATAGGTAAAAAAATATGGCAACAGTATTTTTAAGCTGCAGCTTCCAAATGAACATAACTTGATTTTACAGTGTACTTATCCTTTAATTAAACCTTTACACTTCTTTGGATAAATGCAAACTCTTAACATTCTGCCTACCAGTCAGTCTTACTTTGACCAAAAAGTTTCAACATTTCTACATCTACCTACTGATCATCTCTACATCTACCTAGCAATGCTAATTCCTACATCATCAAGACCAATGGACTTTTCAACACTCATTTACCCTATTGTGGTCACAATCCCTAGATGAAAAAACTGAAAAATTATTCTTAAGGCTGTAGGAGTACATTGATGTCATTTGCCTATGGAGTAGGTCTGTATTTGGAAAGGACTGTGTAAATTTCAGTGCCAGTTTAAGAATAAAATTGTGTCATAACCAACCTTAGTTGTCCTGGGATAATGTCCGATGTGTTTTTACCTGTGAAATGCTGTTTCACTGAAAATGTTTTCCTTCATCAGACTTTCAGTGCCTGACAAATGTACAAGTTCTTTCACAACTTCAAATTTCCCGTTGTAACAAGCACTGTTAATCAATACAGAGAGTGTATGCTATACATGGGAATACACAAACATACAACTCCAGTACATTTTTTAGTAGAAATATAACATTCTAATACTTCTAGGGATTAATGTAATAAAAGACAATAACTGCATCTGAAATCATGAAATTTTCAAAAATATGTAAACACCTTAGGGAGATGCTTGTGAAGGTTCTCATTCATCCAGGTCATGGTATATATGTTGTATTCAGTCAACCGAATTCTTGGAATTCAGAATGACTTGTATAAGAATCTGTTGGCAAAATAAGTACCTATGAAAGTCCCAATTAGTATATGATAGCCAGGTGATAGGGAACTTCTGAATGCAAGGTGTGGATGCATTAAGACTAAGGGGTGTTATCGAAACTGCCCAGGGTGTCAAAAAAAGTACATGGCAGACAGTAGGTGTCAAACCCCCCAACCTCTAGTCAGTCTTGGTTTCTTCATTTTCACAAAAATGGCCTCCTTGACACCTCTCTTGAACCAGTCATGTTCCTTTGCCAAGATGTTGACATTACAATCTTCAAAGGTATGTCCTTTTTCCATAAGATGTAGGTACACGGCTGAGACTTGACGCGAGGAATTGGCTATTCTTTGACACCTTACCCTGGATAGATTTGATGTCATCAAGAACCAAGTCCAGTATATACAACAGATATACCTTAGGGAGATGCAATAACGGACGGTATTGCCCAGATAAGTGTATTACCCATCCTACCTGATGAAATATTGAGATAACATGGGCTCTACACAACCAGGGGAGGCTTTCTCTGTTTTCCAAAAATAGCACATAGCACCCAATGTAAGAAAAAGTTTTATGCTACTAAATATCACAAACTTAATGATAAGTGAAGGCAGTTGGTAGGTGGCACATCTTACATTTCAGGTTTCAAAGATATAGTGATTACTGCATCAGTGGAATGCTGAATGTAAGAGGAGCTTTATACTTTGTTCTGCATCTTCTCCCTGGTCTTTATAAAAACCAGTACCATAAAAAGAAAAAAATATTCATTGGGGATCCTAGGCTTCCTGTATCTGAAAAAAAACCCATCCCAGCTTGTGGAGTCCCTCTGGATAGCAAATTGTTGAACTAAAAATAGTGTAACTATAATTTCATAAAGCACTTTTATAAGGTTTTACATATTAAACTTAATTACTTACAATCCCACATCCTTACTCACATGTCACTGTGTGTGTGTTCATGTGTGTTGCCAGGATTGCAGAATAGGGTGAGCCCTAAACATCCTCAATAGATGTATTTTTTTTTTAAAGGTCCATATGCAACTTGCCTGTTAGAAGCTTGTGCATTGTTCAGAACATTGTCAATACGATGCACCTGCCTTGTCATGGGACTGATAGTATCTTATGATTATCTTCAGTAGAAGTTAATAAACATTTCTTTATTGAGGTAGACAGCAATTTTTGGGTTTAAGCCTAATAAAACTTACAGGTGTAAAGGAGTATCCCCATATATATTCACAACATGGGGCTGAACATCAGAATTGCTTTCCAGAAGATATTTTGCTATTTCATGGTGTCCAAATCGGGAGCAGAAATGAAGTGGAACATGATCTTCATTATCTTGGGCATTTACTGCGTAAAGAATAACATATGAGGGAAATATTGTTCAATATAAAGGTAAACAAAGTTTGGTGGAATTTGAACTATTATGTGCTCATCCTTTGCATCAATACTCAACTTAGCCAACAGTACACTTAAACAGAGCAAACCTTTGCAATGTGTGCAGTAAATACAGTACTCAGTTTGCATGCTCTGTCCAAATACCATCAATTGTGGGAAAATTGGTTTATTGAAATAATTATTCATTTAAATTGTCCTTTTCCCTGTATTCTGTTGTAGAGCTCAGATACTATGCTGTGTGTTAATGTATTTTATTTCTTATATAGCACTACAAATTCCGCAGCGCTTTACAATTATTTTTACTCAATTCACATCGGGCCTTGCCCCAAAGAGCTTACAATCTAATCACTTTATGTACACATACAACTTATCAGTATGTCTTTATGATTGTGGGGGAAACCGGAGTGCCCGGAGGAAATCCACGCAAGCACGGGGAGAACATACAAACTCCTTGCAGATGTGTCCAAGGGTGGAATCAAACTCAGGACCTCAGTGCTGCAAGGCAGCAGTGCTAACCACTAAGCCACTGTGCTGCCCAAGTTGTGAATTAAATTGTGAATTATATTGTTAATGGTACAAATTGTGAACCTTTGTTCCAAGCTTGTATTACAGTGATACGATTTGTAGTTTCTATTTTACAACCTATTTTAGTGAAATAAATAGAGCCCTTGTGCTAATAAATAGGTTGTAAATTTGCATACTATGTAGCACATTGTAAAGTAATTAAGAGCAAACATTATTAACAAGTTAAACAACCAAATATAATCAAAGCAGTCCCATGGTAGTTCTCCTGAATACTGTATGTCCTTGCTGCATGATGTCATCTATATTTTCTAATAGGAAGCAAATATACAAAGATTTCATGAATACAAACCTGCATGCTATATAACACATTGTACGTGACCAATCAGCATATTGTTTTGACTAAGTTTTATTGTTTGTGTTTTACCAATTTTTTAAGCACAGATAGTATCCGAGATAGTCATCTGTTTGTTTGCTGGAAGTAAACCCTACAACTTAAAAATTAAAAAGGAAATGGCTGATGTGACCCCTTTTGTTGTACACTAAATACTACTAATCAGATGCATTATTTGTAATTCTTTGTTCTACTTTACATTATTCTGTGCATACAATAAACTTCACTTAGTACATTTCTGTAGCACAACAATGATATCATACTTACGACATATATTGGAAAAATCTGTTAAATAAACACAAAACATATACATATTTTAAAGGATCTCTAAATGAAAATATAACTTTTGCCTAAAATAATCTTTGCAGCAAATGTTCCTACCAATTAATTATACTCTTAATAATTTTAGAAGTTTATCTCTTCCTACCCAGGGAAATCAGGTAGGTAACTGACTTCCTATGACCTGTAACAATTTTTTTTTCAAAAATCAGGCAGGGAGGTTGAGAGCTGTAGAATTGGCATCAATCCTTTATGGCAATTAACTACGTAATGTCAGAAAAACTTGCTCTTACCTCCCAAATAATAATAAATTATTTGGGCAAAAGTAAAATTGTTGTTTTAGAGGTACTTTAAATCTTAATAGACTACAAAGGAAATAACCATCAACAAGATGTACATTACCCACCATCTGCTTTAGTTCCCTCTTCTAACAATAATTTTGTAATGGTAAGATATCCTTTGGCAGAGACCAGGTGTAGAGGTCTGTCACCAACTTCACCACTCATGTTAACATCTGCTCCAAATTTCAGAAGAAGGCGAGTTACCTATATTAGATTTTAAAAAGTGGGAGAAAAAAAATCACATGCTATAATAATGTTTTTGGAAAGTGAACTAAAGTGAAATATTCCACAAAGTGGCAGGCGTAGGTAGTACTGTATTTTCATTGTCCAGGAAGGTGAAAGCTTTTATTAAGAATCTGTTCCAGTGAACAACCAATCTTTACCACATTATGATGTTTATAATAAAACTCTCTCTCATTAACCTCATAAACTCTCCTTAATTAGCCTTGTAGCTCTGAACCACTGATGTTTCTAAGCATGGGCATAAGCTTTATACTATTTATACTTTGTTGACATTCAGAGGTGTTTTCCCTTTAATCTATCCATTGTTTATTGTAAACAATACACATTGACTATATAATGTCCACATACACATGTTATTAAGATGGATTTCTAGGATACATTAAAGGAATAGTTCACTTTTCAAGTGAACTATTCCTTCAGTGTATTGATCGAAGACCGCAAGGTTAAGGAGCTATGCCTTACCTTCCATTCTTTAAGCAATTGGCCAGGATCCTCGGACGAAGACAGAAGATATTTACCTTACACGTGATCATCTGCAGCAGCTTTGAAAATTCCAAACTGTTTCCTGGTTTAGATTAACTATAGCGCGTGTTGTCACGCATGCGTACTCTATAGTTAATCTGAACCAGGAAGTGGTCGGAGGTTTTGTTTTCAAGACATCTATTTCTTTAAGGGGCATATTTATAAAGTCACGATATCATAAAATAACGATACTGCACAACTTTTTAAATATAACCCTTTTAATAGAATTTTACTAACATACTAGCTAGCAAAAATAATGGCCCCGGTCAAATTGCATTATCGTAAAATAATCCACACAGGGAGATTTAGTAATTTCCCTGGGGTGCAGCCCTTCTTCCCGCAATGCAATAATTACTTAACGTAAAAAAGTGGAATTATACCCATGCTAACCCGATATTACATTGGGTAGTGTGGGTTTAACTCCTCTTTTAGCAAATATTGAATCTCCCCCCACAATATTTTCATACATGGGATTAATAAAATGCCCCTTCATACTACAATGAAACAAAAAATGTATAGCAAAAATTATTGTTGAAGGCCTGTTGCACAATATGCAAGAAGATAGAGGCAATAGTTTCTCCTAGCAAAAGCTCTGGTTTTAATAAAAATAATGAAAAATAGTAAAGAAACCACCTTGGTGGTACATCAACACTAAACCAACATTTTTATAATCAACAATCAATTCTGTTAAACTGTATTTTTTTATTTTATTTTATTGTAGTTCTTGTATAGCAGAAGACTTATGCACTAAAACAAAACTAAATAAAACCTTTGACAGACAGTCATCGCCATAAACATTTGCCCAGAGGCGATCAAAAGTGAATGTCCATTGCCACATTGTGTGCCATAACCTTTAATGTGCAAACATTTTTACATTTGAAGTGAAGCCTTTAGCAAGTTGCCTGTTGTGTTATACAACACACACATTTGTCATCTAAATTAAAATCTGCCCTTAAGCTTAAAGACTTTGTGATATAATGTACAGATGGGTGTGTTAAACCTTTTAGGTTAACAGACTATTTCTGTGTATAAATGAAAACAAACTTGAAAAGGGAAAGAGGTTTACTTATAAACTATAATACAATACAATAACATTTATGAAGTGCTTTTACCCTAAAGGACCCAAAGCGCACAAACTACTGTAATACATTGACTTTGAGACACTTTTTCTATGGATAAGCCTACCTGTTCATGCCCATTGTAAACTGCAATGTGTAATGGAGTAAAAAATACTGCATCTTGGACATTGACAAATGCTCCGTGTTGTAACAGAATATCCACAGCCTGAAAAAAATAGGTAAATATTAATGCATGTTTTTTGTAAACAGAAATGTAATCACCAAGTTAAGACATGGAAGGTGTCTCAGAAAAGGAGGAAAATTTAGAATTGTTTTCCTGAAAGATTAACTTGTATGCAAATCCTAAACAATAGAACAATAGGTCTGAGCTCTATAGAGCATACAAGGAAAGTAATGAGTTACTGTATTTGGTAAATGCTAATCAAAAACTAGTCCTAGGGATTATTAGTAGATAACTATTTCATACATGGTCTTCTTTGTCAACAGGTATTTTAGGTAAAATATATAGTGGTTTGAATGTTCTGTGTACATACTAATATGCATCCATACAGTACAAACATCATGCCATTTTGCCTTAATCTTGTTTCTGCAGCTGTAAATAGAGCCTGCAGTGAAAAGAAACTTGGACACACAGTAAAGACTGGGTTATTTTGAATACACTGGTTGCAAGGACCAATTTCTTATACTGTGTTTTTAACAATCTTTTTTTGAGGCAAAGCTATCAAAGGTATGTACAGTAAGTAAATGTAACTGTTTATGGTATTCAACCCCTTATTTTTATCATCTATTACTAATTCATGACTTATGTGTGCTACAATACATTTTACCAAGGATAGTTTTATATTACAGTAAAATTGAATATAGTACCATAAAGTAATAAAGTACTGTATCTACTATATTTTTGCTGGGTTACAGTACACACCTGAAGAACGAGAAGAATGAGTAGGGGTCTTTAATTATAGGGGAAACAGGGTAATGTACTAGGCAAAGCCGCTTCTTACCTTTCTGAGATCCCACAAAGTAAATCCCTTTCCAAGATTAACTGCATCACAGGATCACAGTGTGGGAAGATGCACTGCTTTGCTTCTCTATTTTAGAGGTGTTACGTTCTGCACTATATGGTAGCACAAAAACGTAATAATGCCCATATAACATGGTGCAGCCACCGCAAAATTAGTGTAAAAACACACACTAATACAATAACACTTTAATTTGGCAGTTAGGGGATGATTTAAAATCGCCCCAATAGACTTTATTAATTTTACTATTATGTCCCAAAAAAATTCTGCAAACCTCCATGTAGAAAAACATTTGAAGCCAAAATGTTGATATATTTGTATGTAGAACAATATGTGGATGGTATACAATATGTGCATATTCTCATTGTCTGCTTTTCTCTCATCCAGCATCCCCCCCTCATTATCCCCCCCCTGCTACCTCTCTCTCATTTCCATTTGGTTGCCCACCCTAGTATGCTGTTATCTCTCTTTCTTATTACCCCCTCACATTCCTAAGTATAATCTGGACTCTTTGCTTTGGGGGGGTTATTATCTTGTTATCTTATGTAATTAGCTTTTTACTTTCTGTTAACATTTGTTTCATTCAGTACTGCTGTGACCTGAGTAAGAGGGTTGATCCCCTGAAAGCTTGTCTACTAAAAGAAACTGTTAGTCCATTAAAAGTATCACAGTACTCTACTTTTTACTGCAAAACAATGATATCCATATAGAAAGGAAGTATTTAATAGTCCATGCAGTTCCTAAACTTTTTTCTATCAAGTAACACAAAGAGATACCAGGAGTTTTGCATGTTGAAAACGTAAACAATGCCTCTTTCCATCTCTGTACACTGATGTGATGACACAATAAATTTCCCTAATGTTGCAACAAAACACAATGGCTTTTATGTTCTAAGCATGGCAAAGACTACATAAATTTAACTGTGGTCATATGTCAAGCAGTTTCTGATTTATCACAGTATTTTTTCTTCTGCATTGTTAATCTCATTTGCTATTTATCTTGACAGTTGCAATGACAGTATAATGCCTTGAAGAGGAATTCTTGAGGGCTTTATTCTTAACTGTTATGCCAATCACACGGCACAAAAACAATTGAGATGCTGAAATATATTGAAGGGTAGTGAAGCCTTTTAGAAAAGAATGGAAAAGCAGTGACCTCTATGTTTGGTTTTAAATAGAAGTCTATATCAATTTCCATGGGTGGCAAAACATTTCAGGCCCAGGTCAGCAACTAGGTCCACATTACTTCCACATGATTTAGTACAACAGTTTGAAATTTAGTATATCTGCGAAAACACACTGCATGCTGACAAATTGGATACTTCTCATTACCTTGCTTTGTGACCACTGACCTCCACTCTGGCTTTGCTTCACACAAATATAAAGTTTTCTATTTAAGCACAAAATAACTTGTAGTATTTCAAATAGTATGTTGTTAATATATTATAGATTTTTACTTATTTTCTAAACTAAAGGATGTGCTTCAAGTGAATTTGTCCTTATTGCTTTACTACTTTAGACTTGTGTTTCTATGATTCCAGCATGGTCAGTGTTAGTGATACAATCAAAAGTCATATAAAGCAGTCACCATTTTTTTCAATAAAAGAATGTTGATCTATGAAGATAACACATACCAATCAGTTATGGATTGACCACCAGGGGACTAAGCAAACTGCTAGTGTGAAGTCCTATGTACTTATCAAATTAAATAAAAGGAGAATAAAATGTCCAGAGGACCAGATGAAAGAAAAAGTAAACTTACAGAATAAGGCAGAATGGGATAGAGAATATGGTGTGTGAGTGTAAGAGTAAAGGAATAATTAAGTTAATTATATTATAATAATAATTGAGTTCATGACCTAAAGCTTTTCTCTTTTTTCAAAAAAGGAATACAACATAGAGTTTATCCTGTGGTCTTCATGGGGGTCTGATCCTATGATACCTAATTTCAAGGCTAACTTATCAATGTACTGAAAAGTAAGAAATATAGTGGACAGTAACCAAATACAATTATTTACTGCACTACAGTACGTGTAGGCTAAAGCTATTTACATCCCATGAACGCCAATTCCTTGATACACTTACAGGGAAATTCAATAAAAATTCTTATTGTTAAAAATGGTGCTAATTTTGCCCCAACCAATCAGATGTTATGCAACATTTGAAAGCTAACATCTGATTGGTTGGGGAAAAATTAGCACCAAGAACTTTTATTGAATAACCCTGTTAGTCTTATCAATCAAAACCACAATGTTTCCACAAATTATGTGTTGGTGATTCCCCTTGTATTGAGAGCTTGCAATAAATCAACATAACTTTAAACAACCTAATAATTTATGCTGCTTCTCTCCCCCTTCCCATGGCACGTTACAGATAGTGATGGTAGATTAATTCAAATTAGTAGAGTAAAGCGATAAAGAGCAGCACCCACAATTAGATAATTTTTAGGTGATGTTTGTAGAAATTTTTTTTTTCTATGTATTATCTTTTTTATTTTTTTTTATGCCATATAAGGTACTTACAGCCCTCTCTATTATTTTGACATATAAGAATTCTATTCAAGGTTGCACAGGGAGAGCAAGAATGCTGTGTACTGTTGTTTTCCCAACATTAGGGGGAGATGTTTGTGAAATTTCTCATTTATCCAGTTCATGGTATATATATGTGGCACTGAAGATCTGCATTCCTTTTTTATTGTTCTGTGCTGTTACATCATATAGTATACTATTTATATACAATCATTGATATGCACACGTTTTACTTTCTTGTTGGTTTGAATTACAGTACTCAACACAATAAAGTGATGTATGTAGTGTTCCAATAGTATTTGATTAGGATCATTTAAAGCTTGTGTACCTCATGATGTCCTGCAATGGCAGCTATGTGCAAGGCAGTAAGGGCGCCATAGCCAACCTGCTGAATATCTGCTCCACCATGCAAAAGTGCAGTCAGTAGCTCCGCATTATCCTGAGGGTAAGAACAATGTCACATTATTAACCGAAATTCTTATCGCCTACCTATGGTAGTTTCCAACAATTAGGCTGATACCTTAAGCCCCAGACATGCAATTCATCAAAACACTTCAGTGACCATTGACAGATCATGATGGACATTTTTATTAATTAGACAAGCAGTTAAGAAACATGGGGGAGGAGCCATGCACAGTTCTCTTTTTCATCACACCTCACTAATATGCAGATCAACCAAATTACTAATTTGAATGAGAGCCTGGTATATGTACATATATCTCTTTCATCCTACTGTGACAAAATGATTTATACATTTAGGCACCAAACCAAACCGCCATCATAAATATCTTTCTATTATGTAGAGATGACCAAACTGACAGATTTTAGGTTAAGCAGGGAATATTTCCCTGTTATGACTATGTGCAGTGCAAGGGTTAAAATAAGGTTATGGTTAAACCATTGAATCTATAGCCTATTGAGTTGGTAGTGCTGTATTTCTGTATTTGTGTATATACATTTGGCCATGTGGGTTGTGGTACATTTGTAAGACTACACAGAAATTTAAGTTTGCAACATATATTCTCTATAAATAAGAGCCAAGCATTGTTAATGATGCAAAATTTGCTGTTCTCAAAGATTATCTATTCTCATTCATCCAGGTCATGGTCTATCTGTTGTATACAATTAGATCAACTGGACTTGAAGTTTAGTTCTTGAAGACATTTCGCTAGTCATCCGATTGGCTTTCTCAATTCAGAATGAATTGAATTCTGAATTGAGAGACCCATTCGGATGACTAGTAAAATGTCTTCAAGAACTAAACTTCAAGTCCAGTTGATCTAATTGAATACAACAGATAGACCATGACCTGGATGAATGAGAAGCAATATCACCTGGTTGATTCAGAAAAAATACTCTGGGCTATGTGTCTTAGTAGGAATTGGATATACTGTACATATGTGAACATATTTATATAACATATATGTAAGGTTAACAAGGCTGTACTATGAAAAAAGGTTTTCCTTACCTTATAAGCTGCCATGTGAAGAGCAGTAAAACCATTTTTTGTTAGCCTGGATGGGCGCAATCCTTTAAGCATAAGAGTTCTAATATGTGACTTGTTACCTGTTGGAACAATCAAACTTAAAATGTTATAGTTCAAATTACAATGCTTTTCTTCTTCTACTGAAAGCTTTTACTGTAATAAAATAAATGTTTGTATGAAGATCGATAAACTGAATGTTTCGTTAGATGTGTCCAGATGGATTTTTCTGCCTTTCACTACATAAACTTTTTGAATTTGATGGATTGGATGTCACCATTAAACCGTAACTTCCATGCTATTGTGTAGCTATGTCTCTGGTTAACGGTATTCAGTAGATTTTACTTAAAGTAATGAATTTTTGTTTCATTATAGAAATGTTGCGTGAGATCCACTTTTAGATTTTTCTGTGACATTGGGAAAAAATAATGCTTAAATGATTGCAAAATCAGCACTTTCCCCATATTCTGCTCCTTATTTTTATCACTGCCAGTATTTCTTACACTATCTTTTGTAAATACTAACATCTGTTAAATGATATACCCTAGAGAGGAATTGCTATTGGCAAAGTGGTTTCTATGCAGATATTTGTTTGGATGGATTTGGGATCTTAGCGGCTTTGTGAATTATCCAATTTAATTGACTTATTTGTTTATGAAAAAGTTTTGACAGAAAAAAGTATTTTTTGATTCGAGATGTTGCTATTTTTTATAATCTAAACATTTGATAAAATGTTTCTAGGTCAACAAGTTTTGAACTAGTAGTGCCTTTGTTATTGTGGCGGATTATTAGCACTGTTAGAATCCAAGGTGCTCTGGTATAAATCCAAAGAAAGTTTTATTTACTTATGTATTGACTTGGTTTATGCCAAATTTAACATTAATAAAAACTTGTAGCACATTGTTTATTCTTTTTTGTACATATGTTGGTATTTATTGATAATAAAATGTGCAAAAAAAATTGAAACAAGGGAACAATTCAAATGTAAACAGGTGTAGTTTGCTTGGGCATTTCCAAGAGAAAACAAGTAGGATGCCATTGAATGAACTAAACAAACAATTATTTTTATATTATTGTAGATGGAAAGGTTAACTTAAATACCGAACACTGATGTTGTAGTATAGGGTTTGAGAACAAAATATATATCTCATGGAATGCAATAAGGTTGGGGGAGCCATATAAGAATATAAGAATTCTATTCAAGGTAATATAGGGAGAACAAGAATGCTGTGTAATGTTGTTTCATCAACATTAATGTTTGTGAAGGTTCTTGTTCATCCGGGTATATTAAAGTTTAGTTCTTTAAGACATTTCACTAGTTATCTGACTGTCTTTTTCAATTCAGATATTTAAGGAGGAGATATAATAAAAGGCGCTAATGCTTACCTGAATTGTCCTTAAGTGAAAAAGAAAGAAAAGCAGAATTTTAATCACAACTAATTGAAATAAATACTGCTTGGCTTATTCTACCATTGGATGGGATTATTTTCTATGCTTAGTATTAACTAGGGATTTTTTTAGTGTGGTCCTTACCTCCACATATGCAGCATAAATGAAGTAGAGACAGTCCATTTTCTGTTCGATAGTTTAAATTGACTTTGCTGAAGGCTTCATCTGAGCTAAAAAATGGATTTTACAGTTGATGACACTGACTTCACAGTTCTCATGCTTTATTCTATTTTCATGTATATTTAATGTAGCATAAAAGAACTATAATGGATGGAAAACAACAACAAAGAACATGTGGGTAAGTAGGAGGAAATGTGCTTCTTAAATGTAGTTAGAAAGTAGAAGAATTAAATAATCATATAAATATTTACAATATATGAGTTCATAGAGTCATGTTTCAGGTGTGAAGCATTTCTATATCAAGGAAAATTGTGCAGGGACATAAAAATGCAATATAACATCAGGCAGTGTGGGCTTTTCACTCATTTGGATGACCGTTGCTTTTTATTACATTGCCACCTTGATGTCACATATTATTTGAACATGCTATAGACCCTTCTAGTCTTTTTGCCCATGATCATCTTTTCCATGCATTAACCATGGCAATGAGGGAAGTATATTATTCTGACATTTTAATTTATTGTCAGGTAATTTAATTTCTGATATACAAACTACAATAGTAGCCAGATTTCTTATCTGGGGTTTTTTCTAGGGTATGATGCTGCCTTGGATTGGTTGTTTGTTCATCACAGATAGGCCAATAGCCACCTTAAATCCTGACTATATTGACTATATAGTTGTAAGTAGAGATGGGACCCGGATCTGACACTGAACGCCTCAGTTCCAAAATCCGAATGTTCCGTTCAAAACCTTTTCAAATGCGCTTTCGATTTTTATAAAAAAATCAACGTTCAAGGCTGTTTTCGAAAAGCATTGAACGTTTGATAACCCTTGAAAATATGTTCGGAAACTCGAAAATAGTTTCCAGTCGTGTTTTCGGGGATTATCGAATGTTCGAGGCTATTTTCGAAAATAGCCTTGAACGCGTGATATAAGTCAAAAAAGCGCTCCGAAGTCCTGATTGTAAGTTCTGAAAATGGAATTAAACCTAGCCGTTTCGGCCATCTCTAGTTGTAAGTATTGTAGTTTTAAGTATGGATATTTTTTATTTAGCAGACTGTAATGTCAATTCTGCAGGTTTGATAAGTTTGTAATAGATAGGCCAATAACAGAAAGAAGTTTGGTAGCTTTTATCTTCTGGTTAGCTGATATATTGACAGTATTTACCAGGACTTCTTTGGAACTCATTTCATGTTATTTTGCTTTTAAAATTAAACTTAAACAAACAATGCTCCGCACAAAGCTCAGTATGGCTTTATCGCCTTCTTTCCTGTAAAGCAGCCAAAATATATACTGTATACTGAACACTATAAAGTTCCAGACAGATTAAAGAGGAATTAACCTTTCATAAATTCCCCAATTACTATTCTGGGATTTAAACAATATCAAGGGGCAATCATTTTAAAGAAATGTGTCAATCTAAACATTTAATCCACAGTACACAACGAGGTTTGAATACATTATTTCAAAGGCACCATTGAAAGTTAATTTAGTAAGGAAAATTACTAGTTTGCCATACAGTACTACAGAAGATAATATATTTTGTGTTATGGAGAGTGACAGGGGACTAACTAAAGATACTGTGGATGTGCTTAAAAAGTTTGATTATTAGCAAAAAAAAGTATTTTTCCCACTTAAATTCAGGATTTATTACCCCTTTGTTTTGTTCATTCAGTTGCACACTACATTCTTTTTATGGAATTGACACAACATTAAACTTTTGCGCATGTGAAGCAGTGGACAAATATTCTCCAAGGACATGACATTATCAAAACACAAAATTACTGGTAGTGGGAAGCAGCAACCTTTTCAGTATTCAACTACAACCTTGCCAATTCTTAAAAGGCATTTTAATGTTAAGAATGATCCTTGTAGTTATTACCTGGATTGGCTGACATGCAGATTGCTATGCATATGGCTTAATGCAAATTTTATGCATTTGGTACAAGATATTTACTCCCAAATGAATCTCAGCAAATGAAACAAAGATGTCAGAATGTTTTTACGGAGATGAGGAAACTCTATTGCCTTTATTTTCATATAGCCAGGAATGAATACATCTAGGTGCATTTATAAAACAAAACTATTTTCAAGATTTGGACACATTCATATTTTGATGCTTTTATATATATTTTTTCTTCCGTTTTCTCCATTTACTATAGGTTAGCCGTGACAATGTATAAATAATTCATCACATTAAACAAACAAATCCATTTCAATGGAAAACTCCATAGAAATGAATAATAATCATAACAATCTCAGCAATTTGATTCTAAAAGAATATTTTAAATTAAAAGGTGATGAAAACACCTGAAAAACGACATTTTAAACAGCAATTTAAGGAGCAGAGTCTAAAACCTTTCTGTTTGATTGTACAGGGGATTACAGAGCTGGAATAAAAAGAAGCCCTAGAAAACATTGACCAAACCTTTGAAAGGGTAAGTTAATCCTGCCCATAGCAGCAAACTGTTCATCCAAATCTTAAAACAAAAAAATCACATTTACACCACACCTGATTTATAATCCAGAAACTGTTGATTACAATGTATCATGTGTGTTTCTACATGATTTTATCACAAAAATGTATCATAATAATTACATAAAACTCTTTTACTAAAATAAATATTCCAACTCCCTCAATTACCACAATCCATAGCAAGGATGGAGACAAAGTAGCTGATTGGATGGCTGTTCTCTCTCCCTAGATGAACCACATAGAGCATTTCTGAGCCTAGAAATGTCTACTGGGAAAGATAAACTTTAATGCCGTATTTCTGTGAGCAAATAGCTTAGGCTTAGAAAGGCAAGTGATACATATGTTGTTTCCAGGAAATGTTTATAGGTTATACATCCATAAGAATGAAAAGGAACAAGCAGCAGCAGTTGGTTCTAAGACCCCCCCCCCCCACACACACACAGTTTATTAAAAGGGCATGTTCATCCTAGGGGGAAAAAAAGGTGACTTGCCAGTTATCTGCTTCAAGAGCTTTTTAGATGCTTAAGCATTGCCAGAGGAGGCAGCAGGTGAAAAAGCAGTCAGTTATTGGTTGTGATGTCAGCAGTCACAGCTTTGATTGACTGAATGGAGGGAGGGGCCAGCCTACTCTGCCAGAATGGGGACGATAATAAGCCTTAAATATCTGGTTAGTAATGCAGGTAATATGGACATAACGTGCAGCAAAAGACCATCTGACTTCAATCTAATGTAAGAAGTGCCTGGGAGAAAGGTAAGAATTGGGCAAATGGTGTTGTGTGTGTGTAAACTTGCCCTTTAATCACTTACATAATGTTCATTCATATTAATTGAAATATTAACTGGTGATGATTGATTCATGAAGTTACGGTTTCATTTATTAGATACTTTGTACCTTACTACTAATTAATTTTTGAGTCATACATAGGTTTAATTATTAGATTAATACACACGGGAAGGAGAGGGGTCAGTACAAAGTACAAGTTAGCTCAGTTGGCCATGGGGAGAAAAAGTATAAATCTGGCTCTAGTGGCAGGATGAAGAAGACAAAGTGCTGCACCCAGTGCTGTGTTGTAATTAAGGACTGTTGATTATATTTTCTGGGTGATGACTGAAGGCAAACAAAACAGAATTCACAATCTTTTTTTCTCAAAAATCTCTGTTTCCAAACTAATTCCATTTTTCTTAATCAATAGAGCTACAGTAAGTAGCTAATTTCTGAGTAGTTTCATTCTAGGGTCTGGTTAATGCTATAATTATTCATATTAAGTTGCTCCACAAATTTGATAAGCTAATATACCAATCCTTTCCAAACATAACATATCCCAAGCCTCCGGGAAATACCCATCAGCACCACTCCCCTGCTCAAGATCTTCAATCACACTATATACCATTTGCCACAGATAGAGACAGACGTATGACACACACACTGCCTCCATCAATGTATCTGTTAATAGAACTTTAAAAAACATAAATGTTATTCTCAAATAGAGAATAACATTTATGTTATTCCAGGCGAATCCTCCAGATTTCGGGACTTCGGAACACATTTTCCCAGATTTTCAAATGTACGGAGCTATTTTCGATAATTTTCAAAAATATCTTTGAACGTTTGAAAATACAATCGGAGACCACTTTCAAGTTTCCGATCGTATTTTCAAAACTCGAACGGTCGAGGCTATTTTCAATAATTTTTGAAAATAGCCTCGAACATTTGAAAATCTTTGAAAATATGGTCGGAAACTCCAATCGTATTTTCGAGGATTTTCGAACATTCAAAGATATTTTCGAAAACTATCGAAAATCTTTGAAAATTCATGCCGTTTTCAGATCTTCAGGATTTTCCCGTGAACCGGGAATCTGAAAACGGAATAAAACTATGTAGTTTCGGCCATCTCTATTCTCAAATAGAGTCAGATCCTGGGTCACTTGTCACTATAGGATCTATATCATCATCCTCTGGGTAAAATAATAAATAATATTTAATACATACTGTATGTAAAGCTTAAAATACACACAATATGACTAATAACAAAATATCTCAGCCATTTGAAAACCGATATTAGTTAAAAAAGATATGAACAAGATCTGATTAAAAAGATAATAGTCTAGATTAAAAAAATAAATAATAGTAAAAAGAGGTAATTTTGTAAAAAGTGTCAATTTACTGTGGCTCAATTTCCCATCAGCCATGGTAATCAGTTAGAAAATGGATCGTAAGGTCCTGAAGTGCTCCACCACTTAAAAAAGATGATGTATAGGTAGACAAGATGTAATTAAATTAGTCTCCTTATATACTCACCAACCTGGGCTAAGTGTGGAATGTGAGGAAGGAATGTGCGGGCTCTTCAAGGCTGCCCATCTCAGGTGATGAAGATGTTACAGTGAAACACATAGTATTATCCTTAGAGCTCTAGTGATTGTCAAGAGGTGATTGCCGTTTTTTTTTACCATCCTGTGTGCGGCTATTTCACTAGAAAGGCCCATTTGTGGCATTGAAGTCCTAACTAGAAATGGCCAAACTTCTGAAAATCCGTTCTGCTTGAGGATTCGAAAAAATCCGAAAAGCAGCTGAAATCCATCATTAAAGTCAATTGGGAAAAAAATCCAGAAATTTTCGCCTAAAATAATGATTTAATTTGCAGTGGTAACTTGCTGAAAATGGCTCTGGGACCTGGGAAATGGTCTGGGAACACGTCCCTGCTGAAAGAACAGTAAAAAATGGAAGTAGCGCACACGATCATTGATAAATCTTTAGGAGGACATGAATCCATTCAACGGCGGTATGCGAATCCAACGCTAGCCAGATGTAACTACTGAGGTCTAGGTTGGAGATGAGCACCTTGTTGTGTCGACATAACTTAGGTTTGTGAGTAGAGATGGCCGGTTCGCGGACCCGAACCTGGGTCCGCCGCGGATTTATCACGTCCGCGAACGGCGGACTATTCCGGATTTTCCGGATTTTCCGCCTTCCGAACTTCCGAACCGCGGATTTTTTTTTTTTCCCAAAAATTTTCGAAAATACGAGTTTCCCCGTAATTACGAGAATCTACGATCTTTCAGGACCCGGAAAAACCGAAGATCCTCGTAATTACGCGGATTCTCGTAATTACGAGAATTTTCGTAAAAACGAGAAATTCTTGTAAATTCGCATTTTGGGGATTATTTTCAAGACGGAGCAAGCCACATGACTAAAATTAGCCAATGGCAGCTAACATGATTATTGCCAGCCCCCTGGGTATAAAAGGCTGCTTCACAGGCGACATTTTGTCAGTGTGTTGGAGTGTGTTTAGTGGAGACCTGACAGTGTAGGAGTTGGAGAGAGATTTTTGCGCTTTTTGAGCTTGTGTCCGTGTCTGTGTGTTTTGTGTAGCTGACAGTGCTACTCTGTGGCTAATGTTTTCACCTCTGGTTCAATCCTGCCTGGCCCGAGAGCAGTACTCCATATTTGATCTTCGTTCTCTCTCCATGAGGCACCTTTGTGGTGTCACCTACTCTGACCATCTCATACAGCCGCAACAGCTACTCTGTGGCTAATGTTTTCAGCTCTGGGTCAATCCTGCCTAGCCCAAGAGCAGTACTCCATATTACAAAGTGTGGGCCTGCTGTAACTAAATGGTGCTGTTCCTACACATTCACCTGCTTTCCCTTGCACGAAGCATACTCTGAGGGAGAGAAGCCAATGGGGTGAGGGGTATGTCCAGTAGGGCCAAGCCTGCCTGGCCCCACAACAATGGTGGCAAACTGCAGTTGGCCTGCTGTAACTCAATGGTTGCTGTTCCTACGAAGCCTTACCCTTTCACCTGCTTTCCCTTGCACGAAGCATACCTTGAGGGAGAGTAGCCAATGGGGTGAGGGGTATGTCCAGTGGGGCCAAGCCTGCCTGGCCCCACAACAATGGTGGCAAACTGCAGTTGGCCTGCTGTAACTCAATGGTTGCTGTTCCTACGAAGCCTTACTTACCCTTTCACCTGCTTTCCCTTGCACGAAGCATACCTTGAGGGAGAGTAGCCAATGGGATGAGGGGTATGTCCAGTGGGGCCAAGCCTGCCTGGCCCCACAACAATGGTGGCAAATTGCAGTGGACTGCTGTAACTCAATGGTTGCTGTTCCTACGAAGCCTTACTTACCCTTTCACCTGCTTTCCCTTGCACGAAGCATACCTTGAGGGAGAGTAGCCAATGGGGTGAGGGGTATGTCCAGTGGGGCCAAGCCTGCCTGGCCCCACAACAATGGTGGCAAACTGCAGTGTGCCTGCTGTAACTCAATGGTGCTTTTCCTATGAAGCCTTACCCTTTCACCTGCTTTCCCTTGCATGAAGCATACTCTGAGGGAGAGTAGCCAATGGGGTGAGGGGTATGTCCAGTGGGGCTAAGCCTGCCTGGCCCCACAACAATGGTGGCAAACCGCAGTGGACATTATGTAACCCAGTACCCCCATCGCCTTCTTTCCCTTGTTGTGTGCAAACTACTATATAGGGGAATGTGGCCAATGTGGTGTGTGTAATTGCATTAATGGTAAGGTATATACAATTATAAGTACCAGACATATAGCTAGCTAAAAAGATATGTGTATTTTAATTTTTCAAATAAAAATTGATTATGAATCTATCTGAATAATTTGATATATCAAAAAATAAAGCCCAAAAACATTTTTTTTTAACAGTTTTTATATATATATATATATAATTTTTCTTTTTTTTACAACTATATACAAAAAAACACAAACAAAAAAAACACTGGGGTTACTGGGGTACCCTCCTCTCCAGTCTGGTCAGGCGGCGGTCCAGGCGGCGGTCCAGGCGCCGCACCATGTGGCGCATCTCCCGCCGCATGCTCTGTAGTTCTGTGGAGGAAGATATTGAGAGAATTGTGTTGAAGATGTTTGAGCACATTTCCTAAAGCACCATGCGGTAGATGCAATTTTGCACCTGATAACTACTTACACATACATGGTACTGCAATGCTATAATGTTGCGGTATGTCATAAAAAGGAAAGCTCAGTATAAGACATCATTATTTCTAAAATTCTTAGTTTATATTATGCATACCTAGTTATGGTAACAGTGATTTCTACTGATTGGCTGTTGGATGGGTTACACATGCTCAGATCTCTACTGACCAACTGAATCAACCCAGGGACTGGGTCAAGGGCAAGACCATAACGGTCTCTATTAGGGGTCCTGCAAACACGAAGTCATTATTTCCGTTGCATTTATTTATACACAGACACAATGCTGATTGATGAATGGGCAGATTAAGGTCATTGGGATGGATAAATACTGCTCTTTTTTTCTTAAAAGTATATATATTATCACTGAACTTCCACTTAAAGCGATATTATTGCATCATGGGGGATCACTGATAAACAGCAGTAGGTAATGCTGGCATAAAACATTACGTTTATTGCTAAATTTTATCAGAACATTCTTGGTTTTGTATCACTAGGACTGTGCTACATACAAATTTTTTGGAAGTGGTGCACCCCCCATAAAAGCATTGTCAAACCCACAGTACCCAATGTTGCATCAAGTAGCGTGGATTTTACACTGGGAAAATACAGATATTAATAGTCTTGTACATAACATTTCATTAACGTTGCATATGATTTACTTACGATTCTCAAGCATGGCCGCCAGAGGGACTGGAGAGGCTGGAGGTGCTGGAGGGGCTGGAGAGGGTGGAGAGTCTGGAGGGGCTGGAGAGGGTGGAGGGGCTGGAGAGGGTGGAGGGCATGGAGAAGGTGGAGGGCCTGTAGAAAAAAAAATGTTTTATTTCAACAATCACCGTCCAATCCATTAGTAATATATTACATGTATAAGAACATTTCCTAAAAGGCTATGTAGTGAACATTTCTTGGACAATTTTGGATGTTTGGACCGAATTTCGTAACTTAAGCTCAAAAACTGAGGGACAAGATACAGCCCAGAGTCGGGGACAATAAATGGGAATGAGAAATGAGAAGAACTGTGATCTGTCTCTCAAACCAAATTAATAGATTTGTTGCATTTTTTTTAACAAAAATTTTTATCAGTGAAATAATAAAATTCACTTAATTATGACTGATAATTTCACTAATTATTTGCTGACAATCAAGGTCAATAAAAAGATAAAAAAATTGCTTAGGATGCACTTACGTGTCTGGCTGGTGCCAGGTGCCTCCACTTCGGGCGATGGACTGCCCGGTGGGGGCAATGGAGAGCCCGGGGGGCTAGTTGGTGGTAGTGCTAAAAAAAAAAAAGGAAATTTATTTTAACTCTCACTGTCATTAAATGTTCGTATACATTTACTAAAACAATTCTCGGAGAAGTTGTCAAAAATTATGCAAACATTTGGATAAAGGGGTTGGACATATCAACGTGTTAAAAAGCACACAATAGTGTGGCACAATTAATGTGATCCTCAATTTTTGCACAATTATGCTATCGTACTGCACTCGCACGGCAATACACATGAGCGCACCGGAAACACGCGCTTGTATGCTTGTTTCTGGAGCGCTCGCACTGGTGTGCGCTGTAATGTGGCCTTGGACAAATGAAAGATTTAGAAAAAAAACATTTTTTCAATAGGCTGCGCTTACATTCTTCCTCTGGCGGGGACGGTGGTGGGGGTGGGGTATCCGAGGAAGATTCCCCTGCAAATTAAAATAAAAAAATACATAATGAATGATATATCTAAAGGATATATTTAATTATATACTTTGAATTCTGCTTGAAAATACAGATTAAATAAGGCAATATGTTATAGTTTCTTTAAAAGTCAATCATATTTCTATGGCAATGATTTCATACCTTATTCTGGCTAAGTACTTATATTTTTATTGTGTGTATTGTAGCCACGGAAAGGGAAAAGTTGGTTGGGTGTAGGGGAGCATCAGTAGCTGTGTGTACTTGTATCTGTATAGATTTTGTGGGTAACACAACATTTTTAATTTTGGAGTGTAAAAATCAACATTTTATTTTTGACTTTACTTTCCCTTCAAATAGGGCTGCCATGTAACTAAAAGGGTGGGCCAGTAAAGTGTGTTTAACTGTGTCTATGTGTGGGTATCAGTGTGTATTTATAAGATAAAAAGAAATCAATTTTTAATGATCGATTTCATTTTTAACTTTACTTAGCCTTTAAATAAGGCTGCCATGGAAATGGAAGGGTGGGCCGCCAAGTGTGTTTACCTGTGTCTATGTGTGGGTATCATTTTGAATTTATATGTGTTATGTTAAATAAAGTCACTTTTCAGTGATTTATTTTTTGACTTTACTTACCCTTTAAATAGGGCTGATATTGAATAATATAAGAAGAATAATAATGTAATAATAACCAGTGAATGAGAAATACAAAGAACTTGGATCTCTCTCTCTCTCAAGCCAAATTTAAGGATTATTGATGTTTTTAAAAACATATATATAAATATGTTTTTTGTCAGAAGTGAATTAAAATATTTTACTACTTATTACAATACAGTAATATAATAAAAAGTATACTTGCCTTCCATCATCTGCCGTACGGCTGCCACATATTGAGGCCTCTGCCTCTTGAGATCCGACCACTGTCTCTGGAGGGTAGAGACAGTGGTCTGGTAGCCAAAGCGGCGCAGGATCCGTCGCTGCAGCCCCTCCATGATCCTGCGCTTTTTGCGCTGCACACGATACGTTCCAGGGGGGAAGTCATCATACCCCCTGGACAGGAGGTACCTCATGGCATACAGCTGCCTAACAGAAGATGCCATTTTGCAGGAAGGAAGTTCCGGTTCCTCGTTTTTACGAAAATCCTCGTTCTTACGGAAATCCTCGTTTTTACGAAAATCCTCGTTTTTACGGAAATCCTCGTTTTTACGGAGATTCGCGGACTTACGGAAATCCTCGGTTTTACGGAGATCCTCGTTTTTACGGAAATCCTCGTATTTTCGAAAAATACTGTTCTCGCTAGCGGACTGTAATTTTTAGGTATTGTAGGCATTGATACGTGTTTCTAAGGACATTACCCAGGTCCCTGAGTGATTAAGTTAACATTACCAAGGCTATTTAGACCACTTTTAATGCGGATTTTGCCGAACTTTCATTTTAATACGTTTTAACGGGTCCGCGCGCGGATTTTCGAATTTACGGATTTTTTCGAAAATCCGCGGATCCTCGCGCGGACCGGATTTTTCGAAGTTCGGACATCTCTATTTGTGAGTATATAAGGAGACTAATTGAATTACATCCTGTCTACCTATACAGCATCTTTTTTAGGTGGTAGAGTGTTTCAGTACCTTATTTTGCTACAACCCATTTTCTAACTTTGATTACCAGGGCTAATGGGAAATGAGCCGCAGTAAACTAAGAATTTGCACAATATTACCTTTTTAAATATCTTTTTAATCAGATATTATTCATATCTTTTTTAACTAGTATTGGTTTTCAAGTGGCTGAGATATTTTGTTATTAGTAATATTGTGTGTTTTTTCACATTTACATATCTATTAAGTATTATTTTACCCAGAGGATGATGATATAGATCCTATAGGGACCAGGATCAGACTCTGGTTAGTATAACTAGTATATTGTTTAATTAGCAATACCTTTTTGAACTATCTTCATTTTTGGAAATTTATATACCTTCATCTTTCTCGCAGCTTTTGTAGTCCAAAGTTTATGTACTAATCCCATTTTCCAAATAAGAGTTCAGTTCCTGAAGGTTATTTCTAAAAGGATTACAATAGGCTGTACTACCTTTGTTTGTAATGTTTGACTTTGTATTATATGTAATACCCCTGTATGTAACATGTATGGCTTAATGATGATCTTTCATTGTCTTGCTTTTAATGACAACTAATGACTCTCCTGGGCTAATTGTGTATGATCTAGGATTAAGATATTAATGTTTAGAAAATGTTTGTAAAATAAATTTAACATATATAGAATTGAAGTGACACTTTAAATTGTATCACTTTAAGACTAGAGGACTTCTATGAGACACTCAGGAAGTATTGCAAAACCCTGAGAAAGCTTCTGCTCTAATCACTCCATGGAAACTGCCCTCACTAAAGTGATCAATGATCTACGTGCTAACTCTAAAGGTCATTACTCTTTGCTCATTCTTCTTGATCTGTCCTCTGCTTTTGATACTGTTGATCTCCCTCTACTTCTTCAGGTCCTGGCTTCCTTGGGTATCCAGGACACTGCACTTTCTTGGTTATCCTCCTATCTCTCTGGTAGGACCTTTAGTGTTTTCCAATCTGGAATTAGCTCCACCCCTCGCCTCCTCCCTGTGGGGGTCCAGCAAGGCTCAGTAATCGGTCCTCTTCTTTTCTCCATCTACACCTATGGCCTTGGACAACTCATTAGTTCATTTGGATTCCAGTATCACCTGTATTCGGATGATACCCAAATTTATATCTTTGCCCCAGATCTCCCTACACTGACATCCTAGGTCCCTGACTACCTTTGTGTGATCTCTGCATTTATGTCCTCCCACTTCATTAAACTCAACATGGATAAGATTGAACTTGTCCTTTTCCCACCTTCACGATCTGTTCCCCTCCCTAGTCTTACTATTAATATTAACAATACACCTATATCTCCATCTCCTCAGGTCCTCTGCCTGGAAATAACGCTAGATTCCTATCTTTCCTTCAAATCCCATTTCAATTTGCTTGCCAACTCCTGTCGTCTCCAACTCAAAAACATCTCCCGCATTCGACCCTTCCTCTCGAATGAAGCTACAAAAATCCTAGTCCATGCCCTAATCATATCCTGGCTAGACTACTACAACACACTCCTGTGTGGTTTACCAAACAACTGCCTGGCACCGCTTTAATCCATCCTCAACTCTGCTCACTAATGCCTCTCCTCTCTGTCAGTCCTTTCACTGGTTGCCTATCAAGCAAAAGATCCAGTTCAAGCTGCTTACTCTATCCTATAAAGCACTATCCAATAAAGCCCCCCATATAACTCTGAGCTGATCCACCGACACCATCCCAGACGTAACCTCTGCTCCGCAGATGATATCCTCCTCCAATCCACCCTTGTCACTTCTTCCCATTCCCATATTCAGGACTTTGCCTGTGCTGCTCCTCTGCTCTGGAACTCCCTTCCTCCGTCTGTCCGTCACTCACTGTTCCTTAATACCTTCAAACATAACCTTAAAACCCACCTCTTCAGGCAAGCATATAACCTGGTCTAGACATTACCCATCTTACTACCCAATATGATCCAATCTGCCTTTCACACTACACTGCCAATCTATTTACAGCTTACCGATTTTCACAAGCTCTTTGGGCAGGGTCCTCTTTCCTATTTTATCACGGTATTGCTGTAAGAAACCCATCACTCTATTTACTTATATTATGTATTACCTGTGTATGACTTTGTATAACCTGAAGATGTTGGCACTATATAAATACATAATAATATTAATAATAATAATAATAATAATAATAAAAATAATAAAAAGCTCATGCAGACAGATGTGCTGGGTGAAATGCATTGTTCATGAGTTTTATAGGATAGATATCAATTATAATAACGGTGAGCTGAGATGAATAGTATCTACAGTCCGCAAGTGATATCCAGTATACTGGGTTAGTGAGGAGAACCCACTCCCTGTTTATCTTTTGCTAGTTTCTGACTGTTTAGTATTGTTGCTGGTAGGCTGTTCTTTGTGCTGCTCATGTCAGCTAGAATATAAACTACAAGGTAACAGTAGTTTCAGAATCTTTTCTCTATTCGTGTGGAGACAGTGTGCATAGGGAGTGAATCCTGGAGTCTGGGGGCATTGTCAATAGGTACACATGCTCCTATTAATTTTTGGTATTTAAGCTAGTGGGTTAGGTACTGCCATCAGGTTAGTCTGTCACAGCATTCACAGGGAAGTGTAGAGCTGCAGTGATCTAACTGTATTGCATACAGAGTGGTAGAAACAAGCTCTCCTATAAATCCCCTGGCACTTACTTAAAACATTGTCTAATTGTCTACAAATAAAAAATATTGAGGCGTTAATTCTCAATTATGCATGACAATCTTAAAAACATTGTGGTCATTTGTTTTAAAGAGATACAGCAAAACTGCATTTAAATTCAAGCTGCCTCCATAAGGGTTTGACTATGACTACAGCTTAAAAAAAATCTGGTTTGATGCCTTAAAAAATGTTTCCTACATCACCTCCACACATATTTAACAGATGTTAAGACTACTATTTCTTCTATAGCATGCCACAGAGATAACCATTGTGAGGTTTGCTACATTCTGTTTAAAATTGCCTGTTATTAGAACATTTAGCATTCTGTTGTTTAGCATTTTAAAGAATAAGTTTAGCATAAATGCATATGTGTTCAAGAAAAAAGGTAGAACCTTCTCATTTGAATGACCTTAATCCGCCTACTCAGTGACAGATCTAAACATGTTTGACCCACCCAACAGCCAATCAGTAGAAATTACTGTTAGGAAATTTCAAGGACGTGTGCATTATGGGAAGAAGAACTGTTGCAGAAACTGTAATGGCAGCTTACTAATGACGATTGCAATTAAAAATCAATTAATTTTTCGAAAATGAATACAATATGTAAAATATCAATGAATGTGTAATATAGAGAAATATATATAATTATGTTTTTTTCCCCACTGAACTTCCCATTAAAGAACAATGTGCATGTAATCAGTAAGAAAAAAATGCCATCATTTAAAAATATTAAGGAAGTAGTTTCCTGCAAGATTATATAATGCAGATTACATGTCAGTTAAACTATAATTACATTTCTAGAATTAGTTATATTACATGGAGAAATTTTGTTTAGTCTAATTTTACAACAGCGATACAAGGTCACAAACTGTATCAGAACTATTGACAATGAATATCTAGATGACATAACTTTGGCGTAATTAACCATGAAATTACTTCAAATATTGCACAGAAAAAGTCATTTGGAATGAGTGTTTACAGTATATAACTCAATGTGCCATTATAAAATATTTAACAAAAATATTACACTATTACAGTATTTCTTCCAATTGTTCTATCAAAAATAAAATTAAAACTTGTGTTAAAGAGTAAAAATAAAGTTTAGCGATTAAGTCGATTCAGGTGTTTCCATATAAAATGTTAAACTACTGTTATATTTTATCACTTACCTAAACATTGTTGCCCTTGTGGGCGCTGATCCTTCTTTTTCTCCCAAGTTTCTCAGCTGCCCCATCTGACAGACCAAATCTTTATTTGGCACAAATCCCATAATAAGAGGCTAATAAGGGTCAATCTCTGTCAGCAGTGGATCATGGGAAATCAAAAGAAAGGCAGCAACAAGGATTGCATCATTTGTAAAATATATATATGTATTGTATTTTTAAAGTAAAACAACATTATCTGTTAGGTATCCATTATATTGAAAGTACCTTTAAATGGTGGAAATGTTGCCTCACAACTGGGCCAAATATGTTGCAAAACAAGTGATGCCATTTTTTTCTCCCCCTCCCACAGGGGTCTTCCCTCCCCATAGAACATTACACTCTGTGTGGGAATCAGTAGATAATTTTTGTTGCAATGATCGTCTTATGATAATTTAAGATGAGAATTCTCTCATTTGTTTTTGGTCCGTTCAAAACGTGATCTGAACAACAACATTACACACAGGTGTTCTGCATGAAGGAAAGCTTTTCCCAACTTTACCTGAAGACAAGTTTAAGTTCATTGTTTTCCAAGTCTTTAATCTGAAGGTCATCGTCCAATCTCTCTACAATAGCTGCATAAGATTCACTTACTTTTTTCTTCCACTCATCTAGGGAAAAGAAAGCTATTTTCTTCACTGCTGTTTAAATGCAGGTTCCAATAAAATATGGAACATCAAAAGTATTTAGTATTATCCAAAATGTAACTAAAACAATATCAATATTATTTTGCAATATGCTAATATTTATAATAATACATCACGTGCAATGCTATTGTATTTCCCTCACACCCTTTTGTTTTGTAATAGTAACCCCCCCCCCAAATCAAGCGTGATTGTCCTAGCATCCTTGTAACACTTAACATATTTGAATTGAATACATTACCAGTACACGTCTGAGTCGGTCTAGATTTATAATTCCCCATTTATTTAGTATTTCTTCTTCGCCTCAGTCAAGCTCTTTTGGTAATATGACTCAGACTGCAAGAACACCATTCCAACTACTAAAATACACTTTGCTAAAAATAAACCAAGCACCAAATGGAATGTCATGCAACAATGACAGAGACTACTGTGTTTCATCAAGTGTAAAACAATGACAGTAACTAATCAGTTTATGTAAAATCCAGAGCAGCACATAACTTCAAACTGATTCGATTGCTTGTTATTTGCTTCTACAAAAGAAAAAAAATGATTTGTATTCTTGCTGAATTGCTAACAGAAATTTTAATTTAGGGAAATTAATTTTACATGGATGTTACTTTAGATGCAGCAGAACAGGACCTGCCATCAACCGCTTCAATTAATCTACACATAATTCAGCTTTATGAGTGGCCCATAGTATATTTGTTTAATTATGTTTTGAAGTAATAATTTTATGAAAAACTTAAAATTATCCATGGATTGCACTTTAATCTAAACAATAAACCGCACAGTTGGAAATATGTAATTATTATACAGTTTTTGGCACTCTCGTTTTTCTGAATATTGCTTTGAACAATGTATATACCTTTTTTTTATACTTGTAGAACTTTACTTGATTACCAAGTTACAGCTAAAAGAGGTTAATAGAATCTAGTATTAAAACAGGCACCAGTGAATCAAATGTTTAAAGAAAGAAAAGAATACATCTACTGTGTTAACTCTCCTTGCTTGAATTCATTCCAGTGGCAGTGGAATCACTAATCAAAGTTTGCTTGGTGCTCTCCTACAGACTCTAATGTCCTACTGAACCTCTCCTGTTTATTACACACACACACACACACACACACACACACACACACACACACAAATAGGGAAGAGAGTTGGGAAGTCAGACAAGAGAGTTGTCAAATTTTAATTACTGATCCAAAAAGCTGCTTCTGAAGAATGGGAGGTAGACATACTTGTATTTAGTATAGAATTATAGATTGCATTTACTCTAAAAAAAAAAAAAAAATGGAAAGTTAGTGGTCAGTTTTAGTGTGTGGTCAGTGACCATTCCTTTACAAAACTTACAAACTTACAATAGTTACAAAACTTCCTCTTATACAAATCTGTATATATATATATATTCAATTGTAGTTTTACAGCACTCCGCCAATTCTATGTATTTCGGTGCTATGCCCTTTTCTGGATTCCAGCTGTATTCATCCACAATTTAAATATTCGTTAAGAACTGGGCAGCACTCATTCAATGCAACATATTTATTGAAGATTCATCTTCTATAATACACACATAAGTGTCAATTGAGTAATGTTTTGAGAGACACTGCTCCCTTCATTCAAACTCAGCAAACAGACAAATACATTAGTCATGGTGTACGGCCAACTTTTAAGGCCAAGAACAGGAAATGACCTCATTATACATTCTATTATAATCACATATACCACACAGGGATTCCACAACCCTGCATTCAGAAAATAATATAATTTCACCAACGTCAGCAGGTACAAAGGATGTATATGCAGTAACAACTTAGAAAAAAACAAGCCTGGAATTACTATAAGAATAAATATAAATCATAATCTTTATTAAGTCCATAAGGTGCTAATGAATTGAGACATTTAACCCACCAGACGTCCCTTTGTTTAAGCCTGAGTTCCTTATCACCCCCACTCTGTGGGATAGGGACCATTTCCAAAACCATGAAACTCAATTCTTCGTCTTTATGGCCCTTATCTACAAAATGTTTAGAAACTGGCAATTTAGTGTCTCTAAGTCTAATGCTGGACCTATGCTGGGAGATCCGAGATTTCACTACTTGAGTGGTCTCTCCCACATATAATAATTTACAGGGGCACCACAACACATAGATGACATACTTAGTGTCACAAGTAAAATGCCCTCTCAAATCAAATAACTGTAAAGTAGTAGGATGTTGAAATTTCCCACCTTTGGACATACATCTACACTGTGAACAATGCAGACATGGAAACATCCCCCAACTCTTAGGTCCAAAAATGACTGCTGTTTAGGTTTTTGCGTATGATAACAAGAGCGAACCAAGTCACCCCCAATTGTACGGCCCTTTCGATATGATATAAGTGGTGGATTAAGAAATTCAGACACTTCTGGATATCCTCTCTGTATAATATGCCAGTGTTTCCTGACCAATCTGCCTATCTGATCGCTACCCACTCCATAGTTCAAAACCAAGGGTTTCCTGTTGGGCTCTATTTGTCCATAGTTATTTATATTTATATATTTATTCCAGGCTTGTTTTTTTCTAGGTTGTTACTGCATATACATGCTTTGTACCTGCTGACGACGGTGAAATTATATTATTTTCTGAATGCAGGGTTGTGGAATCCCTGTGTGGTATATGTGATTATAATGGAATCTAAAATGAGGTAATTTCCTGTTCTTGGCCTTAAAAGATGGCCGTATACCATGACTAATGTATTTGTCTGTTTGCCGAGTTTGGATGAAGGGAGCAGTGGCTCTCGAAATGTCACTTAATTGACACTTATGTGTGTATTATAGAAGATGAATCTTCAATAAATATGTTGCATTGAACGAGTGCTGCCCAGTTCTTAACGAATATATATATATATATATATATATATTATTTTTAATCTTGTCACTGGCCAGATATTTTTTGACACTTGGATAACAGCTGCGTAGTAGCATAAAGAGGGTCAAATAGTTTACGCTTAATAAATGGATCCCGCTACAGTATATTAAAATACTGACTGTGCTGGGGACAGTAGCTTAAATAATAAAGCATGCACAGGACAAGCAGACTCCAATAATTAGCAATGTTGTTTCAAGGATATAGAAAAAATATACATTTTCTGATGACCCAGATGGAAATGTATTTGGACCTTCTTATATGCAAAACAGTATTGCAATTATTTTGCTACAGCACATCCAAACTACTGTCCTGGTTTAATAAAGTTCCTACTAAGGAAGCACCACTGGTAATGGAGTGCAATGCATTTCTTAATTGAGAAACTGAGAGTAGAGGTAGGTAACCCAAAGACTAACAGACAAAAATATCTTATTTGCTGTGCATTTATTGTGCTGCACACAACATGTTTCGACTTTCAAAGGGCCTTGACAGAGACCCTTGTAGGTTGAAACGTGTGTAGCACAATAAAAGCACAGCAAAGAAGACGTTTGTGTCTGCTAGTTTTTGGATTACCTACCTCCGCTCTTACTTCCTATTTTGTATTACAGTAATAGGCTGCAGTGTTTGGAGGTCTCCGTAAACACAAAATTACCTTGACTAGTGGGACTCCCTGCACATTTGTTTATTGGGCCAACATAAAGTGTCTCCTTTTTAAGCTTGGCAATCAAGAGTGAATATCGCAATTCAGGAACCCCAAGGAAGTATTTTCGATGTCAGGGTTTTTGGTGGTGGCAAAGGTAAGTATAAGATTTTGGGGGAGCGTTCGACTTGCCCTTTAATTATTCTTTTGCATAATTTCCTTCTTTAAAGGGCAATGCACTGAAAGAGGCTATTGACAACCCGGTGCAAACAGCCGGCGATGTTATATTCTAATAGCAGCCCTCGGAGCATCCCTAACTAGCGTTTTTCTATTACGGCACTTTGCCGCAATAGAATGCCGCTTTTGGCATACAACATCGCTTGCGGTGGCTGCAATGAAGAGTTATTATAACATCAGTAAATGTGACTTTATCTCTGCCCACCGTATTTGATTGGGTTGGCCTTTACCATTTTCTAAATTTGCAAGTAATCGTGGACATGATTCCTTTTGATTTGAAAAAAATATTTTTTGCATCTGTCTATGGGCTTTATCATCATGCTTTATTGAGTTATTATTTCTAGCAGTTATACAGTTTATCTAAAGAGTATCTCCACTGGAAATAAAAAATTTTGCCATTTAGTTTTATTGAAGAACGAGAGGTAAAGGAACCATGTCTTACCTCCTGTTCTTCAATAAAACATGCAGGACTAAACGGAGGAGGAGGGAGCGATTGAGTAAGTAGCGTACCATCTCTCCTGGCTCCTGCGGGTTTTATTGAAGAAGGGAAGCTCCTTTACCTCCCGTTCTTCACTAAAACAAAATGGCAAAATTTTTATCTCCAGTGGAGATTCCCTTTAAAATCAACAGAAATACCAGAAACCGAAACAGAACAAGTTTCAACAAAAACACATGGAAAGTATTGTGAAGTTATCAACATACTTTGGCCAGGTGAGAGATCTCGTTTTCAGATTTTGATCATCAGTTGCCACAAGCCACTCCATAGACCAGATCTTTAGGCACCTTGCATCAAAGCCAATATCTCTCTCTGGTGAACATATATGGCTTTGACGTGTCTAGTCCTGCAACTGAAATTCTATCAATGTATTATAAACTCCCCCCTACTGAAATCTAAATTTTTTTAAAGAATAAATGAAAACAATAACTGACAACACTTGCATTAGCCTATATACAGAATGTGTATCCTAACCTGCTGTTGCCTGCTGCCCCCCCCCGATATGTATTATTTTTAATAGTTATTAATAAAAGTGTTGATTTTATAATAATTATTTTTGCAGCTTTTTATGGTTGGATTCACAGGGATTGAGCTCCCACAATGTGTTTTTTTTTTTTTTTCAATGTGTGTATCCTATTGAGATTTTTAACACCTGTTGTATCAGATATTGGCAATATATTGACAATCTGTCAGTAACCGGTGGAGCTCCTTACCTTGTTTTAGCTCGCATAGCAGTCCATCGTGCGTTTCTTCCGGGTCTTTGCACACGCTTTGGGCTGCCTATTAGAGTTCTATCTGTCCTTCTTCCTGCTGTGATTGGCTCCTGTCATTTCGCATTTCTTCCGGGTCTTTGCGCGTGTTCTAGAGATCGACTGCTTGTTCGTTTGAGCGATCTAATGCTCCTGCATTCAATACTCTCTTTTCATTCACGGTTTGGGTTCTGGTGGCAGATTCGAATCTGGGCTGCCTATTAGCGTTCTCTCTGTCCTTCTTGCTGCTGTGATTGGCTCCTGTTCCCTGTTTTAATTCCTGCGCTTCCTTGGTTCCTTGCCTGTAATGGCCTGTGGTTTATCCCTTGTTTGTGGTGGGATCTGGTTTGTTATCTTGGTTTTCGATTCCTGCGTGTTTCCCATTTATGATTGTTTGCCGCCTGTCCTGACCTTGACTACACTATTGCTCTACCCTTCTGTACCTCGCCTCGCTAATTGATCTTCTGTCTTTTGACCTGTTGCTCTGTCACTCACTGTGATTCTGCTTATTGATTTGGTACCACGCTATAGTCCATCTCTGAGCTGTTGAGTACTGTGCCACCTGTTGCGCGTAGATACCCTTCACTCAAAGTCCAGGGGGTAACTGATCACTGTGAGGCACTACAAGCCTCCTTGCAGGTTGGGGCTTGTCTATTGGTGAAGCAAGTGGTGTTATATCAAGGTATCTATGACTACACAGGGATCCAGAGCACCACACAATCTATTTTTAATATGGGATGGAACAGTTGCCCAGGTAAACTAATTTGTTTATTTTGTTAAATGCAACTAATGGCTATCTCATCTTTAATGCAGATTCCATACTCCTGAAGCCCTCCAACCTAAACTTGGACTAAAATGTTTCTCTGACTAATGCACTCATGAATAAGTTTGTGTCAAATTCTCTTTCCTGCTTGTTAAATGTGCTTATTATTGTTTTTAAATGGTGTGTGTTATACATTAATGTTATTTTTAACCTCTAGAGGGCCATCTCACAATCCTTTGTCCACTATAAATAGGACCTGTCTATATGACTACAGATTGATAGGTCTCAAGAAGGGCAATGAAACGTTACATGCTTATTCATGTTTTAATGATAACAAGCAAGTTTGGTATGTACAATATCTGTTTGTTTTTATACTTACAATGGACTGATCCTTTCTTTAATGAGAAAATAGCCTGGTATTTATATGCCACCAGAGATATAACAAAGGTACACTTTATCTTTTGCTAGAAACGCAATCTAGAAACTGTGCATAGAAACACTGAATACTGGGGGCCAGGGTGCGTGCCTCTTTGAAGCCTGCATGGGCTGTGAGTTCTTTTGGCAACAACATAGAAGCCCCCTTTGTTAAAGAATCTATTAATTACAGTACATGTACTAAATACAACTTATTAGAGAAGAATCTTATAGATGTTCTGGGGAGAAAAGCTTTCACATTAGGATTTTAAAAAATTAGGTTTTAAAAATTAGGTCCTTTAAATAGTGATCCTTAAATAAAAATTTTTGTCAATAAATATGGAGCAATATTTTGCAACCAGACTTATTTAAGGATAATCCTGTTTCATACCTTTTGTCTGACACAACAAATAAAATATAAATATAAGCCATTTTTCAACAATGGTTACAGTAGTTGATAGGTAAGCATTGGCAATATTTGAACATTTATAAATCTTGTGGTCTAGGACACAATAAGATAGGAAATTATCTTTACAAAGCTGTACTTTCCACTTCTGGAATACTAGCATTTAAAAGCAAGATTGAGGGCGAGTTCACACTAAGCGCAAGTGTTGCACGCTCCATTGTACTGCGATGCCTATCATTTTCAGGGATTGGAGAGCATGTGAATTGCATCCAATGGTGATCGCATGCGCTCCGATCAACATATTGCTGCACAAATTACCCCAGAGCACCTCTATAGGGAGATTCACCCAGAGCCGCAACTGCTCTGGGCAAATCTCCCATCCAGGATTTACCAGAGTCCGCGCGACTCTGGGTGAATCTTACCCTGACGTAAGTATTTAATGCCAGCTATTAGTGGCGTTAAATACTTACATCTTAAGAGCCGCGCAGCCACTGGTAAATCTCGTGCAGCCGCCGCAAAGCAAGCCTTAACATTGCGTAAATCAGTTAGCGCGACTAGTGTGGCCACTCCAACTGGCGTGTTAAAATGGCCTGATGTGGCCTAGCCCTTAGTGAACTTTTGTTTTACCATGCCTGTCTCCTGACAAAACCTGCATTTTTATATTAGAGTATGTCATTACGGATTAGCTTGGTCACCATTGTGTCTTGATACATGATACAGAAAGTATTTGATGGGTCCTAATATTTTCCTTATCAAAGTTTTCAGAAACTCAGAAACTTAGTGTTGCATTGATTTAGAACTGGGGAAATTGTGTTAACCCCAGCAGGTCAGCCCCTGTATTCACACATATGTACGAACCTTTAGTCCATAACAAATAGCTTTATTTATATTTAATGTATACTAAAAGAGTATAGTCATTAGATGCCACAGTACTGTATTACAATGTTATACTCTATGGGCCCAACATGATTACTACAATGATTAACATGATTACTACAATATTACACACAAGGCGCATAGTAGTCTGGGAGTTTGAGCATTATACACTATGCCCTATCATATTCTAAAATAATAATTAGTAAACCCCCAAAATTCAATTCTGGCATTATTTGAAAACATTCTCCAATTTTTATTACATCTATCCCTCTATCTTTCTGTCTATTCATTTATATAATCATATGTAAATTAAATTATAATATACATTAATTCTCTTTTCTCTGATACTGTCTTTCTTTTTTTAAATGCTGGCTTTACACATGTAAATGGAACAGGAACTGTACTGTTAACTACTCTTGTATAAAATCTGTAATGCTTAAAATAACTCACCATGAACAGTTGAAATAGCTTACAGTCATCTTATTGAAGGCCCCTTCTCTTTGGAATAGTTAATTGGAATTTCCTGCAGTACATCACACACTTGTTAAAGTCTAGTTCATGTGACTTGCTGCTTCTTTTTTTTACTTTCATCTATAATTATTATTTTACCAGCAAACTATGAGGCTTAGATAAAACTTTGGCCCATTTATTTCCTCCTGCTCCACCTCATTTTGAAATGCAATATGTTTTTGTTTCATTGTTTTTCTTATTCTCTTGATATTCCATTTGCTTTATATGCCTTACTAATATATTTCCAGCTTCAGCCTTGTAAAGTATCCAAGTAACACTTTATTTTAAAAAAAATGCAGATTTAATAAAATATTTGTATTTTTTTGGATCACGAAAAATGCTCTCCCCAAGGTGTGTTCAGTTAAACTGGGCTAGTCTTAGGGAAAGGGGCACCCTGTTTGAATGTAGTAGTTTTATCTTCAGGAGAGGGGGTGCATACCAGTGACAGTGATAGTGCCAGTTTTTCCTCCTAGGCAATTTTATTTTCTTACTAATTTCCCAGATTTTTCATTGCATTTCATTTCAATTCTACAGTATATACAGGTATTCCATTCTTATTCATTTATAAATAATATTTAAAAAACCCTAATCTGTTTCCAAAATATTTATTTTACAACATTTTATAAATGTGCTTGAACCCATCGTGCATTTTAGCTTACCATTTACTAGATTTTATTTTTAGCATCTTAGTTTTCTGATATGTACCTACACAGGAAACAAGTTTGGGCAAAATACTTACCAGAAATCTGTACAGCAGCCCCATGCTCAAGCAGATCAATAAAATCATCATAAAGACTTCTGCATATTGCCCAGAACAATGTTTTTGTTAAACCTTTGATGTTACTGAGGCCATATCTATATTTCTTATACATTACATTATTTATATATTGCAAAATGTGTAATAAATAGGCCTGATAATAAATAGGCCAGATAGCATGCTAACAAAGGGAAGAATATCCTCTATTCTGCTGAACAATAGAAATTGCCGAAACTCACTAGTTTCGTTCCGTTTTCAGATTCCAGGATCTGGGGAAAAGATCCGAAAATCTGATACCGGAATGAATTTTAGATAATTATTGAAAGTACGGGGCTATTTTCAATAATTTTCGAAAATAGCCTTGAACGTTTGAAAATTAGCATAAATACAATTGGAGACCATCTTTTTGTTTCTGGTCGTAATTTCAAAAAATTTCGAATGTTCAATGCTATTTTCAATAATTTTCGAAAATAGCCTTGAATGTTAGATTTTCAAAAATACGATCGGAAACTCGAAAATGGTCTCCGATCGTATTTTCGATAATTTTTGAACGTTCGAGGCTATTTTTGAAAATTATTGAAAATAGCCACGTACTTTCGATAATTATCGAAAATGTCTTCTGAAGTCCCGAAATCCAGAGGATCCGTCCAGATTCAGACAGATCTTTCTGATTTTGGAACAGAGGGGTTCCATGTTGGATCCGGGTTCATGTCGAACCCGGATCCCATCTCTACTGAACAATCAATATAAGTAACAACATTAAAACAGTTGTTTTAATGGAGGAAGAATAAAGTATGATAATACAATCACCTTAATGGGTGATATAATTGGAAAAAAATATTTTTAAAATTCTATATCTATATATTGCATACATGGGTATTCTACATATTGTCTCCAAAAATATCTTGCATT
This sequence comes from Hymenochirus boettgeri, assembly GCA_019447015.1. Classification (NCBI taxonomy): domain Eukaryota; kingdom Metazoa; phylum Chordata; class Amphibia; order Anura; family Pipidae; genus Hymenochirus; species Hymenochirus boettgeri. Next base: position 140,994,301 of record CM033472.1, read on the forward strand.
CATATCCTTTACAGTGTTTAAGGTGGTCAGCACTGAGCTACCATTCTAAATTCTGCCACAGTTCTTCTTCTTTCCATGAAATGCACTTCCTTGGAATGTTCCTAACAGTAATTTCTACTGATTGGCTGTTGAATGGGTCAAACATGCTCAGATCTCTATTGAGCAACTGAATCAACACTATTAGGGGTCCTGCTAAAAGAAATCTGTACTTTGTATGCATTTATTTATGCAGAGATCAATCAGTGGATAGTGAAATTATGTTAATTGGAATGAGAAAATACTCCTTGTTTGCATGAAAGCATATGCACAGTATTTTTGCTAAACTTCCCCTTTAAGTGTCTTCTTAATTAAATAATTCATTTTCAATGTTTTAATTCTATTGATGTAACTGGTGAATTATCATCCTTTCAAGCAACCTGAGATTTGCAACAACAAAATGCTGCGCTTTCAAGTTTTTTGTTTTTTTTGCAGCAGTATTGATATAAAAGTGTCTGATCCTGTTTGTAGCATTTATTTTATAGCTATTAACTTGATTAAAAAATTAATTACCCGCTGACTGGCTATTGGAAATATCAGTGTTCTACTTCTCCAAACCACTAATCTCCACAAACACCTTTTTAATGAAAGTCTGGATGCCATTTTACAGGTAATCCATCAAGCAATAATAAAATGACATGACAGGGGAGACAATTCTGCTGTGATTATTACAGTTTTTAGAAATATGTTGCTTGTATTCATTTTGGGATTTTACAACAGTTGATTTAAAAAAAAAAAAGATTTTCCCTTTCCTGTGTTTGTTGACTCTCTCGTGTTGATTCTCTATAAGGGGACAGGTACAAACACAAACATAATAAATAAAAAATCTAAATTCCACCTAATAAACCAGGATTTATTGTCGGGTCCTCACCTTCCCACCGCTCTGTACCCGGCAGTGTAACAGAATGCTGAACATGTAAAAGTTTTATAGGAAGGGGACGTAAAGTGCTTTAAAATCCATATTGATGTATTTTGTGTATTTTATTCACAAAGTCAATGCTAATTTATTGATCGCATGGAACCATGACAAGCATTCTCATAAAGAATGGAAGCATCTCTATTAAGGCTTGAATTCTGTGAGGATAACATTTCCACTGAACCAAGATCAATATATTTGTGAAAACATCTGCTTTTCTCTGGATCATCTAAATTATTTTGTCACATTTTTTAAATAAAGCAGATTTCTGATACCCTTAACCAGACAGTTTTCCCACAGTCTAACTCAGGGCTGGATAAACCATTGGGCAAAAGGGCCAATTTCCCTGGGACCCCCACCCCTGGAGGGCCCCCACCACAGAATGTTTTTCTGTTTAAAAAAAACACATACCCTACCTCCTACAGACCTGTTGTCCAGTTACAGGGCTTTACCTGGTGTTCCTGCACCCCCTCTATCATAGGTTTGCCACCTGTCCAGTTTTTGGGGCTTTCGGCGCCTCCTACTGTTCAGCCCAGAGTATACCTATGTTTCTAGCAGGGGGTGAGGAGGAGGGGTCGGATCACTCAGAGTCTGTGTGCATCAATTCCTCCTCCAGCCAGAGCTTTGGAATATTCCAGCCAATCGGAGCACACAGCTCCGCTCCCTTTCAACCCAGGTAGTTCCCGGGCTTTTGGAGCTTTTCAGACCAACAAATGTAAGTTCCAGACTATTTTCCTGTGCTGTGCCTGTTCTGCATATGGGACAAAGTCAGGGGGGGTGTTTGCCAAGCAGTTTACCCATATATCTGTGTGTGCCAAGCAGTTTACCCATATATCTGTGTGTGCCAAGCAGTTTACCCATATATCTGTGTGCCAAGCAATTTACCTATAGCTGTGTGCCAAGCAATTTACCCATATATCTGTGTGCCAAGCAGTTTTACCCATATCTGTGTGCCAGGTAGTTTACCCATATCTGTGTGCTAAGCAGTTAACCCATATCTGTGTGGTAAGCAGTTTACCCATACCAGGTTTACCCATATCTGTGTGCCAAGAAATATACCCATATCTGCATGCCAAGCATTTTACCCATATATGTGTGTACCAAGCAGTTTTACCCATATATGTGTGCCAAGCAGTTTACCCATATCTGTTTTACCCATATCTGTGCCAAGAACAAGGATGGGCAATTAAATTTTACAGGGGGCTGCACGAGAAATATTGTCTTGAAGGACCAGACCAATAGGTGTAACTCTCATTATAGAGATTGCAAAACTGCAAAACTTTAAAAAAATATTCAATTAATATCCCTGGTTCATTGGATATTTTGTATTATTAGTTGCAATTTTTAATTGGTATGTAATATTTTAGATCCATTTCATCAAACACAATTAATCAATTGATCAATTGATTGATAATAAAATAAACTTAATTAAAATAAATCAATTATCCAGCCCAAGACAATCAATTAATATTAAGATTTTTTATGGTACAGGTCTAGTATTGAGAGGCCAGTAAGAGGCAGCCAAAGGGCCGCATGTGGCCCCCAGGCCTTAATTAGCCCAGGGCTGGCCAAAAAGTTTACCCATATCTGTGTGCCAAGCAGTTTACCCATATATCTGTGTGCCCAGCAGTTATATGCATATCTGTGTGCCCATACAGAAATATGGGTTTCCGGCCCAGGCACTCTCTTTGTGGCTATTAGCCAGTAGATTATTAAGTGCTCCCTCCACAAGTCCTCCACCATGGACTTTTAGCTATACCACAAGCAACATTCATGTGAGGGGAACACTAAAGTTCAAACAAACTATTTATTAAATCACATACACAACATTTCATGGATCGCTATGTCCCTTTCATCAGGTGTCCCTGATGTCACCTGATGAAAGGGACATAGCGATCCCTGAAACGTTTTGTATGTGATTTAATAAATATTGGATTAAACTTTAGTGTGCCCCTCACATGAATTTTGCTTGTGCTATATCTGTGTGCCCAGCAGTTTTACTCATGCATGTGTGCCCAGCAGTTTACGCATTCCTGTGTGCCCAGCAATTTTACCCATATCTGTGTGCCCAGCAGTTTACCCATGCCTGTGTGCCCAGAAGTTTACAAATACCTGTGTGCCCAGCAGTTTACCCATGCCTGTGTGCCCACCAGTTTCACCCATGCCTGTGCGCACAGCAGTTTTACCCATGCCTGTGCCTGTGTGCCCAGCAGTTTACCCATGCCTGTGTGCCCAGCAGTTTTACACATATCTGTGTGCCCAGCAGTTTACACATTTTTGCATATCTGTGTGCTCAGCAGTTTACAATCCCTGTGTGCCCAGCAGTTTACCCGTGCTTGTGTAGTACCCAGCAGTTTACCATATCTGTGTGGTCAGTAGTTTACCTATTTTTGTGTAATGCCAGCAGATAGTTGGTGTTAAAGATTTAGAATGGGTAAACCACATTTGCAATGCACAGAGAGCTGCTATCGGCTTGTTGCATTGCCTAAAAGGGGCAACAGAGAACAATATTGGCTTGTGGTACATAGCCCTAAAATGTTTAAATCAGAAATGCCTGATCCTAACTTTTAGATGTAATTCACAGTGAGTGCTATACTTTTGTTAAGTTAGCTTGGCTAGACAGCATAAGCAAAAGCAGGAAGTAATTGCTGAACCTTTCCAGCAATAACTTTGCAAACATTTTATCTAAAGATGTGATTAAGGTTTTATTTTGAAGGTGTGATGGAAGGCTTTTTATATAATTTTTACTAGTTTGGAAGAATTTGAGACCACAGTTACCCTTTAAGAGTACAATTGGATAATGCAAAAGCATGTGTGTGACATGTACATGTACATGTCTATGAAATTGCACTTTTTAAAACATACGGTATATAGGTACATGAAATACTATTATTAGATATTACTGGTTATGCATGAAACTGTTCAAAGGGGAACTTAATGAAAGATGAGTTGTAATAACATACATTACAATTGTCAGTACACTGTATTGAGTATATAGACTATAAGCCAGTATATATGCTGCAGGCATTTAAAAATAAATACAGAAGGCATAGACAGCCTGTTTGAGTTGGTATTACAGATATATAAATATATATATAGATATATAGATATATATATAACATAACTTTCATGGAAATAAACACTATAAAATGATGCTGGGAAAATGTGTTGCAGTGTATAAAAACATATGCAATTGTACCACTAAATTCATGTTAAGCTTTTTGACACAAACCCAAATGTAATATCTCTTGCACACTATATACTTTATTCTCAATGTTGCCTTAAAAACTCTGCTGTTTGTGTGCACAGAAATATATCTTCTATGTGGATACAAAATTAGATTTTGTGTGCTGCTGTAACGGATTTGGCTGGATGGCCGGGTGCGCTTTCAGGAGGAGACCACAGGCTGAAGGACTGCACTCAGAGCAGAAGAGGCTGATTGGAACAGCAGACGGGATACTGAGGTGTTGCTCGAATAGGACACAGGAACAGGCAAGGTAAGTCTCTGTCACAGGAATGGGCAAGGTAAGTCTCAGGAGCTGGAATGACAAGGTGAGCCTCAGGAACAGGAACGGGCAAGGTAAGACTCTGGAGCTGGTACATGCAAGGTACAGTAAGTTACTGGTGCTGGTATGGCAAGGTACAGCAAGGTAAGTCTCTGGAACAGGCAAGGTAAGTTACTGGTGCTGGAATGGCAAGGTACAGCATGATAAGTCTCTGGAACAGGCAAGGTAAGTTACTGGTGCGGGAATGGCAAGGTACAGCAAGGTAAGTCTCTGGAACAGGCAAGGTAAGTCACTGTGCTGGAATGGCAAGGTAAATCTCAGGAAAAGGCTAGGTAAGTAGCTAAGCAGCCGGGGTAGCGAAAGCTACAATCAGGCACTGGGTGCAGGGGGACGCCAGCCTTTAAATCTTCCTGACGTCATGATGCCACCCACCCAGAAGAGAGCGGATGTCACAGGAGCAGCCCTGGATCGGAGCAGCAGGTAAGTTTGTGACAGCTGCATACCGATGTACCTATATGTCTCAGGATTCTTGTGTGCCTACATTTTAACCAGTGTGCGCTGACTGAGTTGTGTGAAGAGACAAATTCAGTGAAGAATTTTACAGTGCAGTAGAAAGACCACAACCAACACAAATATGAAGCCACACTTAAAATGTGGCAACAAAATGGCCTCACAGTACTGTAGGTCAAAGCACAATTTTAGCCACATTTGCATGGGATCAGTTTCCCAAATACTGATTTAGATCTAAAATACCATAGCTCATTATTAAAGACGGATCCTAACCCGGTTCCAAACAGGATTTCATGGAACCGCCTGAACTGTTTTAGTTAATTAGCAAATGATAAGCACTCGCAACATTGTATCTTTTAAATGCTTTTCAGGAAGTGAAAGTTGATTTCAACTTGAAAAACATCTGTCACTGTCACTTGTTAGTGTTAGTGGTAAGTATTCATACCATTGTACTTAAAATAAAAAAAAATTCAATATTTCTAGAACTTTTTTTATTTAAAAATCAAGTTTAGAAATTTGTAGAAATGTTTCCAGTACTGGACAGTGTTTTTTTTTTTTTTTTTTTTGGGGGGGGGGGGGGCATTTATAGGTGTGACCAGGTCCCAGATCCATCAACAGTTAGTTACCATTGCTTTTTATACCTTAATTTTAGGCAGAACAAGTTTGCGGATTTTCGAATTTTCAGACTTTTTTGAAAATCCAGGAATCTGCAAGCAGAACAGATATTAGTGAGTTCAGCCATATCTACTCACTATATATTTTTATATATAAACATATATTCAGCTACATACTGGTGCCATTCATTAATTTATATATGAATAAAGTAATTTGTAGCAGATTCCTAAAAACAAAGAAAGAAGATTTATAGTAAGATTTCTTGCCCTAATCCCCAGATGAAGTAGAAAATGCTACTAAATCAATTTTCTATGGTACCCATTTGTGCATGCACACAGAGATGCTGACTGTTGTGCACTCTCTATATATATCTAAAAAACCTTTATTATATAAATACATCAGGGTTACTCAGCTTTAAAAACAATTAAAAAAGAGAGAACAAACGACTTCGACTATATAGGACTTTCACATATCGGTATAGCTAAGGTTGGAGCATACATCATGAAGGTATCATAACATAAAGTGCTTTAGTTAGACAGAGTACATAGCTACCAACTCAAAGTAGGCAGGTCACAAGTCCAGTGTCAGTCGTTATTCAGGCCGCGAACACAGCAGACGCGTTTCGCCCCCCCACTTTCTGGAGGCTTCCTCATGTGCCCAATAGATGCAGAGATTGAATCCATAACGGATTCGCTCTTTTATACCCTCTAAGTCGCGAGCCGTCCCGTTGCATATCTAATGACGTCATGCGTCCCGTAGCGTGTTAACGTCACACGTCATACGCGGAAGTCTTTGTAACTAGGGAACGTCTCGTATCAAGCATAAGTTAACCCTGTACAGTCTCGCAGTCACTATCAAAGACATCATAGGTCCGGTTGTACAATTATATAATAACATTATTCGTAGCTAAATAATTAAATAATTGGAATATACTAGAATGTCGATCAAACAGCACTATGCTAAGAATAAGTTTGATGTAATGGAAAACAGAACAGACATATTTTTGAATAAGAACACATTAATTAAATGTACATTTAAATCAGTAATTATTAGTTCTTTTTGTGGTTTTGTTAGTTCCCAAAAGGAATATGGATGTTAAAAGAGTGCATAGTAATATTACACATTCTGCTGA